>JAODJW010024811.1:0-17483 GCA_026777045.1 Hyperopisus bebe | reverse complement strand
CCCAACGGCCGCGGCGATGGCCGATACGAGACCCAACGGCCGCGGCGATGGCCGATACGAGACCCAACGGCCGCGGCGATGGCCGATACGAGACCCAACGGCCGCGGCGATGGCCGATACGAGCCACCGGCGAATGTTCACACCACGTGTCTCGTCTGTCATCCGCAGACATCGACGACTGCCAGTCAAATCCATGTCAGAACGGAGGCACCTGCATCGACGAGATTGACTCCTTCGTTTGCTTGTGCCTGCCCAGTTACGGAGGGGCCACGTGCGAGAAAGGTAAGCAGAGGGTGAGAGTCGCCCTTGGGCACCCAAGGAGGGTACATCCTATTTATATGGCAGACACTTTTATCCAAAGCAACATATATTGTTTTTGGAGATATCAGGGTCTGGAGCAACTGGGAGTTAAAGGCATTCAGGGGAGACAAAAAGGGGGCAGTTTGGATGATTCCAAGGGCCCCTGAGCGACAGAGGCACATGTAGCCAAACCCTTCATTGTGTTATAATGAATAATAAAGTGTTTTTGATTAGATATATTAGCTATGACTCCTTTAACAGTCCTACTACATCTCGGTGATAAAATGGCTTGTCTAAGTTAGCACTCGCTACATCGGTTTCATTTAGTCCCGCCTTGAAAGTTAGCTGAGCCAATGAATATAAGTGTGGGTGGGGTTACATATGTTGCCCCGCCCCATGTGTGGCCTGACCCCATTCCCCAGACTGCAGCTGGGTATACATGGATTGTTTGTAGCTCATGTCCCCCCCAGCCTGACTGGTGAAGCTATGGGTCCATCCCCCCTTTTTCTCCATGGCCGTCTGTCGCACTTCCTGTTCCCTCAGCCCAGTCTGACCCGCGAGGACATCTCTCCCGCACCATAGTGACAGGATAAGGTGACAATGACAAATGCTCCACCACCAAAACGGGGCAGACTGCAATATGAAGGAGGTGATCTTTGGGGTACATCCTCTGATGCAAGGCTTCACCTGCCTTCAGCGAATCTTCTGTGTCTGCTGACATGCTTGCAAATGCCGGGAATTAAATATTGGTTTTAGTGAACGAATGGCTGCATAGTTATAACTGGAAAGGTTGTATGAAAATTATCCAAATACATTACATGGCCAAAAGTATGGGGGTACCCTTGTTAATGGGATTGCCTAATTAAGCTACACCCATTGCTGACTCAGTTGTAAAAATAAGCACATAGTCACAGAATCTCCTGCAGCAGTCATGAGCAGCAGAGAGTCGTTGTACAGAGAAGGTTAGTGATGTTCCACTTGGTCACATCACAGGAGGCCATCTACCCAGCGAGTCATTTCACCACATTTCTGGTCAACCACAAAAAAAGCGCGTGTGAAGGTCAAAACATCTGGGAGCAAGTTCAGTTGAGCAGTGGTGGGTCACACAAATTCACAGAAAGGGACCTGATCACCCAACATTGACACCCAACATGAATGATAGCAGATACCACCAACAAAGTTTCAACATCTAATGGGAAGCCTTCCCAGAAGAGTGGAGGCTCTTTTAGCGACAATGAGCTGACCAGCTTCATATTAATACCCTTTGTTTCAGAATGAGATGTTGGAAAAGCTGGTGTCTGCATAATTTTGGTCATTTAGTGTATATTTTACAGTGTTTGTTTTTTGTAAGATGGCTCATAGCATGATCTGACATCTGCCAGTTATCGGACCAGACCTCTAGATCCAGTTGTTTCAGTGTTAAGGCTTCTCATTGTGCAAAGCCCTGTGATGTAGTTTGTTCATCAGGGAATCCCCGTCAAACAGCGGCAACACGCTAGCCGGTCAATAAATTCATTTATGCAGTTCCGCGCCGTTCCCGCGGGGGCTGCATGCTTCCTTTGTTTCTGCCAGCTTAGTATTTTTTGAACGCCTGCCCAGAGCACACAGAGATGCCCCGATGTCCAATTGACGTTCACTACATTGTGTGACGCCCAAGTTTCAGAATGTGTCTCGAACCCACTTCCCGCTGCAAATATCCGTGCTCTATACCGCCGAGATCCTTCTGAATCCCTCTTAGTTTCACGCCATAAACCATTTTGAAGCAAAGACACCCAGTTCCACACAAAATACGAGCGATGCGGACCCCCCCCCCCCCCCAAAACCCCAAAACAGTGTTTTGAAAGCTCAGTTCTGAACTTGGCAATTAAATCTAAATCTTTCCCCTCCTCAGAAGAACATTGTGCCCCCCCCAAATCCACCGCACCCTTTGTGTGCCAGCAGAGAGATCATGCGGCAGAGAGATCATGCGGCAAACAAGGGCAACTTCTCTTTATATATATATAGCAAGCCTCTGTCCTTTGGCTGACCCTTGGCACTGACTGAGCTGAAGTGCCATGCAAAGAAAGCCATCAAGATCATCACAGCTGATTCTTAGTGACTCTAGATCAGCTTCCCTGGGCCTGTATCTGGCAGACAAAACCCTGGTGTGAGGGAATACCCTGCTGTTTGACAGGGCAAGGTGGGTCCCAGCATGGGCTGCAGTTATCTTACAGGGATTTCGGGTGCTCCTGAACACTTTTGGGGTTATGGGCCTTGCTTAAGCACCCAATGTTTTAAATCACTGCCAATTATGGGATTTGAACCAGAAACCTTCCACTCACAGACAGGGTCCTAACCCGCTGAGCCACCCACCACCTCGAATGGATTTAAATGATCCGCATTGACTTTTCCCACTAAGACTTCAGACGCTTGGCTTCTCTGTCCATATGGGGTCACACAGCATTTCCCACAACCGCTTCAGTAAAGAAGAAACCGCCACCCTTACGTAACGCACTTGCGCACCTGTTTTTCCCTCAGGGTTCCTAATGAGGGCTGAGCCACTGCATAAATTAGTGACCCCCCCTATGTGCTTGTCAGTGATAGTGTTGCATCGCCGGGTGACTTTGGTACGGCTTGAGGAGACGACACCAGCTGGGAGTGTGTGTGTGTGGGGGGGGGGTCCTGGCGGGAGGTCGGGGCGGCCCTCCTGCAGACAGCCAGCCCTGCCGCTTGGGTTAGCGGGCACAGTTCCTGGCCTGGCACCTACCCCAGACGCCTTTAGCTTGGCAGGACTCTCCCACTGCCTACTTGGAGCTGGAATGGCGTCGACCCTGGCAGCTCAAATCGGCCTTAACGAGCGGTGCGCCATTTCAATCAGGAAGGAGACGAGGCTCCCAGTGCAGACGCCAACCCCCCACCTCCCTCTGTCACCTCCCCCCCTCTCTCCTTTCCTCTATCAGTTACAGGTGGCCTTTGTTCTCAGTCAGACATCTGCCACCACAGTGCACGTCTTTCCTCCTTTCCACTGTAGAAGGTTCCGGAAAAGGGTCGGGGAGGGGGGTTTCCTAGGCAATGAGACAGGCAAGGCAGACAAACCCATTAGTCATAAATAATCCTTTCTGATTGGATTTTCTGCCATGTCTACCAAAGTCTGTGTCCTTGCCACAAATGAGTAACAGGCCCATATTTTAGCCTCCCTAAATGAATTCAAGAAATGTGATATTCTGGTCACTGATTTATTCAACAGCAGAGAGATTAATTATTGGCGGTGCGAAGATGTCATCTCAGAGATCCCGTGGAAATGAGGTCTGAAAAGTACAGAAAAATATAAATTAAAACTGCATCATGCTATGTATTAAATGAGCCAGTTATGTACTTGTTAAAAAATGTTTACTTCTCCTCAAATTCAACCTTTACAAAAAGCTGCACCAAGCATCCATCTTCTGAATACTTATCCAGTGCTGGGTCACAAAAAGCCTGCGGGTTTTGGATGTGAAGGAGCCTTGGGTAAAACTAAGAGGCGATTAGAGTCATTCCGAGGATCGGGGGGGGGGGTTTGCTTCTCTGCCGATCATCCTCACTGCCCCAACGTATCTCAATTGCTCGGGTCTGTCCTGCACACTTGCTCTCTGTAAACATTGACAGCTTGAGTAGCTTATGAAGGGCTGGATGTTAGAGTGAGTGCCATGGTAACCGGAATGTTATTGTTTAAACCTCCCCGCCCACTCAGACAGTGCAAGTCTCTCCCCACGCAGACACCGTGAATGAGTATGATTTTTGGCTGTCGGTGCGCTTTCCCATGGTGCACCGTGCCGCCATCTTGGCTCACAGCCAACGCTTGGGCAGCAGCAAGCATGCAGAAGATAGACTTGAGTCCAAAGGGTCGTAGGTTGAGGTCCTGCTCAGGAGCCCCACTGCTAATGACCTTGAAGAGGGCACTGAAGGTCATTTCACACTGATCGTGGCAGGAACTTGTGAGATATTCAGACGCAAATTTGATGGACCGAAAACGCTCGCACCAAACGTGATGCAAAATTTTCACAACTGATCAAGAGAAGCTGGCAACACTGAAAGAAATGGTCAAATTACCAACAAGCCCTGGAAGCAGTGACATGTTTTTCTTGTTTCTTTTCAGCAAACACATGAAAAGAAAAAGGCAAAATATATTGAATACATCTAATTTTTAAAAAGCTTAAACTTTACAGAGTCTGTTTCAGATAGTCAAAAAGAGCTTTGTATGCATCAATATATTATCAGTTAACTACAGGAGGGTAGTCCAGAAAGCCGGTTTGCACAGTGCTTCTGCATCAGCAAAATTAATATTAAGAACACAGCAGCAACATCACCTATAATTAGTTAATTAAATATAGAAATAGAGAAAACGGAGCTTATTGATTTTTTTAACTGGATTTTTATTAGATATCGATTGTATAGAAATAGGTCTATAAATCAAGCAAAAAACAAATTAATAAATCACCAGAGTCTATTATAATCCAAGAGGCATATTGCAAAACCTCAGAAAATAGCCAACATAAACACCAACAAGCAGAACAGCTGCAGACAGCTTAACATAGCCCTTGTCATCTGAGAAGACCAAGTAGAACAGATGCTTTCGATCTGCATTTTGAGAAGCATTTTTGAGAAGTTGCCCAGACACTATAGGAAAATGGAACGATCAATCCACAGGCAAATGCCCACCCCCCGTTTGGCAGTTATAACGTATCGTCGGGGTTAAACCTGCACTGAGTATCCCTATCTGCAATACCGACCAGGGGGGCTTCCTTCCTGTTAAAAAATTAACTGATCCCAAGTGTAGAAACGGACATCCTGTTGGTCGTTTGTTTTATTAATGTATCTGAAACCTGCAGAAATCGAGCTCCGTCCAAATAAAAAAAAAAAATGGCAGGTCACGATAACGAAAATTTGCCTAGCCTTGTGTAGCCTGGTGGTGCATCAGTCTCTTTGCATGCACTGCGGGATGGGAATTGTGTGTGTGTGTGTGTATGTGTGTGTGTGTTGATTAGGTTTATATTAGATTGTTTTTTGTAACCTGATTTTGTGACATTGTGGGGACTATGTTATTCAGGTCCCCACAACGATCTGTGAATGCAACCAAAAAAGTAAAAATGCCAGAAGTCTCGTATTTTGTTTGGTTACTTAGGGTTAAGCTGAGAGCTGGGTTGGGGTTAAGGTTGTCATACTGTGATTAGAATTTTCCCTGTAGAAATGAATTGAGCGTCCCCACAAAGGTATAATTACAAACCCGTGTGTGTGTGTGTGTGTGTTACATGTAGCCAGACTTTGGCGTGTCTGTGCCTGTGATCAGCTCGTCTGTTCAGCTCCACTGCGCCCCCCAGTGTACTCCAGATTTTTGCCTAATAAATATCAGCAATTTAACAGCACTGTCTGCTCCCCCCAAGGACAAAGGGGGGGGGGGGACCCTCAGAAACCCTAACGGATATGAGACCCACAGTTGGTTGCTGGCTGGCACATTATAGCTGCCCTGTTCTGTATCCGGTGGGACCCCCCCATGCCCCCCGAGTTCGATTCCATGCTTGACGTACATCTCCGCTACCCACCGCGCCATGCAGAGAGGTGGGAAATTGCTGTGAAGCACCCAGGAGCGTGTGTGGCCATTGACAGGCGTCACCAATGACAACCCGCACCCCCGCCAATCACACACCCCCACGTTACCCTGGCCTCAGCATGGTGGATGGGGAGGGGGGGGGGGAGTTAAACGGCAATTCCCCCCAAATACAACATTACCCTAAGCACCAGATGATTTTATACATATTCATAGGAAATCAGAGAAAACACACATGAAAGCCTCCCCCCCTCCCCAAAATCACTGGGGGGGCTGCTCTTTTAATCTACTGTTCAGGCAGAAGGTTAACTGGAGTGTAGCCGGTGCGTGGACTGCCTGCCGCGGGCTGTGATCTGTGGGTCACCCAGTGCCCATTTCCACGGAGGTGTGGTGCCCGCCCCCCTTCTGCGGCCAGTCTGAACCCCTCGGGGGGTGCGTGTGTGTGCGTGTGTGGGGGGGGGGGCTGTCACCAGCGGCTTCCCTCATCTGCCTTAAAGCCCCTTTGCTGATGCTGGAGGCTCAGAGTGCAGAGCGGGCAGGGGGGGGAGAAACCCCAGCATCCCATTGGTGGGCAGATCTGTACATCCCATTGGCCAGCAGGCCGCCTCCCATTCTCCCAGCATACCCCAGCTTCTCTCCTGACAGGCAGCTCCTGGGCAGCTTCTCCTCTCCGTCTCCGCTCTCCTACTGCATCCTCGCCTCTCATCCTCCGCCGCTGATCGCTTCCCTCCTCCTCCATCTTTCCCTGCTGCTTCACTCTGGCTCGCCACCGCCTCTCTCTCTCTCTCTCTCTCTCTCTCTCTCTGCCCTCCACCCACACCAGCGCCCCTCCTCCCCTTCTCCGCACGCGAGGGCCCCAGCTGGCCCAGTTTGCACTGGCCAATTTATTTGTGTCGCTTCAGATTTTCGGGGCGCGAGGAAAGCTCCAGTTTGGCCAGATAGCGGATGAGGAGCGTGGCTGTGCTCGCAGATAACAGGCCCCCCACCCCAAGAAGTGTGTGTGTGTGTGTGGGGGGGAAGGGGGGGGACTCCACTGGCTCTGAGACTCAGCTCAGATGCACCAGGATGCCAGGGGGGGGGGGCTCTGTTTGACTGGGATTTTGACGGGGCTTAATTAGCGCCGTAGCAGAGCGGCGGGTGCCATTGTGGCGGATTGTTGTCATTTGAGCAGATTAAAACGCGCCTCGTACAGTAAAGCTCCCTCTCATCATTCCGGCAGAGTCATACGTCCGAGGAAAGTGACATGGGCGCGTGGTCCAGGTAGGGAGCAGGATCAAGGTGTACGCTGGTGTCAACGATTCCTTACCCATAATCCCTCTCTCCCTTCACAGACACAGAGGGCTGCGAACACAACTGGAGGAAGTTCCACGGCCACTGTTACCGCGCCTTCAGTCACCGGCACACCTGGGAGGACGCTGAGAAGGACTGCCGGGAACACCGCGGCCACCTGGTCAGCATTCACTCGCCGGAAGAGCAGGACTTCGTCAACGGTGAGCCGCCTGCAGGGGGCGCCATAGCGCACTGCGCGCCGCCACTGCCTGAAACCCCGCCAAGGAGAGCGCAGTGGCGCCCGCTGCTAAGAGAGGCCACAAATCTCCATTGTCTTCACAGGAATCGGTCGCCGGCGGTGCTAACGGGAGACGGCTCGTTTAACTGAGAGTGAGACAAATTAGCCCAGGAAGAACACTGTTCCTGTAACTTCCTCTCAGTTTAATACAAAGGAAAAACCACAGACTCTAAATAATCATTAGGAATTGAAACAGGACTCCAAACACCTTTAAGAGGGTTTAAATCCCCCATCTTTTATCTGGCTCTTCTGCTTTCTACACATCTTCCTCTTATTGCCAGTTTTTATTTTTTTCCCTCAAGGATACCATGGAAATAAGCTTCCCCATCTTGTGGTGTTTCACTGAGACGGCAGAAAGAGTCGCATAAAAGACTGCGGCGTTTACAAAAAGGATGTCTTAAGGGGTAGCACAAAGGTGAACGCCGTTGTGTTATGCAGCAGTGAAATTCAGGGGGGAAAGTCCTTCAGGTCTTGAAAAGCAGCTGAACATTTGTAGGAGTCCTTTTTTTTCTCATGAATAAGTGTGTTTAATTGCCTTGAAAATGGCTGTCTTCTCCCCTGCGATAAGTGGACCAGTGCCATTAGGCAGATTAATTTGCTCCATAATGATGTTAATTGTTTACATGCTGATTGCGATTCTATTTAACTCCATTCAAAAGTCACACAAATGCCTTATAAAGATGGAAGGCAGATGTATTTGTCTTTGCAAAATGTATAAGTTATGATGGCAAAGACTTGATACAATGGCAGATATCGGTTGTAAACGATTCGCATTTAATGACTTGAGTGCATTGAATGACGCATGTAAGAATGCGGATTTATTATTTTTTTTGCGCATTGTTTCCAAAGTTCAGTCGCATTATTTCAAGCTTGTAATACTTTATATTCATATTCAAAAAGATCAAATGCAGGTTTTGTGATTCAAACCAAAGGGGTAGTTTAGTCGCTGACCTCGCTCAGAGCTGGTTTCTCGATTCACGTTCAGACGCAGATGAAAGGCCGACACTCTCATCCCTCTACACTGTTCATGCTCTAAGCGCTAATGCTTTCCCAGCATGCACTTTTCACACCCTTCGGCGGCTGAGGCGGCTTTGAACTCCCCTGCCCTAGCCTACCTCCGTCTAGATGCGACAGCCTTCCCTGTGACCTTTGACCTCCCCTCCTCACCGACATGTCTCATCTCCCACAGACCTGAGCCATGAGAACACCTGGATCGGCCTGAACGACCGCACCGTGGAGGACGACTTCCAGTGGACAGACAACATGGCTCTGGTACGTCCACGCTGCCTCCTGCAGCCCCCATCCTTGCCCCTAGATGGCGTGACGTGTCCCTCACAACCCCATAAGGTGATTCACTCAGCATGGCAGATCGGTGCGAGAGCCCTTTAGAGCTTCCGCGCATCTTAAACAAGTGAGTTCTCAGCATTTGAGCGCTTCTCAATGTCGTCCTCCGGCCTCCCACAGCTCTGTTCCATCCATACAGGCCGGATTTTACATGTCAGCTGATTATAAAACCCTAGATAATCTGCCTCAAGCTTGCGGCTGCTGGAACAGAACCAAACAGGCTGCCGGAGGGGGTACTGAGCATAATCTAGGCAGTGTTACTCCTAAGTTAGCCGTAAGCTCCTCTGCTTAGGGATTTAGCAGCTGCTACTGGCCTAGACCACTTACAGGGGCTACAGTACACGAGGCTCTCGCTCATATGCACCATCACAGCCAGACTCAGGCCTGTGATATTGTGGTCTGAGTCCCAGGCCCTCGTCCTCCATGTTAATTCCCGGCACGTACGCATCTTCCCCGCACAGCAATACGAGAACTGGAGGGAGAACCAGCCGGACAACTTCTTTGCGGGCGGTGAGGACTGTGTGGTGATGATCGCCCACGAAAATGGGAAGTGGAACGACGTGCCCTGTAACTACAACTTGCCCTATATCTGCAAGAAGGGCACAGGTGAGGAGCTGCGGGGGGAGGGGAGGGGGGGGGGGAGTAGCAAGCTCCAGTTACTCCTGGCTGTGTTGCACATCTCCACAGCACCGGTCCCAGGTCGGGTCTGCCAGAGGTAGAGAGCCGAGAAGCGGCGTAAACAGATCGGACCTCAAAACGAGTTGGAAGTGCCAGTTTCTTTCTGATAAGTGCTTTTATTTCCGGAGCTTGAAAACCAGCTTACCTCTGGGGGGCAGTAGAGAGTAGCTCAGGGTTAGAGAATGAGAACCCTCTTGGGTCCAGCCTTTAGGGGCCGTGTCTGTGAGCCTCCGTCTGTAAGTCTAGGTGGCAAGGATTCTCACGGGAAGCCCCTTTCGCTCCTACGACCGTAAAAGAATCAGCAAAGCATCCACCTTCAGTTCAGTTAGCAGTTTTCATTTGTGTCATCACCTTCAGTGGCTCAGAAAGCTGCCTACATCCAAGGTGTCTGGAGATGTGTAAGTTCTGTGTTCCGCTGCTTATTTACTGGAGGGTCAGACGTAAGCATCTCTGCCAAGGATGACCCTCACATGGGGAGAACAGCTCTGTAGTGCCACTGGGGGGGGGCTTGTTTATTAGCTTGGGCCTTGGCGCAGGACTTGTTGGTGAGGAGAATTTTCTCCTCGATGGGAACATCTGTCCGTTAGGGAGTGTCTCCCCTTGCCGGAGCCTGCTGACTTCCACAGAGCAGCTTTCAGAGGAAGTGTCCCCCCCCACCCCCCACAGCCCCACCGCTGCACACTATATGCTGCTGTTAAGTCCTCCCCAGGAACATCCATCTGCAAAGCCCAAGCCGTCGGCACCTGTTACCGTCACACCCGCCCCCCTGTGCTCCCGGCCCCTCTCCCTGTGTTCCTGATCACACCCCCTGTTGTCTTGACCCCGCCCCCAACACTTCCAGCTCTGCCTTCTGCCCTGGCACCATCCAATCTCTGCACCCTAAGCGGTATGGGCTGGAGTCTTGATTGGCCGGTCAGCTGGCCGGGCTGACTTCCAAACCTTTCTGCGTCCAGTGCGTCGCTCGGTCTGGCAGCCTGGCTTAATCGTCTGGCCTTCCAACAATGTGTTCAGAAACAGCAAGCCTGATCGCTTGGACACCAGCCTGAGTCGTCGGGAGGCTGATCGCTGATCCCTCAGCACGGGAACGGTTCACGACGGCCTCTTTGGTGTTTCTGTTCGCTTAAAAAAAGCGAAAAACATGGAGTTTTGAGCCACTTGAACCAAAGATGTACAACTGAAGGAATCACACTGATTCTGCTAAATATGTAAACGTAAACGATAGAAGAAATCACTTTCAGGTGCTGTAATCAACTAAGGAGTCCTGGAAATGTAACTAAGATCAAATTAATCCTCTGACTTGCTCGTCTGGAGAGCTGAGTATACAGTAGATACTCGGCGCTTCTGCCAGAGTATACCTCAAAAGTCAGGAGCTGTTACAGTACAGTACAGAAAATGCTCTATACATTCTATAAGCCTTTGAGGTGAAACTCCATATTATATGCCTGATTCGGGAATCTTGAAGGATTTATAAAAATATCAGACAGACTGAGGTGAACACTGGGGTGACTCACGCTGGATTGACGTCTCGGTCGTTCTCAGCGACACTTACTGCTCTGTTGGTCGTCTGTCTCCATCACTGCCGCTTCCATGTGAGGTAGCTGCCCCCCCACAGAGGCCCTTAAGGTCTCCGCAGGGGTGACAGCGTCGACGGAGGTTGCTAACCAGTAGCTGTCAGCTCCTCCAACAAGCTTGGCGCCCCCTCCAAATCAATCCTCTGCTAAATTCCTCCCATTCGACATCTTTGCGAGGGGGTCAAATTTACGATTAATTTGATTGTAGATGTGGCATGAAATGTGACTGCAGGATTAATGGTGTTGGGCTCCTGTCCTGATTGGAAAAGGAGGCGGGCTTTCTGCTCTGAGGCCACTGAAGGTTTGCAACTCGCCGCCCTGGGGACTAATCAGCTATTGTGGAATCCATGATTATCCAGCACGGAACGGACAACCTTCCCACACAAAAGCTCCCAGGACTCAGTCTTTCAAATAGCATTAATTTGTCACTACCAAGAGCGCCCTCTAGGGTGAGGAATGGGAACAGCAGAAAAGACCTGACACCCCTTACGCTCCATTTATTAATTGTGGTAAATTATATATAATTTGGGGTTGTCTGGCCCTGGAAATTTGGTGATGTACTGGGACTACGGATGAGATTTTAAGTTAAGGGGCAGGAGTCCCACCTCCCTGCTGGGTCACTGGAGTAAAACCTTACATACAGCCCCCTTCCCAGTATGCCACCTTAATTACTTAATTACTCAATCGTTTTCATTTTTCGATTCATATGAATAATCTGCATATTAAAATCACAGCTCTTTTAGCACTTAATCAGTGAATCAACACTTTGATACTGCAGTTAAAAGGAAGGAAATTTCTAAAAATAGTACTGATTAAAAATTAACTGGGAGTTCTGGACTGGTTAAGTCTGTGCATTGGAATGGAATGGAGAGGTGTGTGTTCTCAGGCCGGGTCGGGTCGGATCCGGCTGGCAGTTTCCATGAGCACCTGTGGTTGATCCTTTGTGCACATGCATGGAGAATTAACGTGAGCACAGCGTGAACACAGCGTGAACACTTGTGTGTCCCCCTGAAGACTGAGGCACTGTTTGGGTCATCTGGAAAATCGGGGAGGTGGGCAGCGTATGCTGTGTGCTACCAGACAGGTTCTGCCAGGCCCAATTGACTGGGTCAGGTCTGCTATGATGTATATAAGACCTTAACATCAGAAAGGGCTTCTCACTGTTCAATGGTTTAATGTATATTAAGACCGTAGTTTCTGCACATTACGAAATAGCTTATTCCAAATCCTCATTACCACGTATACAGAGAAACATTTTCTGTGTTCTGGTCTAAACTAGTTCTAGGGTAGTTTCTATTAATAGCTTCATTTTTTCAATCAGCGCCAGCAGTAACGAAGTTACCGGTAATATAATTCTATGTAATCTGATTCTGGCGAACCCACGCATCAGAGCACGGCTGTGGACAGCCCGCTGACATGGTGCATGAAGCCGTTAATGGGGCATGACTCCTGTTCTCCCTTTCCCAGTGCTGTGCGGAGCGCCCCCTAGTGTGGACAATGCATTCCTGATTGGGCGGAAGCGGTCCCACTACGACATCCACTCGGTGGTGCGTTACCAGTGTGCCGACGGCTTCCTCCAGCGCCACGTGCCCACAGCCAAGTGCCGTGCCAATGGGAAGTGGGACCGGCCCAAGATCATCTGCACGAAGCGTGAGTGGACACCCGGGGGGGGATAAGGGCCTTTCTCAGGAGTGAAACCGCAGTGCCCTTCCTGGGTCAGAACCACAAGACTTCACTGTCACCTTCCCTGTCCTTAACCACTATGCCACCTGCCTGTCATTTAGACCATTACAGAATGTTGTTTTTTTTTTGGAATAATCAATCATCAGATGTTTTACCCCTGATTACCAATAGGGGGTGCTCAAGAGAGAGTACCATGAGTACAAGGTCTTCTGGGGAACTTTCTGGTCCCAAGTCCAGCTTCCAGACACTTCCTGGGAACGTACTTAGCAACTGATTTCCATAACCATCTACTAAAGGGTTACAGTAGGCCTGGAACCTACCCCAGTGTGCACCCAGGATGGGACAGCAGTTCATCACAGGAAACACACTCATATGCACTAATGACAATATAGGGACACCTGTTCATCAGGTACAACGACAACAACAAATGTATTTTTGTATAGCGTGTTTTCACAACATTACATTGTCTCAAAGCGCTTTACAGCGTCCCTGCAGCCAGAAGCCGGGTCCAAGCCTCCCACCCTGGTGGTGTTGGACCCCATTGTTACTTAGCGAACCACCGTTTTTATTATTGCAGAAGCCGCAATAGCACTGTAGTCCTTTCTCAACTGCAAATTACATGCAATGGAGCTGTAGGTTTACTGTACTTTTCTGCAGTACGTGCAGAAAAAAGTTGCGATGACTGCAGCTGGTATATACAGAGATCTTGGATGAGAAGCAGTTGCAAAGCAGTGAAGTGGCGTGGGTCCTCACAGGACGTGGTTCGGAGGCCCTTAAAGCTCGTGTGGGCCGTTTTATAAAGCCGACTCTAAGGACAAATTGCTTAGTGGCGAAAACTATTTCAGTGCTTTTATTCAGATCATTGCCGCTCTAATCACGAGCGGCTTACTGGCCATCAGGGTGGGTTACAGTAAATGCCAGTAATGATGACAGTAAAACTCTCATGACAGTGGGGGGACTCCTAGGCCCTGTGGATTGCATTAGGGACCTGGACATGTCTCAGGGACAGAAAGGGTCCCACTGTGCAGGTGCTGCGACGGACGGCGACATCTCCAGCACCGCAGGGCATAGTTTGGCGGTACAGCCTGCAGAGATAGAAAGTTCAGGTCCAGAAAGTAAAAATCCCAACCGAGGGTTTGTTTCAATCAACCAGTTGAGCGTACAGTGTCACAGTTACGGAGTACTCAACTGGTTGGTTGAAACAAAATCATGGTCTGGATTTTTACTTTCTGAACACTCATGGGAGTTTTACTTGCACAAACATGTTCTGAGGGCAGAACGAAAAAAATGATTGGTTCAGAGAGATAGCCAATCCGATTGTAGAGGAAGTGGGTCCACGCAACTAGTGAAGTCGGAGCAGCCAATCAGATGTCTCAGTCCCGCCTCCTGGTCCATTTCTGACAGCTTGTCATGAGCTGCGTGGGTTCTGGAGGCCCTCAGCCAGCAAGGAATGGTGCCGAGGGGCTAAGTCAACCACGGCACCTTGGTTTGCTGCCTCGAGAGCGCCATCAGCAGGCCCTGTCAGGGAGTGCGCCAGCTTGATATGCTGAGCCCAAACCCAAGAACGGGGAACGGAAAGTCACCACCCCAGTCTCACGCTTCAGGGCCCGTTCCCCTCCGATTGGCTGCCATTACCCCCGACACGGGCCACAGAAAACCAAGGCTACCGCACTGAGCAGCCCCAGATGAAAAAACCACCTTCATCAACATGTTACAAGACTTTAAAACAACTCGAACTACCACTGGGGGATCGTGAGAAAGAACAAAACAAAGAAGTACAATCAAGGCGAGCTGGGACCGAGGCTGGGTGCTCGCTAACAGCTGTTCGTCTTGTAAACTCCTTCATCCGTCGTCTTTTTCAGTTCGGCGATCCCACCGCCACCGGCGCCATCACCACAAGACCCGGCATGAGCGACGGAAGCACAGGAAGCACGGCGCCGGCGGTCACCACGGCGACGACGAGGGCCGCGGTCACTATTAAACGGAAGCGCCCCGCCCCGCCGCACCGGCCCCGCCCTGGCTCCTCCCCCTCCTCACCCTGGCCCCGCCCTTCGGGGGTCAGGCTGCCGCTTCAGCTCGACCGGGAGGCTCGAGAGGCGACCGCCAGGCCTGCAGGGGACTATAGCAAGCCTTTCCTCCGCCCTCATTCTCATTTTTCCCTCCCCCATTCCGTCTCAGACTTTAAAGAATCCGTCCCCTTTATCCTCTCGATTATTCCAGATCGTTTCTCCCTTTTTCTAAGGCCGCTGTTCGTCTTTAATATTCATTTTACGGTAGAGGATGGAATTTAGTAAACAGCTAGTTGTAAATACTGTATCTTTCTCAGAGGTGGAGCATTCAGATCCAGAAAGTATAAATCCAGACCAAGATTTTGTTCCAACCAACCCGTTAAGTACCCTGTGAATGTGACTCTTTATGCTCAGCTGGTTGGTTGAAACGAGACCTTGGTCTGGATTTGTCCTTCCGGGACCTGAATTTTCCACCCCTGATCCTTCTTCACACGTGCAGAGTGTCAGGCCAGAGAGCTGAGGCAGGCGTGCATTTTCACGCTCGTGGCCCTTTAGCACTGACTTTATTACTTTCTGGACATCGGTGTGGCCCTTAAAGTGACGGTTTTTGCTTTGCTTATTTTAAAGATGGACGTCTCATCGCGATTCACCCCAGAGGGTGTTTTTTTGTATCTCATATCTCTTTTAAACCATCCCTGTTTTCTTCAAGAAGAGTAGCCGTATGTACTAGATCTCTCTCAATTCGCTGTCGTATCTTTGCATCGCAAAGTGTAATATTCAGACACCAGTAAGAACGTGGATTAGTGAAAGTATCCAGTCATTTAAGATCTTCAGCAGCAGTGTCGGGTCTATTTGCTTGGGTCCGGCTACGGGAATGAGGCAATCTCACCGCATGGAAGGTGAAGGCAGTGTGGAGCAGAAGGATGAAGGGTGGAGCAGAGAGAGGGCAGTTGGGGGGGGGGGGCATGGGCACCTGTATCTGAGATGTGGTGGGGGCCAGGGTCTGGGGGTCTACAGAAGGGCCGTGTTGATTAAGGGCTCTGCCATGCGGGTGTTGACCTCTTCGGACGAGTAGAGCACACATGGTTTGCGGAGGGTCAGATTCTGCGTAACTTCTCCGCGAAGCCTGCCTTCCTGATATCAAGCCGGAATTACCGGTTCAGCCTATTTCCAAGCCATCCGGGGTATTTCTGCTGCCTCTGCGCCTCATGGAACAATGGGGACCCGGGCTGAATGTCTGCACAGTCAATTTTAATACAGCCCGTTCAATAATTTATACGCTGTATCTCTGCAGCTTCTGTCACTCAGAGCAATAAGAGGCTGTTTCTACTTGCATTTCTGATACTTGTATTTCCCAGACTTTATATTGTGACATCACAATGGCCACGGCGTGATTGATTCCAGCGGGGTACAATTCAGCCGGCAGGCTTAGGTCCCACCTGTCAGTCATCACCACGGAAACGCTGCCACCGAATAGAATTAACCAGAAGGCGAATCGGGGGGCTTACAGGGGCTTCGCAGCCAGACCAGAGAGCGATTGATCTCTCAGGTGCAAATTTGGCACGGATCTTCATAGGCAGATTGCTGGCAGATGACTCTGAGATGCATCGTTCCTATTAAAAATGACTCAGTGTCCCTTATGCAACCCCCCCGCAACCCCCTCCCACCACAGGCATATTCAGACTCTCCGGTTGGACCTCAAAAGGCAAACAAGCGCCCTCAGACGAGACAGCTTGATTGCAGACTCTGATTAGGAAGATGAAGCACTAAATAGGAGCTCCTCTTAGCCCCGGGGCGAGACTTCAAAAGCCATCTGCGGCTCTCCTGACGGCGTGGCTTTTCATCCCCGGCCCGCTCGCCGCGCCTCCATTCACAGCTCGTTTACGAACCGCGAGAGAGCCAGCTCCTTAACGAGTCTGCTTTCCACGCTCACCACCGTCTTCATCCCTTCCTTTATCGGCCGTGAGTGTCTCAGATGTGTCAGCGGGCATGTGTTTTAGTGGTAAGACTGGATTTACGGCACAGAATCGCGGCAAGCGTAATTACCGACAGCGACGGGCGAGAGCCGTTGGCCTATTATGATCCTATAGGGGTTGATCCCTGCCCACACCGTCGTAAAAATAAAAGATTAATGTTCGGAAGCACAAGATGAAGGAAACTTTTGGCCTGCTGTCAGCACTACGAGGCGACACAGGTGTGGGAAAATAGGACAGGGATGTGGCAAACAGTCACAGGAGCCCGGAGAGACACCATTCCCTCTGTTTAATATAGGCTTTTCACGAGAACCACAGATCCATCAATGACTACAGCAGAACTCCTTGTTTTTTTTCTGGGTTACAAATGTGACAGGACCCGATGAACACGGCTCCCATGTGAGCTAACGGCTAAGCTAGCGGCAGGCTGAGCTGTGTCACCTGCCACTGCAGCAGCGATCGGCATGACCGACGGCCCCCGGCTGGCGTGTGTGTGTGTATGGTTGGGGGGTCACTGCTGAGGAACATGTGGCTGTCACAAATCCGCAGGTTAACGGGCGCTGTGCTGTCTCTGTCATCCGTACAACCTTGTTGGTGCCGGAGCGATCCGTGTGGCATCCCTCTCGTTAGCGTGTGGAGGAGGCAGGAGAGCCAGTCAGACCCAGAATGGCGGATAATCAAAACTGAACCTCGCATTGGGCACAGCCAAGCTGCCCCCCCCCCCCCCCCCAAAGCCAAGGCTCTGATCTGCTCTCCACCGCGCTCTCATTAGAAGCGGCCTTCTGTCCCAGCTGT
>JAODJW010024341.1:0-19380 GCA_026777045.1 Hyperopisus bebe | reverse complement strand
GGATGGGGCACCAACCCATCACAGGGCACAAGGCAGGGAACAACCCAGGATGGGGCACCAACCCATCACAGGGCACAGTCACACACCATTCACATCTATGGACGATTTGACAACTCCAATCAGCTTCAGCATGTTTTTGGAATCTGGGGGGAAACCAGAGCATCTAGAGGAAACCCCATGATGACACAGGGAGAACATGCAAACTTCACAGACATGGAACCCTGGCAGAAACTCGAACCCAGATCCCAGAGGTGTGGGGCAACAGTACTAACCACTGCACCACCATGCTGCCCCACACGGGCAATCATCCTTCAGAATACTATTCTCTTCTAGCAGATCCGTGTCATGACCGACATAAAAATGAGGTCTGCTACTCTTTTAGTAAGAGAATCTGCATGAGACCGTTTCCAAAACTGCCTGAAGCAAAACTGCTATTTTCTATAGTCGCAGACTGAGTCCCCAGACTGAATGAGCTGTGGTATGGAAACAACTTAGAGGTAAAATCCAGCTGGCTCACATCCACTCAACTAGAGACAATCCTGTTGCAAATGTTTGCCGAATGATACAGAATGACAAGAAAAGAAACAAATCCAACACATCGCCATACAGCTCGACCAAGAACCAGATAAGGTGGGAATTGTGGGAACAAGGCAGATTACATATTGGCCAGAAAGTAATTAGCATTAAAACAGACAATAGAGAACATTTTGCTAATGTTTTCGCAACAACAGCACAACACCACTGGTCATTCTACAGCATTGTCATGAAGCCAATGATAAACTATGAATAGTCATGTATAGATGAGACATGGGTTACAACTTCTGGTTTGACCATAAGCATCATGGACCAGATTCCTAGTCTTTCCTCCAGGAATCCTGTAGACCCATCTGGCCAAGGATAAAAAGAATGTTTAATTTCCCGGGTCTGTGCGTCAAATGCTAAGATTGAAGAGGCGGAGTCCACAGGATGTCCAAAAAACAGAGTGCCAGATGCCTGAAAGTAGCACAAAGAGGATATTGGCTGATCCAGAGTCTGCTCCAACCTCTGGGTAGCTCATCACTAGCAAGTTAAAAAGTAAACCTAAAAACCTGGCATTTCTGCCAGACTGGTCACATAACACACAAATGGGGGGAATTCATGATTATAATCTGACTGAGCGTGGTTTGTGCAATTAGCTGAACAATGAGACAAACTTAATGCTCTGGCTAGAGCTGCAGCCCAAAAGGAAGACGTGCTGGACCCAGTCACTGCTCCTGGGCTCCGAGCTCACTCCCTGCAAACCACATGGGAACATAGCTGTCTGCTCTCCACCAGCAATCAGAAGAGTTAGCACAGACCCCTAATCATGCCATCAGCCACACTCCAGCAACCTAACGGCTAAGAAATAAAAACCAACAAAGCGGAGTGAAAAGGTTTATTGTTTAAAATCAGGTGGAATGTACACTTGTGACCAAAATTGTGGAAACACTTCCAATTTTTAGAGACTGAAGAACTTTAACCAACTGTTCAAAAGTAACTGCTCCAATTACTTATTTAATTGTCCAATGTATGATTTTTGTAACATTTTTTTATTTATAAACATCACCGCCAATATTCGTGTAATAATTTTTAAAGTGTAATGCCAAAAATGCTAGATGGTTCCACAGTTTTGAGCACTAGTGTAACACTCAGCTGCACCTAAAACAGACCATGAAAAGCTCCCTGAAAAATAACAAGGGGTCTGCCCAGACCGGTCGCTCTCACTGAAGAAAATGCTCGTGTGTATTGACATTCACATCCATCATTCTGCGTCTACGTGGAGAGACCAAAGGTAGGGTGCCTTCCCAGCAGTCACATTGTGACGCTCCGAGGGGGGCTGTGCTGTGGAAGAGGCCCATACACATTAATACAGACATATTCACCAGACTAGGGGGCTGTAGCTCACCAGCACTCTTCCATTGGGTTTGTCCTGCCGCGCCAAGCTAATTCCCATCCACTCATCCTCCCGGTCCTCTTGGCAAGTCTTCCCACAGGCTTCCCTTTTGTTCCCTACGGATCAAGGAATGAGCATTAGCTTACACAGAATAGCATTCCGGATTTTATTTCCAAAGTGTTTAGGCGCTCACATCTCAGGGGGTAAGAACTGAACACCTGGACAGGAACTGCAGCCTAATTTTGTAGCCAAACTGTTTCTCCAGAGGTCTCTCTTTAATGGCCTTCGCTACAATGGTGTGAAAAAACTTGTCAGTCTTTATAATTATCTGTAGTACCGCATTACAGTCCAGATTTTAACCACATTTTGGTTGACGATAGACCTTCACATTTGGTACTACTAATATATTTGCCAATATAATATATTATATTTGCTTTTGTTAAGGGACTGACATGTGCAATTCTGGCATGGTGCTATCATGAATGAGTAAACGGTGTCAAGAAATGTATTAATTTGTTTCAGTCCATGTTCCAAACTGAAGATGCTGTGACCGAAAGGCACACGGCGAATATATGTACCTTTAGATCCCTTGTCTTTACTTTAAATGTAGACCTGAAATGCTCTTCAGCAAAATCTGCATAAAAATTGCAATACTAATAGAAACATGTATAGAAATAATATTGATTCAGGCGGCCATTGCCTATTCCCACCCCTCATAACTATGTTACTGATTTATGCATTTACTATACTGTACTTTTTATAAGAACATAAGAACATAAGAAATTTACAAACGAGAGGAAGCCATTCGGCCCATTAACATTATTGTTATTTATGCTACACCACGTAGCCTAGGTGTGTAGTAGGCTATACCACGTAGCCTAGGTGTGTAGTAGGCTATACCACGTAGCCTAGGTGTGTAGTAGGCTATACCACATAGCCTAGGTGTGTAGTAGATTATACCATATACTGTAGGGGTGTAAAAGTATACTCTATGATGTTCGTGACAACAGCAATAAAACAACGCATTTCTCAGTATGTATCTACGTTGTTAAGCAATGCATGCGCGTACTTTGACCTGCACTGCAATACTATCTTTATCAATCATGTGTTTGTGTGTATGCCTTTAGCTTCAGTAACTGAAGGCAGCTCCATCAGCTTCATTGACTTCAACCAAGAATTTCCAGTAACTGCTGATCAAGTCCTCACATTAGCTTGTGGTTAATAGTAGGTTCAAGATTCAAAATTCAAGATTCAAGACAGTTCCTCCACCTCATCCAGACATGCTGTCTCATTCTCGTTAGAGATCACACCTACCACCACCATGCCAACTACAAACATCAGTTATGTGTTTAGAGGGAGTAAAGCAGAGGGCTCAGGACACATCTGTATGAGGCTCCAGTGCTGAAGACGAGGGCGTTGGGGGTGGAGCTATCGACCTTCACCCCTGTGGTCTACCAGTAAGGAAGCTGGGAATCCAGTAACAGTGGGTCGAGCTCAGGTCTAGACCAAGATTTTTTGCCAGAAAGCAAGAGAGGAAAAAAGTCCATGTAGTGGGTGGAATTGGTCCTCCACACTGCTGCTACCTCTGCGAAGGCAGCGCTTGTGGTAAATGGCTCTCAGGGGAGGTAGAGGGACCCCAGTGACTTTCTCACTATCCGCCGCAGTGCTTGTTTTCCTGAAGTCAGTTATCACCTCTTTCGTCTTATCGACATTAAGAGACAGATTATTGCACTTACACCCGGCAGCAAGTCTTGCCACTTTCTCCAGTCAGGTCCATCACTGTCGTGTTGTCCGCAAATTTGATGATGTGGTTGGAGCTGAACTTTGCTGAGCATTCATGGGTGACCAGTGTAAAGAGCAGAGGGCTAAGAACTTCCCTTTTCTTTTCCAAATGGTAATTACCTTAACTGCTGCAGTCAACTTCCTCTAACGGCTACTGTCTCTGTTCTGCCCACACTTCTTCTCATCAGCATGTTTTTCACATTTCTTAACCATTCCACAAAAGAACCACGAACAGGCTCCAACTAAAATGGTTCTTTTATATTCTCTGAGGTCCATTTCAGTCTAAGTCATCCTGGATTAGCAAAAATCCTTAATTCCTTCCATTCACGCAAATAATCAGTTCCGCTCAGGAAGGACTTCCTCAGCTGAGAGGTGGGAATCAGACCACCCCCCTCGGAGGCTTGGCAAGCTCATCCCCATGGCTAGTTTGCCTTTTGAGAATATGTCAGATGGCTGGTGGTCAAACATGTAGGATGTGGCCGACAGCCAAGTATGTCCCCATGGAAAAGCATTAAGAATGAGATGGTCAGCATTCGTGTGGTGCTTGTGAACTCAGCTCGCGTCCTTCAGGCTTTAGCAGACGACTGGCACGTGGGGGGGCGGAGCTCACGAACCCAGAGGGAGAAACTGTATATGGCAAAGGATATTACCAAATGTGAAATAAATAACTGAACCATTCCGTGGAACCAGTGTGGACTTTTATACTGACATATAAACACATATGCTCATCCACAATCATACATGTAGATGTATGTATATACGCCAGATTATACACAATGACACATACACTAACAGACACAATCATGGATACATACACCCCTATAAGGAGTCCCGCACATACACAATCATACATGTAGATGTATGTATATACGCCACATTATACACAATGACACATACACTAAGACACAATCATGGATACATACACCCCTATAAGGAGTCCCGCACATACTCAATCATACATGTAGATGTATGTATATACGCCACATTATACACAATGACACATACACTAACAGACACAATCATGGATACATACACCCCTATAAGGAGTCCCGCACATACTCAATCATACATGTAGATGTGTGTACATACACCAGATTATACACAATGACACATACACTAACAGACACAATCATGGATACATACACCCCTACAAGGAGTCCCACACATACTCAGTCATACATGTAGATGTGTGTACATACACCAGATTATACACAATGACACATACACTAACAGACACAATCATGGATACATACACCCCTACAAGGAGTCCCTGTACCTCACAAAGAGGTCCCGCATGGCCTTTCCAGCATTTACCACCCTTGTGGAAACATCAAGGTCTGCCTGTTCTCTAGCCCCTGCCACAGGAAGTATTCAGTGTTTATCTGAACTGGGCCATGCTTATGTTAGGTTCTGTTTTCTTTTGATCAGTGAAACTTGATACTCTCACCATCTGTGGAGTCAACAAATGACAAGGTTTTAGAGGGGAATTTATTCTGCCACTGGGCGGTATCTACTGATGGATAAGGGCACCGGCATTCAGGGAGTGTGGACTGCCTGGCATGTCAAGGAGGAAATGAGTCTCAAAAAGGAGGGCGACTCGTTGTTGTGATTTTCACTTAGTGAAAGTGCTGCATGCTGCGATTCCTTCAAAAACTCTTTGGAACTTTTGTCAAGACATCTTGCAGACATTTTGTGTGCCTTTCAGAAACAAAGATTTACTTCTTGGATTATTTTGATAGCAGTACAGAGAAAACCACAACAAAGACTGAGTTAGTTTAATTTATCAGTTTTACAGACATCATAATTATTTCTTTTATATAGAGTGTTAAATATCTTCCATGGATATGTTATTCATAGTGGCTTTCACTTAACCTTTTACCTACAGTCGCCAAGTAAAACTGTCTACTAGCTACCTGATCTAATTATACAAGCAAAATGCTGGTTCCAGATTCACTTACATGAATCTCTGTAGGATCATTGTGTCTTTTTAGTTATTGTTGAAACAAAGACCCCTTTTCACTGTCAGGTAGACGACTCCTGCCTAGAACAGCCACAAAGCTGCTACACATTTGTCTCTGTATGCATTCCAAGCTATAAAACTTCCTTCCATCCATCCATCCATCCATCATCCATCTTCTAATCACTTATCCAGTACAGACTTATGAGATTTACTATTTTAAACAAACAATATTAATTGTGAATTCTGACAATATAAGCCATTAGACTTTCATTTTCCTTCTCCTCTAACTAAGGTACCAGCAGCAGCTACAGACCCCCCAGCCACTGATGCTCCAGACCCATAACACAGCCCATTCCACACACAGGCTGCTGCACATGCGCCGGTGCCTCATAACACAGCCCATTCCACACACAGGCTGCTGCACATGCGCCGGTGCCTCATAACACAGCCCATTCCACACACAGGCTGCTGCACATGCGCTGGTGCCTCTTTGGTGACTTGGTGGAGCTTCACCCCAGGATCCCCTCTCCAGAGCAGACACCGGGTAAGACGGTCCTCTCCATCACTTTATTGTCCAATAAAACATTTACCCAAATCTTTGGGGTTCATGTGACTCACTGAGATTGTACTTTAGTATCAAGGCTTCCTTGTCTAAAGATCATAGATCTCATGTAATGGAAATCGAATCAATCTGTTACCCTTAACTGCATGAAAAACTATAACGAGAACCAACGCTCAACTTTAACCTCAATAACACTACACATTTACACACATAATGCCACCTTCAGCGATACTAAAACTGCAGCCACAATGAAACCCTTTCAAACTGTAACAAGCCATCACCTTTAACTGTACTGAAAGACAGCTAAGTTACTAAAAGTAATCGTTCATCTTTAACAACATTAAAATTATTATGTCTTGCTTTTTAACTTAACTAAAAAGACAGACTAACAAAACAATCAAGCCATCGCTTAACTGTACAAAATCTATAAACATATCACAGCTTTACGCTTTAACTCTTGGTATGACAGAGTCCATTCAATCTACTCTAGACAAGCTATTGGGTTAAGTCAGCTTGGGCAGTGATCTAATGCAGCTCTAGTAAAGGAAAGGCTGAGCCCTATATTAATGACGGTTAACAGTGTCTGTTGTGCTGATAACACACAGTTAGCAGGGACGTGCACTGAAGTCATATAAACATCGGCTTCTCTTTCCCTTCATTCTCTAACGTTATAAAAGGCTGCATTATGTTGCAAGGAATGGAGGATGACTGCTCTTTGGCACCATTCCTTGGAAAATATTAGCAAAAACATTATTTATATCAAAATTACTACAAGGATTTTTTTGCACAAGGATGTACCATTGTGGTACTGCAAATCTGAATCCAATGTTAGAAAACTGTAAAGCGCTATTTTTTTATATAATTAGACTGTATGACTGGTAGATAGTTTCACTTGGCAACAGTACATGAAATGTAAAATGCAATCCATTGATATGTGAGGTCCAAGCAATGGTTCCAGAATGTTCTATCTGACAGTTTACATACACTCATTCTTAATGCATCATCTTTTCACTTCTAAGATGATGTCTATAAATACACAGATACACAGAGTTTCACTGCAGATCCAATCCAGTTCAGACGTGACAGATGTATTCTTTCATGGGTGTGTGTAAATGCATGTTTGTAAAATTGTGTGTCACTGTGTAAGAGCGAATGTTTTAAAAAATAATAAAACAAATGTCAATATCATAAATTCAATCTGTTTGGGTCAGAGGACACTACCGTAATACTTAACATGTAAGCAAAGTTTTTCTTACTGTGTGCCAGAATGTGTATATAAAGCCGACTATTTGGACATTAATTTTGTGTATATACTATACTGCTCAGCCCCAATGTCTTAAAGTATAATTAAAAACATGCTGATAGTAAATACACAGAATGCAGATTGACAGGTTGCCTGTTATAAAAAGGCAGTGTGGCCTCCTCACATGCAGCCCACGTCCTGCCACATGTTCAGCCCAAACCCCACCCTGCACCTCACCCACCTCTGCCCAGGTCCATTTCTGTGCAGCGCCGCTCGGGGTTGCTGTGTATTCGGCATTTGTAGACGGCTCCCGGGCTCCGCACAGAGCCACTGAAGGTTGAGTTAGCCTTGGGGGCACCCACCAGCAACCTGCAGAGATGGACGGGATGCAGAATCAGTGACGCCCTCCAAGAATGTTACGGTCCGTCTCCCCTTCTGCTGAAATTTGCAGCCGACTTCTTTACTGCTGCCTCTTCCATCATTTCATATCTTCCTATTTACCTAAAAGTGCCTGATTAACAATTCAGAGCCAACAGCAGCATTTTCTACAAGTTACTGTTACTTCCTCTTTCATACTGAGCTGTTCCACACCAGACCTTTGGTTCCTGGCAGCCCTAGCAATTTGGTTGGCCTTATACTTCTCATGAACGAGAACCACATAACTGACTCTTCAACCTTTTATCATGGTTCTACAGTGCCAGCTAATCCTTAAAGAGTACCAAAAGCAGCTGAATACAACAACTATAACTATTCCCCTGAATCTAAGTTCTAATCTTAGAATCTTAAGTTCAGTATCCAGTATGAGTTCAAATAATCAACTTTTGAGTATACTGTATACTGAGCCCCCATAAACAATGGCACACTGTATACTGAGCCCCCATAAACAATAGCACACTGAATATACTGTATACTGAGCCCCCATAAACAATGGTACACTGAGTATACTGTATACTGAGCTCCCATAAACAATGGTACGCTGAGTATACTGTATACTGAGCCCCCATAAACAATGGTACGCTGAGCATACTGAACCCACATAATCAACAGTTCCCTGAGTAAATTGTCTTCTGAGCCCACATAAACAATGGCACACTGTATACTGAGCCCCCATATACAATGGTACACTGAGTATACTTTTTATTGAGCCCCCATAAACAATGGTACTTTGAGTATACTGTATACCGAGCCCCCATAAACAATGGTACGCTGAGTATACTGTATACTGAGCCCCCATAAACAATGGTACACTGAGTATACTTTATATTGAGCCCCCATAAACAATGGTACGCTGAGTGTACTGTATACCGAGCCCCCATAAACCATGGTACACTGAGTATACTGTATACTGAGCCCCCATAAACAATGGTACACTGAGTATACTGTATACTGAGCTCCCATAAACAATGGCACACTGAGTATACTGTATACTGAGCCCCCATAAACAATGGTACACTGAGTATACTGTATACTGAGCTCTCATAAACAATGGTACACTGAGTATACTGTATACTGAGCTCCCATAAACAATGGCACACTGAGTATACTGTATACTGAGCCCCCATAAACAATGGTACGCTGAGCATACTGAACCCACATAATCAACAGTTCCCTGAGTAAATTGTCTTCTGAGCCCACATAATCAGCATTCTTCTCAAAATACTGTCTATTCTGCGCACTTTCCACTGAGATCACTGAATACAGAAGTAAGCTATGGCATTTTGGATACATTTCCAAAACCTAAACACAAATACTGGATAAGAGCAAAATGTTTGGTAAATGCTTATATAGTCCTCATATGAAATTTGAAATCAAGGCAAGTCAAGATACCAACTTACCACCCATATACAGGTATGCAGTGGTGTGAAACAGCATTACCCCAAGACCACAAGTAGCAAATGACAAGGGGAGAAGTGTGTGTATGTGTGTCTGTGTAATAATACAATAATAAATTAAATCATAAACATCTCCTATGAGTCTTTTGCATCTCACGAGAATTGCCTGATAACCCCTTCAACTGAATGTGCAGAACTTGATTGCCGGGAGTCAGGAGGAGTGATTGTTAAAACAATGCTTCATGAACCATTAGCTGTTTTTTCTGACCCCACTAGATGGTGCTCTTTATTTACTCTGGGGCATGCTTTGAGCCCTTTTTTAAACAATGAGTGCCATCCAATGGGGTCATGAAGCGGCATTTTGGCCATAATAAGTCAGAAGTAGTGAGCCAAGCCACCGTGCGGCTGGGCTGGGTTTGCACATAGCGCCAATACAACAGATCACAGTGAAGGCACTGAAAGCAACATACACATGTATATGTATATGCAGTATCCTCAGTACTATGCACAGGGCCGTCATGCCTGGGTATGCAGTTGTTTTACTAACAAAGATTGTGACTACAAAATCATATTATATTCTGATATATACCAGTACCCAACAAGATTCCACTTTGGATTTATATTAGAGTCATTGCTAAGATTAAAGCAGTCCATATAAATTTGCTGTTAAATTTGTACATTTTGATTATGTCCTGCATATGGAGTAACCTGGGCTATGCAAAGTAATCCAGGTGAGGCTTTAGTAGTACAAACTCAGCATGATATCAGTGTGACATAAATCGCAGCCTTTCCGTCTACTGTAAGCCACTTTGGATAGAAGTGCCAGCTAAATGTAAATGTGTCGCAACTTAAATCTCACACATTTTCCTTTTTAAATGAAATTAAATTTCCATCAGTTTAATTGCGACTCATTCCCTTGCACATGAAATAACTGTTTACCACACAAGGACATTCTGAGCAATTGGGGGGGGGCTATTCAACTCACAATCCTCAAGGGCTGAGCCCTACAGATTTTCCAGCCTTCCTTTACCTGTGAGCCAGGTGTGAAGCCTCTGACCAATCAGAATCAGTCATTGTTAAACTAACTACCTGGGAGAACTGAAAACAAGGCCTGGATTTGGAAAGTCATGTAACAGGATTTACACATTAAATTAAGAGCATAAAGACAGTGATCGTAATGCATTACACACTCCTTATCTCCTGATATTCACAAAACACATTTGTTTCCATGTGATGATAAACACTTGGACACTTCACGTTCAAATTTGATCCTGTTTACTCAAATCATGTCTTAAACTGGCGATATTTAAAACAGCATACGTGACTGCTGCCCGGTGCATTTTACTACCTACAGTGGGTGTAGTAAAGAATCACCCCCTTCAAAATATTCCCATTTTTTTTGCTTTACAGCCTTAAATGAAAAAACAAAAAATATTTCCTCCCAGCGTTACTTAATGCAATCTATAACATCTAAGTGAAAGATCTCACAGCTACAGTTCAGTAAAATTATAAAACAAATCAAAAACAAGACGTACTGAGATTAATAAAGGATCACCCCCCAATGTCAATATTTTGATGAACCACCTTTTGCTATAATGACTGCCTTAAGCCCTTGTGGAGATACTTCTCTATCAACTTTGCACATCTAGATTGAGTGATATTTGCCCGCTCTTCTGTATAGAACTGTGCAAGTTCAGTCAAATTGGATGGAAAGTGTTGGTGGTCTGCTATCTTCAAATATTTCCACAGATTCTCAATGGGCTTTAGGTCTGGGCTCTGCCACACGAGGACGTTCACTTTTTTCTCCTTCAGCCACTGTGTGGTCAGTTTTGCTGTGTGCTTCGGGTTGTTGTCGTGCTAAAAGGTGAACATTCTGCCCATCTTCAATTTTCTGGCAGAGGGTAGCAGGTTTTCCTCAAGAATTTGATGGTATTTTACCCCATTCATTTTACCTTCTACCCTAACGAGAGCCCCAGGCCCTGCAGCAGAGAAACACCCCCACAACAGGATGCTGCCACCTCCAGCTTTACTGTAGGTATAGTGTGTTGCAGATGGTGAGCTGCATTTGATTTCTGCCAGGTGTACCGTTTGGTATTGAGGCCAAATAGTTCGATTTTGGTCTCTTCTGACCATAAGACCTTTTTCCACTTGGCATCAGAATCTTCAAGGTGCCTTCTGGCAAAGATCAAATAAACCTTAATGTGGCCTTTCTTGAGAAGTGGCTTTTTCCTTGTGACACTCCCAAACAAGCCACAATTGTGGAGCGCTTGTGAAATTGTTGCCACATGCACACAATGACAACTCTTTGCCATAAAATCCTGTAACTCCTTCAAAGTGGCCATTGGCCTCTTGGTAGCCTCTCTTACCAGTTTCCTCCTTGCTCTTCCATCCAGTTTGGAGGGAAGGCCAGATCCAGGGAGGGTCCTGGTAGTACCAAACACCTGCCAAACACCTGCCACTTCTTTATCATGGACTTTACTGTGCTCTTTGGGATTGATAAAGCCTTTGAGGTTTTCTGTATCCATCTCCTGCATTATGTCTGTCCACAACTCTGTCCCTGAGATCTTTTGACAGTGACTTGCCACCCATAGTCAGCTGTTTGCTGTCAGTTGCACTACCAAGCGAGGGAATGCTCCAGGAACTGCTGCTTTTATGCTTCACTAATCACACTGACCCTGTGGTGGCAACCTGCCCAGGGTGTACCCTGCCTCTCGCCTGAAGATGCTAGGATTGGCTCCAGCTTCCCCCAACGCAGTTGGATTAAGCAGTATAGATAATGGATGGATGGATGGATGGATAATCACACCAATTACAGTTGATCACAGGTGGAAGCCAGTAACCATGGTCTGCAATGGAAATGGTGGTTACTTACACCTGATTGAGTTTACAAATATTGTTTTGGGGGGGGGGGAATCCTTTATTCATCTCATCTCAGTATTTCTTGTTTTTTATTTTTTACAATTCTTCAGAACTGGGGCTGTAATATCTTTCACTCGAATGTTATAGATTGCGGTAAGTAAGGCTGGGAAAAATATTGGTTTCTGTTTTTTCAGTAAAGGCTGTAAATAAAAAAATGTGAATATTTCAAAGCGGGTGATTTTCTGTGTAAGCCATCTCCAAGAACGTTTGAACACCAACTCTGAAAGCGCTTTTTTTTTGTCAATGTTTTCTTGGCACTAACAGCGTGTGGGATCAATTTTAAAGTGTTACAGGGATCTGCAGAAAGACCTCCCTACAGCTGCGGCTAAACTCAGAGGCGGGGTGTCCGGACAGAAATGACCGGCAGGGCCATTCCTACGCCGCCTGCTAGGCGCGTCGCTTTCATGAAATCCTGGCACGGCAAGTTTTGATGGGAGCATTTGAACTTCCCTCGGTGATGTAAACTATGAGCTCACCCAAGTGAAGGATAGTCTATTTAACTGCAGTGCGCTCATTTAAATGCACTGGGCCAAAACCCGTCTCTCCTCCCCCATTAAGAAACCTCAGTGAATAAATATGTGTGCAAAAAGCAAAAACCCGCGCTCCAAACTGTTAAACTGATGATAATTCTTCACCTAAAACTTTCCATTGGTTTTCCCTAAATGTGATCGTAATGCAACTTTTGTGGGGGAAATCAATCAAAAGGAGCTTGTACGGGGCAAGTTCCAAATGATCTGTGATGCAGGATAAAGCGCTGATGCGGCTCTGAACTTCACACAAAGTTTACGGTGGCCTCGAGCCACAGGCGTGGGTGACCCGCAGCTTAAGTCCCCATCCCCGTGCAATAACTACAGTTCCTATTGTGGACTTATGGAGATATATGCGTTATCCTTTTAAAAAGCCTTACTATGGCCTAAAGCAGCCCGGTTGTGACTAATTCAATTGCACAAAAATCAGATGACTGAACACGAGAGAACTGAAATATTTAGGTCCTGGACTGGTATGGTTCAGATCCCTATAGAAGTGCATTTCCCGACTGTTTGAATTAATATTTAAAGTTAAACTTGCATTACTTACCAGCGGCTATTGTCGTAGTGGTGCTGTAGGACGGAAAACCCGAAGAACGCCCCTTCTGGTCCGCGGAACACTAACGGGTGCTCGGTGTCGATGTTATAAGAGTGAACCGCAGAAACCGACAGAACTACGAAAATTACATCCAAAACTCCTCTCTTACTTCGGGAGACAGTCTGAACCTTCCCGGGGTGCATCCTTGATACTCAAGTATAACAAAATAGGTGTGAAATGCTGGCGGCAAATTGTTTAAATAGTTGCATAGACCACTAACAAGAAAGATCCGAGTAAGCAGTTCAAAGCAACAAATAAAATGGAAAATGTTCAGTGGAAAAATAACCTCAGAGATAGGGAGGTCGAAAAAATAACGGTCCAAGCTCTCGCTCCTCGGAGCGTTGAACTAATCACTGGCCAGTGCTGTAGGCAGTATGTGCGGCGATAGTAAGGCGTGTGCTGTCACAGTCGGGCATCGCATTTCATGTCGCGAAAGCAGGCGGCCAGGGTGCGAAAGACACTGCCCCCTAGCGGAGCCTCTCGGTTAACATTTCGCGAGACCTGGGTGCTGTCGGTGTCTACGTTTTTCGCGAATTTTGTTGAAAGCTGGAACACACCTCATATGTCCTGTCTAATTACCGAAAAATTAGTCAAAGTGACGAAAACAAATCATATTGTAAAAATAATCCTACCAATTTTAAATCACAGTACGTTTATATAATGTTGTAAATGGGGGTTGCCACTATACAAATCACATTGTTTTTATTTATATGTGCAACGGAACAAGATCGACAATAAATGAGCCACAATTTTTACATGTAGATAAGATAATAAGGAATATTAATTTACTAACTTGTTACTAAGAGGCTGAAGGATGACCCCTATATGTAGGCTATTGTGGGAGACATAGCAGATGCTCTTGTAAACAATGATAAGCACCTTTGAGTTTGGATTCTGATTTCGTAAGAAAAATGTTCTATTTATTACGTTGGAGTTGTGCGCCTGGTTGGCAGCTTTAACATCCGTGAGGAGTTACTATAGTATTAGATAACGCAACATACTCATTTAAACTGACATGCAAAATAAACAGAAACTTAGCACAATCGAGAAAACCATTTAAAGTGATATGCTAGCTTTGTACTCCATGCCATCCATCCATTTATCCGAAGCAGGGTTATGAAACATTGTTGCAAGGTACCAAGCTCCGTTTTTAATACAGATGACTTTGATCGCTTCACTGTCAAGTTACGGTTCCAGGCGAAATTCGCTTCCCAATATTATTTTCTGTAATCGCGCGTTTTTATACGAAGATGTAAGAAGAATTAGGTTATACATGCCGGTGTTATGCATGCCCGTCTCTAAATGACGGACTGATCTGAAAGGAGTTGAGCTACTTTGTCGAGTTAGGCTACCGTAGTGCTAATCAATACCCCCAAAACCCCGTAAAACCCTAACCCTAACCCCCAAAACACCCCTAAAACCCCAACCCTAACCCCAAAAAAAACCCAAACATCCTCTAAAACCCTAACCCCCAAAAAACCCCTAAAACCCTAACCCTAACCCCCAAAACACCCCTAAAACCCTAACCCTAACCCCTAAAAACCACCTAACCCCCAAAAAACCCTTAAAAGCTCAACTAGTCAGAACACCAGCATGCATTCTATGGCAGGGATGCCTTTTTCGGCAGGGATGCGTTTTTCGGCATAACACCTGCATGGAGGGCCGGATTTGCCTTTTCAGGAAACATAGGGAAAGCTTTACTTGGGATGTCCCCCTACCAAGAAATACAAGTGAGACGAAGGTGCTGATGGTGGACATCCAGCGTACCAGGGAGCCCCTGAGACTGGTCACCATGTAAGGGGAGGAAGTAGAGGTGGTGCAGCAGATTGGACAGTGGCGCTGGTCAAAAAGACCAGAGCGGACTCTCATTTCTGAGGAGGTTCCAGTCTTTTGATGTGTGTAAAAAGCTGTGGAGAATGTTTTATCAGCCTATGGTGGCCAACATGCTTTTCTACGCTGAGACCAATTGGTGAAGAGGCATCAGTTCAGGCCAAACACAGCTTCACAGTTGCAGTGGTCTGCAGGGGTAGCAGCAATCTATTGGGAGTTGTTCTGGAGATGTGGCTGACACGATTCTTCACTGGTACGTAAAGTACCTGTGGACTGGCAAGGAGTTTTGTGCGCAGACCATGAGTACGCACATTTTTACACATAGAATGGTATTTAGCTATTTCTTCCTTCTATTTAGCTATTTCTTCAGCAATCTAGTTATGTTCATACAAAGTATGTGCAGGCAGGTCATGGTAATGACAAGGAATCTGTCACACCTGTCCTTGATTTATTAACCAGGTAACTGAAATGCTCTGGGCTGGTGGCACTTAGAGCTCAGCCTTATTAAGGAGAGCAGTGAGTAATCCTTTAGCTTATTGCTTTTGAAGCATAGGTCTTCGTTGGAGGTCTGTTTTATGGGGCTAGATGGCGCAGGCTGGTTTTCTGGGTGCCGGCCAGGTGCCAGCAGGTACTTGCCTGGTGTTTTGAGTGGTTTGGCAGGTCATGGTTCTTGCTGGCTGGCATCTTGCTATAGGCTTTTGATTAGCCCGTTTCTAGTACAGTTTCTGTATTTGCTTGTTTTAGGTTCCCTAATTTGTGGTCTGCGATTTCCAGTACTCTGCACTTGAATCTACCTGCTGTGTGTCCAGTCAGTGGATCAAGTCATCCTGGATCCCTGTTTTCAGCAGTGTTTGGACTGTTGGTCTCAGGGGGCAGAATACCTGGATGGATGGATGGATGGATGGATAGATGGCCCAGCTTGAGCAGCTTGTCATGAATCTTGTTTTATGAAGGTTAATGTTTTAAGCAGCAAGTCAGAATTGTGAGAATCGTTCCAAAGTCGTATGAGGGCCTTGCCCAAAGAAATGATGCATTGGTGTCACTAAATATGCTTTACAAGACAACTGATGTCTGCCACAATTCACTTTCGGCAGCATTCTCTTGTTTGTCTACTGTGGGCTGTGACACTTGTACTTGCTACAGTTTTTTAAATCCAACCACAAAGTATCTTATTTCAGGTGACCCAGCCTCTTCTATGGGTGAAGGGGGCTCAGAGTCAGTGTCACCATCTGGAGTGCTTCCTGTTACAGATGTTTTGCTTTTGATGGCAGCGACTTTGCAATTCAGAGGTGACATTGACGTGGTGCTTCAGCTGCCCTCTGGAATGGACAGGGCATCTGTGGGCTGCAATCCTTTTCTTGGTGGTGATTTTCAGATAAACCACGTCTTCCTCACGTCTCCTGCCATTCGCATTGCAGGTGACACAGTATTAACTGCATGTCATCGGTCCCCATACTGGGTCCTTCTCTTTGACAAGCCGCTGGTAAAGTTGCCACACGATACCAACTTGTTTCAGTTTTCCTATTACATCCAGCTAAACTTCCACTTCATTCTTGGGTGAAACTCCATGTTTTCTCCCTTTTTTTTAAATTTAAAACTGTTCCTTAACAGCAAAATAGTTACAAAATAGCAATAGAGGAATATATAGTGCAAAATATATTACAAATAGGAACAATTGTGGTATATCTCTTCATGGGTCCCATTTCTGCAGCACGGGTGCAGTCAGGATGTTGTGTGGAAATTGTATGCCCATATATGGTTCATTGAGGGCATTCATTTAAATTAGTGTTATGAAAGTCATATTTAGAATGCGTAGCATTTATCAACGTTTCCTTCATATGGCAGTTCTTATTAGTGAAGAACACTGATTTGTCTTGTGTACTGGCCATTCATACCACACTTTGATAAATGAGACCCCAGGTGGTGTGATTCTCCTGTGAGGCATCATACCGCTCAGCTTCCAAACAGCAAATATCGTGCCTGCAACAGTTGCCAGGCAGCTAAGCATTAGAATGGTTAAGACTTGTTAAATGATTTTAAATGTAGCATGATGGTTGGTGCCAGATGTGGTGAGTCCAGCATCTCAGAAACAGCGGGATTTTCATATACAGTGGTACCTCAGTTCTCGAACCCATTAGAACTCGAATTTCTTAAAAGTCAAACCAACCAGATTGAAAAAAGAATTACCCAGAGCTCGATCTGAATCTCAGAAGTCAAACCGTGAACACCGACCTAAGATAACTTGTACGCGCGGGGAAATGAGTCACGCGGCATGTCTCTCAGCAGAAACAAAGGGTAAAGCTTCAGTCTCAGCCTCGCATTCGCTGTGATAGCATCATGCATGTATACACTAGCTGAATACATATTAGACAGTAAAAATACATTTAGACAATGATAGACAGTAACAGTATTATTATATAATAAAATACATTTAAAAATTTGCATTTGCAAAGTTTTCTTATTCATTATCTTAATATTAATAATAAACCATTAATACGTTTAATTAATTATAATAATATTGTTGTGAAGAGCGGAGACGGAACGGAAACGAAAGCGCAGACGTCAGGGTATCGGGGAATACGGGATTTAATCACGGGTAAGGCATGTAAAACGCAGACGCACAATACAATGACCGGACTGGGGAAACAAACTGAAACGCAGACGAAATACAGCTAGAGGACTAATGACAACAACCAGAAACAGCTGATCACACTGGGATTCCACACGGGGTTAAAAGTTTTCTTATTCATTATCTTAATATTAATAATAAACCATTAATACGTTTAATTATAATAATGTTGTGCCGAGCGGGGACGGAACGGAGACAAAAGCGCAGACGGAAGGAGCGGGCGATTGGGGCAGGACACATTGTTTGGATACATTCATTTTCTTACTTTACAAATTACTGTTTTGATAAATGTGATGTGTTTAGTACAATATATGATATTCTTGTTTTATCCGGTTCATTTTGTGTTTAAATGCTAAAAAAAAACATATATTTAGGTGTAATTTTTTGGGGTCGGGAACCAATTAATTGGTTTTCTATTATTTCTTATGGGGAAAATTCGATCACAACTCGAACTTTTTAGGATTCGATCCGGAGTTCTGAACGGATTAAATTCGAGTTCTGAGGTAGCACTGTACTAAAGTGTTTAAGGTTTACAACGAGTTGGGTGATGAACAAAAACAACCAGTGGCTGGCAATTCTGTGGGTGGAAACACCTTACTAATGACCGCGGTCACAGGAAAATTGCCAGATTTGTTAAAGCTAACAGGAAGGCCACAAGTGTAACAGCTCAAATCAACATTGGTGTGCAGAAAGGCTTCAGTAAACATACAAATGCTCAGTCCTTTACATGGTTTTGGAAATAAAAGATAGTCTTAGCAGGTCCTGTGTAGTGGTGCGTAAAATAGTCACTGAGTGCTCCTTATTTTTAGTTATCTTTTTTTTAATTGTGCAGGTGTCAAGCACTGCCCAAGTTCCAGGGTATGTTACTCGGCATGTGGAGGAAGTAAATTTTAGCTTAAACCTAGAGTCTAATTCCTAATAGAGTTCAAAAGTCAGTATTGTTGTAGGACTCCTGAACTCGTTTGACTTCATTATCAGTGATGGGCACACTGTAAATCATGCTGATATTTTGATAGAGCACTTTCAGATGTTGAAACTGAAACACTGCCCAAAATAGTCTTTGAGGTTTCACACCTATATATGCGCAGCCTGGTGGCCAATCTTCACTGATTGCACATTCCATCATGTCAGTAAGAGCAGAGTGTGAAGGCTGAATTAGCAGGATAGCAACAGCACAGCTGTACATAAAATATCGCAAACCACACAACATAATGGGAGACATATCAGAACTCAAAAGAGGGCAAATTGTTGGTTCGTGTCTGGGTGGCGCATCTGTGACCAGGACTGCAAGTCTTTTAATGTACTGAGAGCCATGGTACCCAGGGTAATGTCGGCATACCACAATGAGGGACGGACCACATCCAGCAGGAGTAACTGTGGATGCAAGAGGAAGTTGTCTGAAGGCATGTCTGGGCACTAACCCAGATTGCATCCAAAAAACATAAAACCGCAGCCGCCAAACTCAGTGCAAAATCAAATCTGCACCCCGACTCTCCTGTTTCCACTAAAACTGTTCATCAGGAGCTTCAGAGGGTCAGTATTCATGGTCAGTCTGCTGCAGCCAAACCTTTGGTCACTCGTGCCAA
>JAODJW010022347.1:0-19722 GCA_026777045.1 Hyperopisus bebe | reverse complement strand
ACATAGGATGTACTGAAGGGCAGAGCTGGGTCAGGGTGAGACTGAGTAATAAACATAGGATGTACTGAAGGGCAGAGCTGGGTCAGGGTGAGACTGAGTAATAAACATAGGATGTACTGAAGGGCAGAGTCGGGTCGCAGTGAGAGTGAGTAATAGTGGTATTATGACGCACTGAGCTCACGATTCAATACACTTTACGATGCACAGCCCAAGATTCGCTGCACTTCACCAAATGTCTCTCAAGTGTAATTTCAGTCAGATGTCTTGGACTCACCTCCTCTACAATGACTGGTTATCTCTGAACCAATCATTTTTCATTCTGCCCTTACATTTTTGTGTAAGTAAAACTCCCATGAGCTATTTGCTTGGCAGCACAGCATAGACTGACATTGGAGCTGTCCTGCCAAATCTCTTCTATCAAAATTTCTTCCTCCGTTGCCTGTAATGCCGAATCTCTGGCAATAAATGTAAGATGTACTGAAGGGCAGAGCCGGGTCTGGATTCGGGGACAGCTCATCATCTGTGAGCTGGAGCACCTTGTGTAGCATGTAGCTATCATGTTCTCCTTATGCCACTGAGGCAACACAACTGACTTAGTCTCAGGGATTCGAGAACCATGGGCTCACACTCATGGCCATGCTACCTCAGTGCTCCTTGCCAGTGTGGATGGCAAAGTGTGACTCACCTTTGTGGAGTCACTCAGATCGCACTAGGCACAATGGCCTGTGTTACCCACTCCCCGCCACCATTATTTTCACTTCTTCCTTCCTTTGCCTTATGCCCTTGTGCTCTGACGTGCTCTCTCTCTGTCACACTTTCTTGTAGGGCAGTTGTCACCCAAGCTCAGCTCAGTGAACTCAGTTTCTATTTAAAGATTTGCAGCATGTCGGACTGCTCAGCTCTTAGTCATGCAGGCGTGAGGAAGCCTGTGCACGACTGTGCCGCTTCACGCCGCGGGCGGCTCCGCACCACGCAGCACCACGCAAACGGCTGTGTCCGCCTGCCCGGCCTCATTTCGCATTCTATAAGACGGCCATCATCATCATCCTCATCATCTCGTAGTTTAGTGTGCAGCGTTGCGGGCCTGTTGCTCCAGGTATATTTAGTGTGTGTAATTGGATAATGTTTCTGGGCTGAAATAGCCAGAGCACCATGGTGCAGTTACTAGATAGGTCTGCGTTTTGTTGCATTACACCGGCTTACATTCTCGGGCATGTGCTTGAGGCAGCTTGCCATCATACGTGAAGTGAGGCTGCCTCAGATTGAGATCTGGATAGTGGACGAGTTCAGCAGGCTGAGCAGTGACGTCACGCCTTGCGAGAGCACGTGCTGTGACCCATTAATGTCTCACTCTCTTCCTCCTGAAGCAACGGAAGTTCAGCTCCAGAATCTGGTGCAGCTACTAAGAAACTCTACGTCAAAAAGGAAACCCGAGTCGCGCAGTGTTACTGGTGAAGTTCTCGAGGTTTTTCGTTGCCCATTTATTAAACTGGTTTGACTGCATCTTGCATGAGTATGCAAATTAAAATTTTTAAATCAAATGCAAGTTTAATTTTTTATGTTACCCACTTCCTACCATATGCATTCTGACGTTATAGATAGTGTTTTATCATGGGCTGGTTCGATTTTTCTTGAAGTCCCCCATTCTGTTTGATAAATTAAATATATGTAAACATTTGTAGCATTTGGAATTCAAAGGCTATCCAACCTATATTATCCTGAAGCATTCTAATGCTCCTGATAAAGAGCTTGAGAATGAACATTTTAACCAAAATATCCTATTGTCCTTTAGTGCCCTCTAGTGGTTCAGATATGGGCTCAATTTGTCCATCAGTTGGTCCATAATCCATCCAGCCCCGAACTAGACTGGCCATCTCAGATACTGGGCATTTTCCTATTGGGCCAGTGGGTTTGTGGGGACATTGACCCCTAAGTCCAGGGCTGTATGCATCCATCCATCCATCCATATATCCAACCATCCATCTACTAACATTTATCCTGGTCAGTGGCAATTTGTCAGTATTTTGAGCATTTTTTAAAATAATATATTATTCCTATTATTCCTAATGTAATAGAGAATGTGATTTGTGATTTGAAAACAGTACACTTTATACTATTCCATGTGCAGTGAACGGCATTCCACACTTCAGTGTGCTACCTCCTGTCTATCTATATATTGATTTTATTGACTCTATACGAGTTCTGTAACCTCCTCATTTCAAACTCTCTCCCACGCCCTCGCTCACGCTTATAAGCTTAATCCCTAACTGTGGCATCACAGGGGGATTTGTCATGTCCTCCGCATCCTGGCATGAAATTCTCTGCTTCATCGAATAATACGTTTCCTCTATTTCGTTTCCTTGTCTGCTGTAGGGCAGTGAAGATGCACAGCAATGCCACCTACTCACCCCCAACTGATGCTGTAGGCACCGGGTGAGAGGGGGGAAATTCACATTCAGGGCGATCAGAGGAGCTCCCATCTGCAGACTCGCAAGATACCTGCAGATTCAAAGGTACATTTCCCTCTGTGTGCTAAAATCGACAGTGTTATGGAATGCTGCGGTGTGCATGATGCAGTTAGGCATATGCATTCATTAACTGCTAGCAAACCCTTGTAGCGTAACTGCTTGACTATCTCTCTGATATGGGGGTGCAGGTTTGCAGCTGAGGTGCACCGTCGGTCCACTCGGCCCCTCTGAGCGCAACCCGGCCCCTCCCCCCGACATCCCGCACGCAGCTCCAGCACCACGCAAAGCCTGGAGGGGGGTGCAGCCCCGGCCATCTCCCCATGGCAGCGGCACACTAGGGCTGCCATGGCAGCAGGCGCCGCCGATGCCCCACGCCAGCATACCGCACTGAGCCCGGAGGACGAGGAACGACGAGCCGCCGCCAAGCTTTTCCGAGGCAGACCGCCGCTGGGCAGAGAGAGCAAGAGCGACCGAGAGAGAGAGGAGTGCGAGAGGCTGCGGGAGGGGCGCCTGGGCGGGAGCGAGTGTCCGGTGTGCGGGGCTCTCTTCGGCTCGCACGACCAGCTCCGCCTTCACGCCTTCTGCCATACCGGAGAGAAGCCCTTCCACTGCTTCCAGCCAAACTGTGGAAAGGCCTTTGTCTCCAAATACAAATTGTTCAGGTATGATCCATGGCCTTCTGGGAAGTGGATGTGATCATCCGGGGTCTCCGAGTGCCAGGGTAACTGAGGCTGAAGCTAGCAGAGAGATTAATGACATGCATGTCTAACAGAAGGTCTTGGTCTCAGAAGGGCTCCTCTGCTGGATGCTTGGGAGACACACTTCCCTAATGCCGCTCCACCACATTATCCAGGAAATTGATTTAAATAAGGGTAACAATGACAAATGGCCTCATAGATTTCTTGAGTATGCGACACAGTGAATTTCATTTAATCATGCTGCATGTATAAGAAGACAGTCCTGTGTTTTACCAAATATTTGGTTTTGTGTGTTTCATCCAGTAGTTCCTGGTTTCCGTCATCAATCCAAATTTCCAGCAAACACTGCACTTCTGCTGTAGACCAGAGTGATCCCTTTGTCGCCATGTTTGTTAAATGTTTATCACTACCTGATCTGTACAGCCTACCCGATCAGTTCCTTCCGGGTTTAGTTCACGTGTACATGTGGATAGGCCTGTGCCAGTTGCATCATTGACATCTTGTTTATGTTCTGTGCTAGGGCATGGTACGCATCTAGGGTGTTTCTCAGTATGTGTACTTGACCCTACTTGTGTTCTTGTGACCCGTTTTATGTCATCTTCCATTGCCGAAGACCAGTTACAATACTAAGAACAGAAGTACAGAGGATGGTAAAAATCCCATTCTTGCCCCACCCCAAATATTAAGGATACATTAGTCGAATCCTCACCAAACAAGACCAATCCCATGATTCATTGCGCCCCAAGTTCATTTTTGGGAGGCATGTTAGCAAGACCGGTCTTGCCAAGAACAGAAGTACGATCTTTGCGTTCTTGGTATTGAGAAACACCCCAGGTGACCGGGAGACAGTATTGCCAATCATGTTGTCGGTCTATCCCCTAGGCATATGGCCACACATTCTCCACAGAAGACCCACCAGTGCTCATTCTGTGATAAGATGTTTCACCGAAAAGATCACCTGAAGAACCACCTGCATACCCACGACCCAAACAAGGAGGCCTTCAGGTGCGAGGAGTGTGGCAAGAACTACAACACCAAGCTGGGCTACAAGCGTCACGTGGCTATGCACGCGGCGACCAGTGGAGATCTCACCTGCAAGGTGTGCCTGCAGAGCTACGAGAGCACCCCCGTGCTGCTGGAGCACCTGAAGAGCCACTCGGGCAAGTCGTCCGGCGGCACCAAGGAAAAGAAGCACCCCTGCGACCACTGTGACCGGCGTTTCTACACGCGCAAGGACGTACGCCGCCACATGGTGGTGCACACGGGCCGCAAGGACTTCCTGTGCCAATACTGCGCCCAGCGCTTTGGCCGGAAGGACCACTTGACGCGACATGTGAAGAAGAGCCACTCGCAGGAGCTGCTGAAGATCAAGGCCGAGCCGCCTGACCTGCTCAGCCTTCTGGGCTCTGGGTCGCCTCCATGCGCTGTCAAGGAAGAGCTCAGTCCCATGGTGTGCATGGGTTCCTCTAAGGACTCCATGCTGGGCAAGCCCTTCCCTGGAGCATTCCCCATGGGCATGTACAACCCCCACCTGCAGGCCATGTCCAACTCTGGGCCGCCTCACCACTCCCTGGTGTCGGGTCCTCTGTCCACCGCCATGGGGATGGGCTGCCACATGGAGTCCCCCTCCCCTCTTCACCACCATCATCACCATCATCACCACCATCACCACCACCACCATGCTTCCCCCTCGTCCCAGCAGCAGCAACAGCAACAGCAGCAACAGCATCCCCAGCCACCCCTTCCCAAGTACCAGCTTGGATCTACCTCATATTTACTGGAGAAGCCCCTGAAGGTGGAGATGGAGAGCTTCCTGATGGATCTGCAGAGTGGGCTGCCCGTGCCCCCGCAGGCTGAGACCCTTGGCAGCTCCCCAGCTAAAGAGGGTCTCGAGCACCAGCAGGTGCTGCCAGATGATCTCAGTGGGGAGCACCTCCTGTCCAAAAGCCCAGCTGTCATTGCAGAGTCTCTGTGTGCTGCTAACATGGACTTCTCCCACCTGCTGAGCTTCCTGCCACTCAACCTGCCCCCCTACAATCCTCCCATGAGCGCTGGCGGCCTGGTCATGGGCTACTCCTCCTCAACCTCATCGACCTCCTCCTCATCCTCCTCCCACATGGCCGATCCCCACGCTCCACCACATACCTCTTTGCAACCGCAACCTCAGGAGTCACAGGGGTCCGGCGGGGGCCTTGGCCTGGGGCCCCTGCACTCACTCCCTCCAGTGTTCAGCACCAGCCTCAGTGCCACCACTCTCCCTCGCTTCCACCAAGCCTTCCAGTGAGGGCCACACCTCCCTGGGGTCAGGGGTCGAAACACTTGAACACTTAGAAGCCTTAATTTAAGCGCACAAATGCTTATGATTGAGCCCAGAGAAAGCTAAACTAGATGTAAAGAACTTAAACGCAAATCGCTTTGATTTAGGCTTCCTCTCAACTGTTTGGTCGCCAGTCTGTTAATCCTTATCATCCAACTTCATTCAAACACTCACTTTCCCCTCCCATATATATGTCATTGTTGATTGGCATAATCAGTGAATCAGTAGGCATGGTACTGCAAGTCTGTTTTCTAGATAATAATAAAGAGAGGAAAGAAAGCTCAAACATTTTCTGTCCAGGAAATAGTTTTAATTGCATTAAGATTATTATACTTTTCCAAATATGAAATCAAAGCAGCTGCATTGTATCCTTCCACCTCGGTCCGTGTCCACATCTGGTTGTAGTTATCATGAACCTAAAGAGGCTTTGCAGAGTGGCGTGAAAAATTAGTGAAGGAATGAAGTAACGACGTCAAGGCAAGCTATCTCGCCTCAGAACGTGCCTTGCAAACTTTAACTTTGCGTAATCTGAGCAACATTTGCTCCTATGTATTCGAACATAACGCCGTTTATTCTTTAAACCAAATAACTGTAAGGAAATATCACATTTAAAACAGTTTTAGAACTGATAAAATAATATCAGGTACTATGAGCTGTCCTCTGTGGGGCTGTGTAGACCTCTTAACTGTGATAAATTGCTAAAATTAGATGCTACAGAACACAGCAGGAGTGCCTGTATATACACTCTTCTCAGGCCAGTGTGACAACAGGTTGACAGCAAGAGTAATTTTGTTCATACAGTGCACTCAGGTGGATTCATTACTAACTGTGCTGCACTGAATTGGAAATGATGGGCAGACCTTAAGTAAAGCAACGTTTACAGGTGTAAGAAAATCTGAATGCACTGCAAGTAAGCTTGTATAAATATAGCAGATCTCTCTGCTGTTATGTGTTTCAAGTAGCGCAAATCCCAGTAATGGACAGGATGTGAAACTGTGAGTTTTGTTCTTGTAAAAAGAAGCACTTTTACATAAGGAGGCACTTCGACTGCTTGAATTGGATAAGAACCGCAGATCTCGTGTGACTCTGCCAATTATGCCGCTCAATGTCAAACATCTGGTTTATATACAAAAAACCCAACCGACCAAATAAACACAAACAGCCAAAAAGACAGTTTTAAAACTGCTCTCACACACAGGAACAAGTGCAAGCTTAAAAGAAAGTCCTGATTCCCAAAACTGTCTTTTTATTTTAATCATCAGTCTTCCTTCCAGCACTAATTTTTTAAAAACAGATTTTTTTAACAGTGTCTTTGGTAACAGACCCCACTTCATGAACCCCCCCCCCCATTGTAAGTTAATGTTCCTTTTTCAGATAAAAGCAAATGTTTTAGGCAGTTTTTAGATGCTCATGGTAATAATAACCCTGACATATGTGAATAGTAAAGATAATGATGACAATTATGACATTTTTGCAGTGTACGAAATTCAACAATGAAAAATATATCTATCTATATATATATATATAAATATATATATTTACACATTATGATTGCTTTTCATTAAAGGATAAATTAGTTAGATTTATTACAAGGAATTGCTGATATTTTTAAATGTCTGGCAGGTTTACATTTCGTGTCTTGCATTATACTGATCGAAAATGGATGAAGTATTAGCTTTCTTTATTAGCCTTGGTTTTGTCCTGTAGCTGTTCATACGTGTATGAGCTAAAATAGAGTTTTGGATTATAGGTTGACAAATACAACATAGTGGAATTATAAATTAGGATGGTCCCAGCAAAACAGTGGATATAATGACCTACGTGTCACAATCTCTTTATTCCCCATTCGCTGACAACTTGGACACATTGGCCAATTTACACAGGTTGTTGGTTAATGTTTTCTAAATGCTTCCTTTCTGATTTTAAGCGACATAGTGCCCCTGACATATACAGCCCTCTAATAAGTAAACACAACACGAGATGTTAATTTCTTTAGCAGATTTGTTGATGTGCCAGACTAGGAAGCACTGTTAATTGCTTTGTTCATAAATTGACTCAAGACTCAAATGTCAGTCATGCCCGTATTTATATGGGATTGAAGAAGCTAGCTTATGACAGAACTGCTTCCCCTTCATTGGTGTCACAGTGGCATATTTATCCCCAGTCAGGTGACGTCCCTAATATCCCACCACAAAAAAAATAATCTGTTGCTGCTCTTTGCTATGGTTGTCATTAACTGTAGACCACTATTAAAAAAAATAGTAATTAAAAAAAAGGACTTTCAGTCTTGTGGAAACCAGGCTGAAAAGTTGTGCACATCTCTGTATCTCACATTGCTTGGTATCCATTAAGTAAGTAGCTGCTTCGTAGGATCAAAGAAAAGAAGAACAAAGAGACATTGACCTGGTCTTTGACATTCAAAGCACGTGACGCCTCATAGGACTATTGCTTTTTTTTGTTTTATTTTTGGTTGTTGTATTATATATATTTTCTTTACTGTTTATTGCAACAGGACCTCGTAACAACACAACGCATCACCTCATTAATTTGTTTCTTACCAAAAACCTGGGGAGAAGAAACTACAATTTGCACAATCGCTTATTTAAGTAATTCAGCAAGCATTTGGTCTTGTGATCAAATGTATTTTGTAATTCGGCAAAAAAAAAGAAACACCATTCAACATGCACCAGAAGTGTCGTTCATAAGCATATCTGTACTTGGTCTTAAGCAATATTATTTGACATACAGTGTAATCACCTGAAACTGGAAAGTCATTTTGTAATTGAAAATGAAACCCAGGAAACTCATTCCTTTAGCTATCAGCTCCAAAATACTTAGCGGTCATATTTTTGACTGCAAATGTACATATTTGTAGTGTGAGTTTGGAGATCAGAATACAAGTAAGATCCCTGACACACTGAAAGATTGGAGAGATACTTGATTGCAGAAAACAGCGGGCATTTCACCTGCTTTCGTGTGCGTTGTTTACCTGACCAAAAAGATCCACTGGGGCTTCACTTTCAAAATTATTTGTTGATCATAAAATCCGAAGTTAGTACATCTATCCTGAATGATACTACGATTTAGGTGAAATATATATATATAGAAAATATATATATTTCTTTCCTATTTACAATGCTGCCCTGAAATAATATAATGAATTAAACATGATTAATGATAACATAAGAGAATAATCATGAGATCAGATAATTTTATTTGAATGGTTTGTACTTGTTTTGAGTCAAATATAGTGCAGTATTTTATTTTTTTTTTTTAAGAATATTTATTTAAGAAAAAAAAAGCTGTTGTCATGTCGTTGGTCAGTTTTTCCTCCCTGGGTTTCTGTGAGCTTATCTGAATCTTAGCACTTTCAAACCTTTAAAAAGAGTATTTGTTTTTCTTATAAAATTCAATCGTGTTTATGTTTTAAATAGTGTAATTGATTTTGTTCATGTAATTGCCATTAGTTTGTGTAGATTTAATTAATCTTTGTATGTTTTAAGAATAACAGTATTTTGGTAGACCTCACTAATATTTTTATTTGTTTCCCAGGTACCCCCCCCACCCCATCCCATCCCCGGAACATAGAGAACAAACCTTCTCTGAATTAACCATCAGAGCTCTAATAGTCGATAGCATGTTAGTGCCGTAAAAATTGATGTTACCCCAACATCTTCTACCATGAAACACTTCTTTTGAAATGGCTCATTCGATTGGCAGAATATATAATCTGCCATTAAAAAAACACCCAAGAATCATGTTTACAGAAATATGCTCCCTCAAGTATAAGAGTATCTTTGATTTACAGATAAATATATAAAAACGTTGCAGGGTATATTCCCACCCTCATTGACGTCCTTTTTTGGTGTCTTTGGTAGAGAGTGTAACACTGAATGGAGCGTGCATTTTTGCTCAACACTGAAAGCGAAACTTTCACAAATTTCAGTTTATATTCTGTTCACTCAGTCCATCATAAAAAAAAAAAAAACCTTCAGTAATGAAAACTACCTTGACACCCCTGCAGCTTTCAGTGATGTCCAGATGGGACAAAATCATGAAAAACTTGAGACTGAAAGAGGTGTTATAAGTAGCATAAAGAAGTGTTTCTTTGCCTGTCATATTGATAGGTCAAAGTTTTTAAGTGGAGGAGGGTCCTATCCCTGTACCCCCACAGCACTGAATTCAGTGGCAGCATAAAACTTGGAGTGAAGTCAATCTGCAGAAGCTTGTACATTTCAGTCATGGTGCTAGGAGGGGACTGTAGATTCAGGGCTGATCCGTTACACAGTGCAGCCACTAGGTGTCCCCTTGCGATTCAGGCTAATCTTGGCGCACAGTGCATGTTGAACTCTCACCTGCCCTGAGCTCTTGCGTTTCTTCTGGGGGGCATGAAGCACCTCTGCATCTATTACCTGTCGCAGTTCTGCTTAGATTTCAAGTCACTTCTAGGCCCGCACTTATCTCCTCAGTTTTCAGCAAGCTAGTAGGTGCAAACTTAAGGGAATAATTAGTATGTGCGTCTGAGGAAGAATTAATGGAAGAAATTCACTTTTGCTTTACCGAGAAGCTGGGTACTGTCTAGTCAGGAAAACAAAAAAAAATCCATGAGTAGTTTTATATATTTTTAGTAAAATGTAAGTCTTGCATTCCAAGCCTTGTATGTATCTTTAGTAACATAGCCTTTTACTTTTAGTGTCCTCCTTATTACTGCCACCGCTGGACAAAAGTGAAAAACAGAAAAATGAAATATTTTGCATTCATCCTACACTATTTTTTTTATAGCATGAAGTTTATCAAGTACAGGGAGAATTGTACAAAAGTGCTTTGGTGACGTCTGCTTTTTTGTTACAGTTCACATGCAATCAGTTGCTGCAATGTAAAATGACAGATTTGTATATTGGTTAATCCAAAGAAAAGACCTTACAACAAACCTATTTACTTATTGTACAGTGCATTGTACCTTTGACTTGTGTTGTTAATGATTAAAAGACAACTACGGTTTCATAGTTTTGTCATATTTCACTGATGCCTAGAAGGAGTAGAGTTTATCGCACGTACACCTTCATAGCGAAGCTGATCCCTTATGGAACGAGACTGCAAAACTATTACTCGGCACTTTTATTGTTTCATACATTGTAGAACTGGACATTCTTAAAAGGGGGAAGGATTAAAAAAAAAAACATGCTGTCTGATATAAACAGTGATGTATTTTGGTACATACAGCACCTAAGAACAGCTAAATGCCATAATACAAAGCGTTATTTACATTAATACACACATCCAGTGAACCACGCACACATACCCGGCAGGAAATGTCTGTGCGGATGCTTATTTCTGATATCCGCACCACAGATGTTAAATCCGATTAATGAAGCTGGACGGCCAATTTTTCTAATCATGGAATGAAGAGTACCCTTTCTTCTCAACTTCCATCTAAACAAAGCCCACAGGTGTACCACAACAGTGGTAAACTTAAATGCTGGTTTTAATCATGCCTGTTACTACTGATCAAAAGAAATGCAGTTTAAATGTAGATGTGATGCCTGCCAAATGGTTTTAAACCTACACACAGAAAAGTGCCAGGTCAGACCTGTATTCTTCTGCAGCAAGCTGACTGGGATGTGGGTGAAGGACCGATGCGGTGCAAAGCTGGACCAGAGGGAATTACAGAACACCTGTGTAATTAAGGTGATCATGAAGCATTCAAACACATTAGGCTTCATTCTGATTGTGTCTTCAGGATATGCTATGCGCAGCACAAGGACTAAGGCCTGCAATTAATTAAATACATCTGTAAGCGATACTTTATGATAATCCACTACTCTCAACCAAAGCAGGTCCCTCACAGCAATTACCAGAAGAATCTTTCCTTCTTTAAGGAAAGGGAAGGGCAATGGCAGCAGAAATGCAACTGCATAAAGTAAAAAGAAAGCGAAAACTAGAGATTAAAGATGCAACATGGGTCACAAACCTGCCAGTACTAGGTCACTTCCACCTTCTGCCCAACTCAAGGCGACCTCTGTGACCCCTAGCACAGTCATGGTTCACAGCATTCGGCATTTTCAATCTTCATGAGCGCAGCAGAATGTTCATGTCCCAGAATGCTTTGCAATAGTGCCAACGGTCAGTTACACACACAGAAAATGGGTCAGCCAGTCTGCACCTCATTTCCTACTGACTGGCTGCGTGCTAAGCTCCGATATGGGCTTCCCTACAACACAGCATGCTGAGAGGGGGCTGGAGAACAATGAATGTGACTTTCGGCCATGTGGCACAGCCTTGAGATTCTGGGAAGTCCTACATTGTGCACATCGAAGCAGAAGCTGATATGAACTCCACCACGGCTACGGGGGGGGCAAATGAGGTTTTCCCAAAAAGCTCCGGAAAAGGGCACATTGCGGTAGTGTTTTCTGGAATCTAACAACTTATTTTACATCAAAATGTTATAGGAAATAAAATGAATATAAACAGCTTTGGTGATGTTGACTAGTTGGTTTGGGGGGGGGGGGGTCAGCTTTAGGAAGAGTCCTTGTGATAACAGTCCAGTTTACAATAGATTAAAAAAAATAATAAAACTGAAATATTTTACAAAGTTTACTATCCAAACCAGCCAAGTAAACATTCCCTTTTAATGTATAGGACAGGGTACAACTCAAAGTCTGACTGTGTACTGGGTAGGACTGGGCCAATGTAATTGTGACTGACACAAGCTTTCTGCCAAAGGAGCTCCTGTAGAGGTGCTACAATATAAAAGGAGAACACCTTTGCTATGCTAATGACCAGTGTTCTAAGGATAGACTTCATAATTGATGCAAAACAATATTGTATCAAAACATACTAGAAATATCCACATTCATCCAACATTAATTGCCATGGTATCTGCAGTTAGGAACTTAGCCTACAGAGCTCAACATACAAGCACGAATAAGGAGTGTCAGTCCGTTATATTTTTTGGCATTCATCGATTAATTCGTTAAAGAGCTGCTTTGCTATTTAATACCAGATGTTGAAAGTGCTTCTGAGCAGAGTGCTTCCTGCAGTAGCACTGAGGTCTACTTGACTGCAAAGTGGAAACGGCCAGTTTTCTCCATGTAGCAGAAAATTGTATAGTCACTACAGTGTGCGTTATTGTCCCACTGATGTCAACTTGTCCTTCAGCCATTATAAAGAGCTGTTCTCCCTTACTCATTAGAAATATGTTAATTCTTTATCTAGGTTTAATATCAAAGTTTTCAACATATGAAACGCTCAAATTAAGGAAAAAAAAAAATGTCAAACCACGCATAATCTGATTAACAAAATTAAGCACATTGCACAAATTCATAGTGTCCCTTGTATTTGGATCCTTTAAGCCAAACCACGAGTCCCACAGAGACTCCAAGAGACAAAGCTCAACAAAGTGTACCCACTGGTGGTATGCAGAACATTTTACATACTGTTGTAGTTAATGTGTTAAGACGAACAGCAAAAAACACATTTTCTGTTGAAAAGTAGTAGAGAAACTGTACAGCTGGGGAATTTCCTTACAGGTCAGAGGTCATTAGCCACTCAGGTGCTACAATACTTTGTGTCCATAGTAACAAATCTTTAAAAATGATTAACCTGGCTACCACGATATTGTCATGTATAATCCCATTCATAATTACCTGCCACACCAAGACCACAAATTGTGCTCACAGCCAATTACCAGCTTCTAAACTACAAAATAAAAGAGTCCTAAAAAGTTAACTTAATTTTTAAAGGAAACAGGTTCACAACAGGTATCCTAAACCAATGTCCAGCATAAAGATGGATTTAGAAAAGAAAATAAGTAAAATAAAATGAAATTCTGACATTTTGGCCCATGATTTGTGAACACGGGAAACACAGAGGACAAAGTCTCTAGTCCAGAACTCCTCTCCGTGTTTCTGGAGTTGAGGAAAGGGTCAACTCATGTTCCACAAGACACTTCTGTTCTCTCCTTCCTGGGGCACTCCAAAGCATCCTCATTCTTGCCACAAACACACAAGTCAGTGCTTGCTTTAAAAATATATAACTGTAACCTGAAGACAAAGAAAAACCAAGAAAAAAAAAATCTCAACATTGCCCTCCCCCATAGATGAGCCCTTGACAGCTTAGTCGATCTTCACAGCAGCGTAGATCTTGCGAATGAACATGTAAGCAGCATAAAATCCGATCGTCCCAGTCAGGAGCCAGAAGGAGAGCACCATTAGGGCTGTGTAGCCGAAGTACAGCAGGGAGGGGATGAACTCCACAATGTCCAGCTGCAAAAGCCACCAAAAGACACAAACCTGTCAACAGCCAAGCTCTCAGACTCCACCCACACTGACTCGTCAGGCTTCTTCACCGACCCCACCGTCGTCATCAGCCAACACCAGCAGCATGACAAAAAAGGAGGGAGCTACTGCTGTGACAACACGTATCAGTGTGCGGGTGTGTGCCGTTTGAGAGCAGAAGCGTTCACTTTACAGATAAGTACAGGTCACTTGTAATTATGAATGCGAACCGTAAAGATCTGAGCAAAAAAGTTGGAATCGAACAATGAGGCTGGTAATGTGAATGTAGCCTAATCTGAAGCACCAAAGATAAGAGTCCAGCTACCAGAGCAGGGTTGGGTACTGAAACCTGGTGCCATATACCTTCTGTATGTACCAGACCATATTGTGACACAGATTTCGGTGATTGAAATATTTGCCGTTGAGTGCTAGAGGACACTGAAGTATCACTGTACCTCCAGTGCCAGTGCTAGTTAATACAACAGTTGGTCTATACTGGAAAGAGGGAAAAATAAGACATTTATATGTAGAGGGTGCGCATGTATTTTAAATTTTGCCTAAGCAATGTGTCTTTGTCACACCCAGTATGGCCAAATTTGAACAGCCAAGGCTTTATTAACCCGAGTCCCTTGCCTGGATTTCAGCTGGTTTTTCATATGCCTGAACAAAAAAACATCCAAATTGCCTTTACCCAAACACCGAAGAATACTGAAATGACATCTGACTTAAAGAGAATGGTATTGTAGACAGAAATGTGGAATTATAGCTTTAGATGCGCTAAAGCTTTGAAAATCTTGTAAATATTGCATCTGCTCCTTGGGAACACTGCGTCTCTCATGCTCATTGCAATGTCAGATTAGTAAGACTAAAAGTAAAGAAACCCACTGTAGGACTAGCCTCCTGGATTGTGTCACAGTACCTTGTTGACAAAGTAGAATACTGCGTAGACAAGCACGTAGAAAGCTGATCCACCAGACACCAGGAAGGTCCTCCACCACCAGCGGTAATCCTAGAGAAGGGAAGGGTGTAGCTTCTAATTACACCAGTCAGTTATATTGCCCATCACATACCAGTATTCACACAATTCTGGAATACTACACGTGTTTCTGTGCTGAGTTAGCGGTACTTAGTAGATGCAACAGGGTGGAAACTGTTCTCAGTCATCTTATTACGGACGATGAATAAGGCCTTCGACAAATTATATTGCTCCTGTAGTTCAACAAATAGAGCACTGAGCTTACAAGGCAGAGTTTTTGGGTTCAAATAGCAGGAAGCAAACAAACTGGAACCCTTCCCTCTGCCCTAAATGGATAAAAGTATCAGATAAATGTTCTCTATAGGTGACAAGTGCACCTACTTGACTAGACACTGACAAAAGCACGCACTGGTAAGGATCTTCTTGTTTTGAAAGAACTAAGAGCAAGGAGTACTGACTGAGTCACATCACCTCAACCCCATCAAACATTCATGCCTCTTTTGCAGTTTCTGTCATTCAAAAAAAAGGGGGACAAAATTCAGGAATTTTTTGGGGGAAAAAATTACAACTTGATGCTGAATTGTTACGTTAATAATATAACTTGTGATGAACAATTTCGTATCAGATTAGAAAAAAAAGCAAAAAAGAAGCATTTTTCACTAGTGGTCTCAAAATTTTAGATCCCACTTTACATGTTCGACATAAATGCCTGAACGACCTTTGTGCACAGCTGAGGAAATGAAAAGTCTAACTGGTAGCACCTACTTCTCCAAACCACACAGCTGGATGCACCAGAACCATGTTCTCCACTAAGCGCAGGGATAGCTACAAAGACCAGCAGTACTCACCTCAGCACATAGCTGGAAATAGACCATTACGATGCTAATCTGAGAGCAGGACACCACCAAGATGATGAAAACAAGAAAGAGAAACCCAAACAAGTAGTAGAACTGGTTCTCCCATATAGCCTGTTGGGGAACAAAGATATGTATCTATATCACACAGACATAGTTTCACAAGTTTCACAATAACAGTCAGACAAACATTTCAGTTCATGCATTTTCATAACATTCATTTTTCAGTCTGGTTTGGGGCAAGAACGCAACTCACTGAGCCACTTAGCCACCCATGTACCCAAATATACTTATACAGTGGTACCTCAGTTCTTGAACTCATTAGAACTTGAATTTCTTGAAAGTCGAACCAGCAGTTCGAAAAAATATTACCTAGAGCTTGATCTGAATCTCAGAAGTCAAACCGTGAACGCGGACCTAAGATAACTTGTACGCGCCGGGAAATATGTCACGCGGCAGGTCTCTCAGCGAAACCAAAGGGTAACGCTTCAGTCTCAGCCTCGCATTCGCTGCGATACCATCGTGCATGTTTACACTAGCTGAATACATATATTTAGACAGTAAAAATACATTTAGACAATGATAGACAGCAACAATAACAATAGTATAATATAATAAAATACATTTTAAAATAAAGACTTCTTAGTCATTATTTTAATATTAATAATAAACCATTAATACGTTTAATTATAATAATATTGTTGTGCCGAGCGGGGACGGAACATTCAAGTCTTGCAATAATTTCCTTTTTAAGTCTTACTACTTTCCTCTTGGGTTTGCTGGTATCACTACTCACATTCTTAGGGGCCATGATTACTGTATCACTAAATGTACTGCACAAAAAAAAAAATAAAAAAAATCACACTGAACACAGCTCTCGCATGTCGAACTTGGTCAAGAGGTACCGCCCCTGAGAGCAATTCATAGGCATCAGCATCCCAATATGTCTGTTTGCCTTTGTATCAGCCCATCAGAGACATGTCTCGATCTGTACAAGTTTTAGCAGGTCTGTTTTATCTTGTTCCAAGTTTTTGGTCGAGTTGCAGCTAGGTTTTTCTCAAGCAACCCAGTTTGGTACTGGTACTCGACTGGAAGTCAGTGGAAAAGGGAAAGTACCGAAAATATGGCACTTCGTGCAGTGGAAAAGCTACCTAACCGAAACCGTGAATGTCAAGTCTACAAATGGAAACAGGTTACTGTGTGTGTGTGTCTATATATATATATATATATATACACACACACACACACACACACACACACAGCAGGTAAAATCACCTGACTTGAATCCAATAGAAAATCTATGGAAAGAACTAAAGATTAGAGTTCACAGAAGAGGTCCACAGAACCTTCAAAGATTTGAAAACTGTTTGTGAGGAAGAATGGGCCAAAATCACACCTGAGCAATGCATGCAACTAGTTTCTCCATACAGGAGGCGTCTTGAAGCTGTTATTACCAACAAAGGCTTTTGCATGAAGTATTAAATAAATTTAAGTAACTGTGTTCAATACCTTTTCCCTGTGTCATTCCATTTTATTACACATAATTTATGGACATCTACGGTTTGATTCCTTTGCATGTGTGGGTTGCATGGATTGTTACCAACATCTGGTGAAAATTTCATGTCAGTAGCACCTTTACAAATATATTTACTGAGAAAAATGGTGGCGTGTTCAGTACTTATTTTACCCGTTGTACACACACACACACACACACACACACACATATAAATTTATATGTTAAAATTCCAGGTAAACTCCCATATACAACCAAACCATTGAGCTATCCTGAAAACATCACATTTCACAAAATATATGCATGGGCAAGGCTTACACTGAAAATGAAGAAGAGCTCGATGAACATGGCTCCAAAGGGCAAAATCCCAGCCATCAGGATTCTGCTCAACGAGAAGCAACACAGTCAGTCAGCACAAAGCCTACCGCAGTGTAACAACGGAGTTACATTCAAGATCTTCGTGGGGAGGGGGGCACGGTTGCCTGTTATAGGGCCTGCAGGGAGGGGTGGGTATGTTCTGAGATGTTCTTACCCCACAAACTTGTTCATGTACCAGCGCTGCTCCGGCACCTGTCGAGGGATCTGATTGGTGCGTACGGGATTGTCGTACGGCTGCTTGCGGAAGCCAAAGTAGTATCCAAGGTAGACGAGCGGCATGGAGATGCCAAACCACATGCATAGGAGGGCCACCATTGTGCTGAAAGGCACCTGGAAGATGACAGGCATCCACAGCTTGTCAAATGGGCAACATGCGGGCGGACATACGCCGCTACTCATATACTCATGTCAGTAATGAGTGCTGCTCATGGCCAATGCTTACCGCACCAGAGGAATGCTCTCCCCAGATAAAACAGTTAAGAATGAAGCAAATCCCAAAAACCACGCCGGGGTACAAGGTGGCAGTCTGTAGGGGAAAACACACAGTCAGCATGGGAAAGACAGAAGACAAAGAAGAAAGCAAAATTACACTAGACAGCCACAATTTAAAAACTATTCAGTGATATCCAACCTATTCTGGTCACACCCAGGACAAGGTGCCAGCTCATCACAGAGTACTTGGACAAACACATGGATATAGTAAGGAAGGAGGAGGTAAGGGGCGTTGCTGCACCCACCACACGACGAACCACCCCAGGGATGAGAACCTGAGTGCAGCTGTGCAGTGGGTGATACCTCAGCACCACACTAGTCCGAATAGACCAGTGTCAAATGTTCCACCAACCCCCAAATTTCCCTATAAGTTGGAGGACTTCCTTGCAGGGCTGGAGTTAGATTAATTGCAGGTTAAGGGCCTTGCTCAAGGGCCCAACAGAGTAGGATGAGTGCTGGCATTCACAGGATTCGAACCAGCAACCTTCCGATTGCTGTCACAGATCCCAAACCTCCGAGCCACCACTCCGGCAGATTAAGGGCAGTGTAACAGTAACTAATTCAATAACAGTGCAGGACAAACACAAACATGGCAAGAGCATACAAACACATTCCCTTTCTCTCTCTCTCTCACACTCACACACAGCTGAGATGAGTGTACTCACACAGAAGGCGCCCTTCTTCCAACGGTGTCCTTTCAGAGTGCGATACAATCTACCAGCAAAGTACCCACCGAACACCCTGAACAGCAAGAGAGCACATGGTTACATACCCAGTATCCCCTGGAATAGAAGACTATACCATTTACACTATACAGCAACAATTTAAAAACTTCAGTGATATCCAATGTGTATAAGAACAGAGATGCGTCTGCTTTTGTGTGGACTTCCTGTTTGCAAAGGCACACAGACTGGCTTTGATACCGAAATGCCCCAGGTGGGACTAAAAGAAGAATATATGAATAATTCATAGTGGGAGGGGCTAAAGCAGGAAGTCCATTAGTTTGATAGTGTAGTGCAGGGGTGGCCAATCTTATCCGCAAAGAGCCAGTGTGTATGCGGGTTTTCGCTGCAGCTCCCTAATTAGATTACTAATTAGAGGACTGACTGGCTGAGGAGTCCTCACACCTGGGTTTGAACAGCTGACCTAAAGGTTACCCCAAAAACCTGCATACACACCGGCCCTTTGTGGATAACATTGGCCACCGCTGGTGTAGTAACAGCGCTACGTACCCCATGAACATGAAGAGGAAGCAGGCCGTCGTCATCAGGGCACCGCGACTGGAAGGAGACAGCATCCCCAACATGGCCACAACTACGACATGGACACATGTAGGGACAACAGTGTCATTAGACTGGCCAACATTTCAATTCATTTGTGTTAAATCCAGACAATAACCTAAATGAAAGTGAAAGCAGCAGTACTAAGTAATAGTAATCTGACACATTCCAAAATGGGTATAAACTTCTTAGGTAAACTAACATTAATTTTACTTTCAATGTTGCTGATGAATTAAACATTTTCAAGTCCCCATTCCCGCCTTTAAGCCTCCAGATGATAACTCAGCAGCCGGAGCACACTCACAAATGACGATGAGGACCATGCAGAAGAGCTGTATGCCTGAGCCCAGCAGGGAGCTGAGAATCATGGGATACTGAGGGGGGCGGAAGACATCACCGTGGACATTCTTCCAACCAGACTCTTCCATGGTGTCCTCCTATGAAGAGTGAGAAGAAAAGGTCAATACACA
>JAODJW010021749.1:5287-19832 GCA_026777045.1 Hyperopisus bebe | reverse complement strand
GGATTAAATGGACAACCGAGTTGGTAGTATGAGTACACTTCTGGTCCCATGTCAGTAAGGTGTGGCCTGGAAAAATACGGTGATATGAGGCCAGCAGCTATTGTAACTGGCCTTCGAGACCCTGCAGGTTGGCACTGGGCCTGAGTTGGCGTCCGAGCTGATCTCACACATTTGATTGGGGAAGGATCGGGGGGTCCTGGCTGGCCACAGGAGGACTTCTTCACGACGCAGGCAGTACATAGACACACATGCCATGTGTGGATGGGCGTTATCTTGTTGAAAGATTGTACCAGGGTGCTGTGTCAGGAGGGGTAAGACAAGCAGACACAGGATGTCGCTGACGTAGCGCTGTGCCGTCAGGGTCCCCCGAATCACTACCAGAGATGACCAGAAGTCACACCCTATGGCTCCCCACACCATGATGTCATACCCTATGGCTCCCCACACCATGATGTCATACCCTATGGCTCCCCACACCATGATGTCATACCCTATGGCTCCTCACACCATGATGTCATACCCTATGGCTCTCCAGAGCATGAGTAACACCGATGTGTCGCTCCACATCGGCAGGATTGGTCCTTTCCCCTGGGCGTGGCCATGCACGCACACAATGGTCATCTGTGGTAACGCAGAGCCGAGATTCATCGCTGAACACGGTATGATGCCACTCGTCATCAGTCCATGCCTCCCGGTTACGGCACCACTCCAAACGCAGCCGTCATATGGGACCGTGAACCCGTAGTCCTTGAATTGAGCGCCAAGCATTACAGAACCCCATGACATCTGCGCCTGCCATTCAGACACAGGTACAAGACGACACAATCCTCCTACTGATTTGGGTGACCGGAAACTTCACGACGTGTGTAGGTTCCCTCACGTCCCCTTTGGTTCCGACATCGGGCGACTGTGACATCTGCGTGCCCCACATGCCGGGCAATTTCACGATACGACCAGCCGGCCTCACGCAAACCCACAATGCCACCCCTATCAAACTCCGTAAAGTGCTGGTAATGCTGTTTAATGCATCTGCAAGGCATCCTCTGTGTCTGGTGACTAGATGTGCCAGCTCTCTGCAAATCAAATGATTTACGTACCCATCGTTGGTCTGCATGTGTACCAAACTAGTGTACCAGACTTTTTTTTTCACTGAGTATATGAATATACTGTATTATACGCAAGATGCTTATAACTGCCAGAGATAATCAATGTTCCTTCAGACTCCTGTATGCCAGTATGAAGGTAAGCATATGACGGTTACAGTGACGCTGAAATGGTCACTGGGATTGCAGCCTCTGTAGCTTTCAACAGTAAAAAAAGCCTTAAGAAAGGACTGCAGGGGGTGATGTGGCTCACTGGGTTACAATGCTGCTCCCATAATACCATAATCAGAAGGTTACTGGTCCAAATGTCATGATCCTAACCACATGAAAACAATAAAAAAGGAGGATAAAATGAAGTTTTTGAGATATTTGTATGGACTCAGAGAGTGTACTGCAAGGGTGGCCAATCTTATCCGCAAAGGGCCGGTGTGTATGCAGTTTTGGGGTAACCTTTAGGTCAGCTGTTCAAACCCAGGTGTGAGGACTCTTCAGCCAATCAGTCCTCTAGTTAGTGGTCTAATTAGGGAGTTGAAGCGAAAACCTGCATATACAACGGCCCTTTCTGGATAAGACTGGCCACCCCCGGTGTATTGGGTCTACACTGAAAGTGTAGATGCTGCTCGTTTTAAATCTAAGTACATAAGCCTCTATGAATAGATGACATCTGGGTTTTTGATGCAGGGAATAAATAAATGCTGATTTTAAGCTGATCTTATTTGAAAACACAAGGCAGTCTTCTCTCTTTCAAGGCGGAGGGATGTGAAAACATGGCTGTGCTTTGTGTAATGCTGGTATCAGACGCACCAGGTGATCTGTCCTACTTAAGCTGTGCTACCATGCGCTATGGTGACTCCTTCGCTATGACAGCCCACACTGTGCACTGCTGAGGCTTCACCACATTCAGGTTAAGCCCTCAGGTGCGAAACCCCTTCCCACAATAAGCCCCTCCTCAATGTTAACCTGTACATTATTAACATGCTTTGCAAGAACTCATACGCTTTTGTGATATTACCTCTGGATTCCGTTCCCATTTACATAACGTAGGCCTCTAAATCTCACAAAGATGAACGAGCTAGCGAACTGTAACTCAGCGACGTTCTGAAACGTATTTATTTGAGAAGTCTGAGGGATTAGGGAGGACTGTGTGGATGCCCCAAAACAAATTTTACCGGCCCAGAATTCAGCCAACAGCCCACCAGGAAAATTCCAGAACGCCAGATACCCGGTCCAGCACTGCTTCTCACACATATGTAAGAGTGTCGGAGAAGGAGAACATTGGGTAGTTCATGCTTAGGTGGGAGGGTCAGCATGCGTATCGGAACAAAGAGGGTTTTTGCTTCCCTGAAATCCAATGAGAAAATGGAAGAAAACACTGGATACAGGCATGAATATCCATCAGTAATCACTGGACGACAATCAGCTTCGGAAAGAACACAATACTCATACTGGATACTTGCTTCAACTGGATCGTCAACTCATTACGTAAAGCCACTTCATACTTGCCCATTGTCATTTTTAGATATGGAAAAGGTGCCATTGGCTGCAATTAAGTAAATGCATCTGGTACGTACTGTACAGTACCTCCAAAGCCAGAGGTGAACTGTCACAGCTCTGCTCCGCCACCCTGCTAGAACGCATAAGGGCCACAAGGGGAGGCAATTCCAGCCAGAAGTCTACTGGTTTTCACCCCACTAATAACTTAATTAATAAGCTGCTGTTGGAAAATTAAAATTAGATCAAACTGATGCTGTTACTACAACAATACAGTATTTCCCCCATTTCTGTTAAACCAAGAACACATCCATCTCTTTTCCACCGCTAATGCACGGCGGCAGCAGTCTGAGCAAAGATTCACAGACCTCCTCCTCACCAGCCACCTCCTCCAGCTCCTCTGGGGGAATACCGAGGTGTTCCCAGGCCAATTGAGAGATATAATCTGTCCAGCGTGTCCTGGGTCTGCCTCGGGGTCTCCTCCCGGTTGGACATGCCCAGAGTGACTCCCCTGGGAGGCGTGCAGGAGGTGCTGATGGCCAGATGCCCAAACTACCTCAGCTGACTCTACTTTGAGCTCCTCCCGGATGCCCAAGATCCTCACCCTATTCCTAAGACTCAGTCCAGACACCCTCATTCTTTAGGTCACTACCTGGACCTTGTGACCATAGGTGAGGTTTGGAATGTTGATCAACCGGTAAATCCATGGCATCACCTTTCGGCTCAGCTCTCTCTTCATTACAACAGACCGGTACAACGTCTGTATAACTTCCATTTTTTCCTCGCTTAAACTCCTGAGATACTTAAAGAACAAGAACCATGGCCTCAGACCTGGATGTGTGGATCCTCATCCAAACCGCTTCAGACTTGGCTGCAAACCGCCCCACTGCATACTGGAGGTCAGAACTCTATGAAGCTAACAAGATCATATCATCTGCAAAACGCAAAGATGAGATCTTGAGGTCACCAATCCGGATCCCCTATACTTCTTGGTTGCAAATAGAAATTCTGTCCATAAAAATTATGAATAGAATTGGTGACAAAAAACATGGAATGGGGCTTTGGGTAGATCCATACCTGCCTGGGGTCATGTCGCTATGGGCAACTCCAGAGTGGAATAGAGTCTAGCCCCTCTCCAGGAGTTTGGTCCCAGAGCCCATGAAGTATCTTGAGGTAAGCCTGAAAATATCTAGTCAGTATCTCTCTACCTCTCGCACCAGCCCAGGCACTGTTCCCAACAGAGAAGTCACATCCCATGTCCCTAAAGCCAGATATCTGAGGATTGGTCCACCAAGGCCTCTTCTTTCGACTGCTGCCCGATCCACAATGCACTCAGACCTTTATGGCTCCTCCTGCAGGTGGTGGTTCCACAGGAAAATGATCCCCAATGGTTCCCCAGTGAGGCCCAACCAGCAGGTGACTGTCAGCCTCCTCCAAGGCCCAGCTACAGCCTGGGGCTCAGGTATTTGAATCACCCTCAGTCTGGCCCCTCCCCACAGACCTAAATGCCTTGGGAGACCCTTGCATGGGGACCATTAGGACACTCAGACTACGCCACTGCATTAAGGTGGCGATTCATAGAGAGGCTGAACCAAACATGTAATATAAGTATTTTGAAAGGTTAAATATTATATAGCTATTAATAAAGGCAGTGAAAATCATATATTATAACAGAAAATGTTTTTAAGAATTCTGGGCTTGGACGCAGTAAATGGTAAAGTCATATCAAGTGTGAATTCATGTGAATACACATTACATTTAATTAGAAATTAAAGGTAAGAAAATATTTTATTAGATTCCTTTATTGGATGATGGCAAGTATTTTCAACTAACATAAACTTTGGAAAATGCTGAAAAATTGCATCAAGTGCTCATCTAATATATTTGGTGCAGGTTAAATTCTGCAAATTCATTCAGCCGACACCTAATCAAGGGTAATTAATTAAGATCTCAGTGGGGAAAAAACAAGGTATATCCTCCAGGCTAAGAAGCTTGGAATAGGCTGTCCCCGCTGTGGATGAGTGAGAAATGCGTGCAGATAATGTGTCTGACCTTGTCTCCTCTCAAGGTCACCAGGTTTCTGGCACTATGAGAAAAAGCCCTGGGCCTTGTCATTCACAGGGTATAACTGAACACCCCTGCAGTTAGCCAGCAGGGGCAGGTAAAGGTAGAGCCAATATTTGTTAATATTCAGAGAGCAGGCATGGCCCCCCCAGCTAAAAATCATCCTTGAAGCTCACACAGTGATATTTTTACTTTGATGTCAAAAACCAAATTGGCCAATAAGGTGTCAGGGAGTTTGCCAACCAGGACATTCCAGAAGCACATTTAAAGGAATTTTTGTGTGGGACTACTGAAGTCGTGGTTGCTTTAACGCACTCTGGTCTATTGTATAGTAATCATATAGTAATCAGTCTTCCCACCACACATAGGCATACACATACACATAGAATTCTTGGCTATAGAATTTGCTGAGCTGGGGGGGGGGGGGCTGCATGTCAGATATGCATTGAATTTCACTAAACATTTCCACTCTATCACATGAAACAAAATTCAGCTAGCCTTGCAATTTTAATTATTGTTTCTTTTGAAGATTATAAATATCCAGTGTAAATTTACTGCCACTTTCTTCAAAGTAATACTCCAAGCAGAATGATTTTATGTAATATTTTTTTTTCGCTATGAGTACAAACCAGGTATCTTACCCAGACATGAAGGCGGCCATTGTAATTCTTTACAACAAGTGTGATGGAGTCATTGAGAAGAATAAAGTTCTTTAAACTGTGACACAGTGGCATGATTGACTTCCATCATAAATTAAATCTAGCAGTATTTTGTTAAAATAAACACAATAATGCAACACTGCAGATACAATACCAGAGTTGTCAGGAGGCAAATGGAAAGAAGCAGTCTAATGAAATAATCCTCATTCTAGAACAACAATCCTCGCCAACCCTCACATTAATTATTACTGTTTAATGTGTTGTATTGCTGAGACACAGATCGGCGCTCCATCTGGGGTTATTCCCCACCTAACGTCCATGGCTTCTAAGATAGGCTCTACACCTCCGCAACCCTGCACAGGACAAGCGGGTACATAAATTGGATGGATGGATGGATGGATGTATGTGTATTTCATTCCTCTGATTAAGAAAACATGCATTCCTATCTATATGAATATAATCAATCTCTATAGTCAGATGCCCTGTATTGTTGATATGTATTTAGCAAAATCAAGTCTATTAACATGTGGGGTGGACAGGGAGACTATAAGAACTGGACAGATAAAGACCAGCAGATGCAAACGCGACGCTGAGTGATAAGCTTTATAGCACTTAACTGGAGCATTGTTATTCACTTTTACAATTTATGCTGATCATGCATGGTCACATTGTTGCTTGGCCTACACACAAATGACTTAGCACAACACATCTGTAGGCTAAGCACTGTTCTGTTAATGCAGTGCTGCACAGATTCCCTCCACTTCTGAAATGCTAATTATGCTCGAGTCCTAGACATATACAGCTAGGATTGGATATACGGGCTTAGAGTAACAAGGTCACGTTTCTTGTTATTTTCAGAGATTAAACTTAAGTACACACTATAATTCACATGACATTATCCTAGCTTTAAGCTTTATACCCCTGAGTTGTGTCACACATCCCGTGACATCACCCTAAGACTCGTCCACCTTTGCCAGTCATTTTACGATATTGTGGGGCTTCTAACTGCGACATCGATGCCCAAATTGCTGTGCATTACAGGGTCTGTGTGACAATGATTACCCACGTTCCCGGGGCACTCTGTGGGTTTCGTGCCTCTTGCCACCACACCCCTGTTTCCAGGCCCTGTGGGGTCACTCCGTTCACTGGGGAGTGACTCACGGGGCCTTGGTGTCACTGTTTCCTGTCTGGATGCGACTCCTCCTGTCTACAACACACGAAAAACACCAGGTGGTCTTATTCGCATACGCCAAAAGCTATAGACCAAACCAGGCCCTACATTTGTGAAGGTCCTTTGAGGCAATCTAAATATATCCCATTCTGGGTTGTGCATTATACACATAATAGTTTTAGCCAGCAGTTAATAACTATTCTATTCCCTGGCCTGTCAAGTGTGAATAATATCCAAACTCCCCAGGAGGCCGTGAGAACTGTGTGAGAAAAGAAGATTAAACTCACAAAATGCCAGAGTCACGTGTGAGTTATTTCTATCTGAGGGAGTCACGCAGAATCTTAATCAGCCTGCACTTTTATCACTTGACGCACACTTACTGCACGTTTTGGGTATCCAGGTGTAAGACGGAGATAGTTTGCAGATTGTCCGGGTTTGGGTTAGGAGCAGGGCCTTGCAGTCTGGTCTGTTAGGCACATAGATACCTTCAAATATCCAGTTAGGAGAGCGATCAGAGGTCAGCACTGGAATTCCAGAAATAAAAAAACTTCCATAGGACCGACAATCTGCCAAGTCACTTATCTTATTGAGGTAACTGTGACCTAGAGATTAGCACAGTAAGACATCAGACATAATATGTAACAAATGCTACAATCAGGGAGGATGTTGATGGAGAAAGAGAAGGTAAGTTTGGTGAAGTAACCCTTAGATTCACTCTCTTCTTTGAACCAGCTTTGCTGTCCATATCCTATTATACTGTGTTCACACACTTGCTTGTTCTGGTTATATTTCTTAAATGGTTTTTCATCCAAGAACCAGTTATTTCACCCACTCTGGACAGTTTGGTTCAAATTCATCATTTATAATGCACTGACTCTGGCCTGCAATATTCTAGTTAGAACCTCTACTTAACACTTTCTATGAATGCCATGTCAATAAGAATCTATAAGCCCATTCATAACACCTTATAATGCACTCATAAAGTATTATAAATATTATTATTACTGTTATTATCGTCATTATTAATAATAAAAGCATTGATGATGCTGATAATAATAATAATAATAATAATAATAATAATAATAATAATAATAATAATAATAATAATAATAATAATAATAATAATAAACTTATTATTTATTGATACCCATGGGCAATATCTCTTTTTGCCTACCCCATCTTGCTCTCCATGACGCACATATTTAGGTGGCAGCGAGCTTGGCAGTGAAGAGCAGCCTCCTGCAGTGGCACCCATGGAGCAGGGAGTTAATGGTCTTGCTCAAGAGCCCACAGATTTGACTGTTCTGCCGAGGCCAGCCTCAAAGTGGTGACCTTCTGATCACCGGCATAGAGCCTTAACCCACTGATCCACACGCTGCCCCAAACACGGCTATACATATTTATAAAAAGGCATATCGCGTTATAGCCATGTTTATTATGCATTATGATTTATGAAATGCTCATCTATAATGCACTACTGATACCTTCATAATGTAGTACAAATCTTCCTTAACTCTTATACCAAGCATTATAATGCATTTTGAAGGTATCTATAGTACATTAGTATGTATAGTACTATTATGTTTCATAGCTTTGTCCGCTTTTGTATTTGACTTTGGATCTGTTGTGTTGTGGTGCACATTGTATATCACACACTTGTCATTGATATACATCACTCTGTGCAGATTATGGGGGTTGAATTTTGTACGTAGATCAGCATATGCACCCGAATGGATGCCAGTTCACAGGAGTTTCACAGTGTGAGAAATTCGGTCACCAATTTATCTAAACACCATGTTTTTGGATTACGGAAGAAAGCCAAAGAACCTGGAAAGACAAGCGAAAACTGGAAGAACACAGAAGCTCCACGATCAGAATCCAAGCCAAACTCTTTCAGATGTGATCCAACAATCCCACTTGCTGTGTGCCTGTGCAGAAAATCTGAAAAAATCCCTGTAATCGCCGTTTTCATCATCAAATAGGTTCATTGTTTTTGTGACGAAACCACTGTTGACCCTGACACACAGGAAATCATGTTGTGAGTAAAATACAAACTATAAACTCTGAGACTGTGTAACACATAAAAAAGAAAGAAAACCGCTTTTAGCAAAGTCAACAATACTACTGCCAGGAAAAAGAGGAGAACCGTGAAGCGGTATTGAGACAGACTGTGCTTATATTTGTTGTCTCTTCCTGCTAACAGGTCTATCACATTGTTATAAGAAGCGATAGTTTTAAAAGATAAATACCATAATCCTGAAAAAACTGTGGAAATTGTCAGCATGTAACCTCTCTTTTGAATATCCAAGCTCTTCCTAGCACTAAACGGCAGTATTTCAGAGAGAGATGCTGGCCAGATTATTTTCCAGATGAGAGCATCTCTCTGTTTCTTTTCCTTCTTACTTCACCTTTCTATTATAACACCTTTGATGTCATTCTGGTTGCTAAGCAGCCGATTCCCAACTAAGAAGAAATGACCCTGGAGAATGAGGCTTGTGCATGTGCAGCTGGCTGCAGTTTCATTTAAGTGTTTACGCGAGCAAGCCACTCTTTCCGTGTGTTTATGTGGCATTGTGTTTGCATCTTTCAGGAAGACACTCATTGTGACTGCCTGTTATAGAATGACAGCTAGTTAGCTGAGCTGTCACGTTTGTGGAAAAGTATGTTGTGTTTATGCTCTTTGACTAACAGACAGTCTGTAGTTGTTTGAGGGGGTAACAGATGACAGAAGAGGTGATTGTGGCAGTGGGGAGACATCAAAACAGTGTTCATTTTCACGGCACTTGCGTTTTTATCTATTAATGTGCCAAAGTAATTAATGACTTAATGTAATTACTTAATTAGGTAATGTGTTAACAATGCTTGAGGTGGGCTTGTTGATGGAGAAAGAGCTAAAATTAGACTTTTATGTATATTTTACTTTTTTCAATGACTTTTATTCATTGATACAACTGTTGGTAGCTATACAGGAAAAGCACGTTTGACCCCATGAAGATGAAAGTCTTTATTTCATCTCGCTTACCCCCCTTTTACAGAGGTGTTAAAATACAGGTTCTTTTTTCTGTTTTATATTTTGACCCTTGGTTGCTTTCAGCATTTTCACTAAGCTTTGCTTGCAGTTTTTTTTCCTCATTGTTATTTTTGGTCTCCTTTTTAGGCTTATACAGCATTTTATTAGGATTACTTGCTTCATTGAATATTAACTGCACTTTCATAAATATTCGCTTTTTGTGACCTTTGCGTTTTAGTTTTAATAACTTTGCAGCCTTTCCCTGTCTTTCTGGTCACCACGACGGACATGTCTACACTTTTAAATAATGCTCCTTTGAATAGCGAACGCTGACAATTGTCACAATCATCGCGTTAAAATTTTAATAACAGCCTGTATCTTTTACACAGACATTTCACGAAGATCCTTAGGAGTTAAATACAGCACCCACATGCCGTAAAATCTGAGAGCAAATAGAATTTAACATCCATCTTCCAGTCACATATTCAGGGTACAATCAACACAAGGCAGGAAACATCCTGGATGAGGCACAACTCTCTTTTAGGGCAAACCGTCTCCCAACGGGCCATTTAGTGATGCCAGTTAACCTTGCCGTGTGTGTTAAGACTGGCAGAGCACACAAAACCCACAGGGAGGGGCAATTCTGACAGCCCCAAACTCCTTGGAAACCAGGAATGAAACACAACCGTTGACCACATATCATTTCAATTAATTAATTTAGCGATGCACCTGACGCAAACAAATAAAATATCTGAAACAAAGGAGCCAAATCAACCACAGAGTATTTGGGGAAATACAATTAATGCCCTGAAATGGTCTAGACCACTGTGCAGAAAACCTCTGAACTGACCAAATGAGGGCTGTATATATGATCAAGGATACGCACCCTAACTAAAGGAGCTGCAGCTCTTCTGCATAGATACATGGCAGAAAATTAAAAATCTCCAGGTGTGCTAAGCTTGTAGATGCTTTTTCCATACAGACTTATTGCTGTTATTAAAGCGGAGTACGGCACAGTGTGTGGCTGAGGCTGCTGAATAGTCATATTACTGTTGGTCCCTTTAGAAGGACCCTTAACCCCAAGTGGCCCTGCACTCTGAATAAAAAGCAAAATGGCCCTGCACTCTGAATAAAACTTTCATTCTCACATGCATTGCTCTGTGTGTCTCATAGGAGAGCAAGACGGGCCATGCAAAGATGACAATCTTGCCGTGCTTACTCCTTGTACTTATCCTTGACAATAAAGGCATTTTATTCCAAATAAATGCATTTAATCCAGTATTAAGCTGGATGGGTACACAAAGGCATTTTATTCTATATAACAAAAATAATTTTGTTGCTGTATGTGTTTAGAGCAATCCTGTGTGTAGATTTAGTACAGACTACAAAGCTCACCTATTTTCCATGCTTGGTTCTTTGAAGGTTGAGTAAAGGAACTGATAGAGACTTAAGGGGTAAGCATTGAATGTATGCTAGAATACATGATTATTTTAATATCTGACAGATACTCAGTTAGCAACTTGTAAATGTATATTGTAACAGGATATTTAGGCTTTATGAAGAGGATCCAGACTGATTTGAGACAAAAAGAAAATCCCCGAACGTATGATAGAAAATGAGCAGCAGGCTGGCGTTGCTTGATAGGTGCCAACCTGCTCTCCCTTTTTGTTTGAATCAAGAGATGAGGGGAAGGGGGGGCATGTCCCTCCCCAGTATTTAATTAGGTTTCATTCATCCTCAAATAAACAGACCTTTGTTTTGCCCCCCTTGGACGCTTTTCCACCGCACCAAGTACCATACATACTTTTGATATGGTAGTTTTGTCCAATCAAGTACCAGTACCAAAAGTACCAGTACCAAAAATGCCAAACCAGCTGGGGTACTTCTTTGGTACTAGCAGAGTAGTTGCTAAACATCAGAAAATGATGGCCTCAAGAAGGATCAAATAACTGAATTTGCTCTATGACTCATTCTCAACAAAAACTGTATATAATCGGTGTGTTTGTGGCATTTACGGCAGGGCTGCCATTTGGAAACGGCTTCTAACTAAGACTATGCACAAAGATTCATAATATGGTGAAAAGGACACAAAACTGGCAGACCTGAGAAATGGGAAAAAGTAATATGATCTTTCACCCTTTTTCCTGTTTCATGATGCACACACACACACACACACAGATTTGTAATTATACGTTTGTGGAAACTCTCCATTCATTTCTATTGGGAGAACTCTAATCTCAACATGACGACCTTGACCCCTTCCCAGCCCTAACCTTATCCATAAGTAACCGAACAAAACACGAACCTTTTGGCATTTTTAGTTTTTTTTTATTGCAGTCACAGATCGTTGTGGGATTTTTATTACATTGTGGGGGGTATTTGGTATATATATTGTGCCCTTCACAATTATTGATACCCCTTGTAAATATTTTTTATAAAGGTTAAAGGGTTTTTTAAAAATCCACCTTTTCGTGAAGTAGCTTCATGTCAAACTGAAAAAAATGAGAAAAATCCAACCTTTCATTGAAATAAATTTTATTAAATTAAAAACAAAATCTGTCATCAAGAACAAAAACAGATGTGTCACAATTATTGCCACCCCTGGAAATTATTGTGAACACAATGTAACTAAAGCATGTTTCCCCTGTAAATTGTACATCTTTGAGTTGATTGGTGTGAATAGGAACCTTCAAGCTGTAATCCATGATTTCCTGATTAACTGGGGTACAGACATGACGTGACACTACCGCTGCCAGGAAACTAAAACTGGGCCGTCCAAACCAAAACAAAAATCATTAGCCGACCACAGAACCAAGCTTCTGCCATGGCCATCTCACTGAAGACCTGTGGACTGAGCTGAAGAGGAGAGTGCACAGGGTGATCTGGAGGATCTGGAAGGCCTTGGACCCTGGATGATCTGGAGAGATTCTGTACAGAGGAATGGAGTCAGATGTCCTGCTCCGTATTCACCAGCCTTATAAGATGCCACAGGAGACTGAGTGCTGTTATACTGGCAAAGGGAGGTTTTACAAAGTATTAAATGCTGCGGTGGCAATAACTCTGGCACATGTGTTTTTGTTGAACATAATTATTTCTTGATGACAGATTAGTTTTTCTTTGATTACATTTATTTCAAGGAAAGGTCAGACTTCTAATTTTTTTCAGGGTGAGATGAAGCTACTTCACTGGGTGGATTTTTTTTCTAGTTTTCTACCCTTTTTACAAATCATTACAAGGGGTGCCAATAATTGTGGAGATCTCTCTCTTCTCTTGCTCTCTCTCGATATATATAAATATATTTATATATTTTTTTTTTTTTTTTCTGGGGAAAGTCAAAGTACGGCACCAATCCACAATCACATCTGTAATGGTACGGATGGCCAAGAAGTCCAATGATTGGTCTGCAAGCTGTTGTAATGACCAAGGAATATGAGGCAATTTTGCAGGATCCTATGGTGAAAAACTGCACACTCATGATGTCACTATATTCTGAGATGGTAATGCCCCCATCCACCCAGCAAGAGGCCTTCCATGAACTCCAGGGTGGAGACAAACTTCTCCCATGGTCTCCACAATCATCAGATCTAATCATCGCTGAACCTTTAAAGGAAAGTTCTGGATCAGAAGATTTTCATCTCCTTAATTTCTTAAAGAGCTGGAGGCTTTTATTTTCAAAGAATTTCCAATATCCAACTATACATGTTATAGGCACATATACTGCATTCCAAGATGAACTGAAGCTATTCTGAGGGCAAAAGAGGGCACCACTTATCGGGCAAATGAGATTAGTATCCTATTTCTGTTTCCTGCATATGCAAACAAACCCTAATACTGAGTTGCAATTGGTATAATATTTAAGTTCCCAGTTTTATTATAAAAATGTTAACAGATTCTCAAAAGAACCTCAAAAGAACCCCACATTTCTACCCTTGTATAAGGTACAGGACAGAACTTTAAAAGTACTGCTTCAGTAAACATACCATAATATAGACAGAGGGTAGCTGTATCCAGGTAACATCATACAACACTGCAATTATTCTTAAACATGCATGCAGAATAAAACAAAGAAAATATGCTAGCCAGGAAAAGCATAACAGGTCGTTATCTGAGACCCTGAATAGGATCAGCAGTTACAGAGGATGGATGGATTGATGGACAGGTTGGTCCTAAAAAATAACTATAGGACCAGAAGAGATAGCTTTATACAGTAGAGACTTTTCAAGGGCAAGTGCTGGACCAGTGAAATTAACTGATTGGGGTAAATTGGTAAATCTTGCGTGATCATTCCTAACTGAAAACGCACACTCGGTAAAATTTGCCGACCTGGGGAGTGGGTGGGGTGTCCCTCAGTAAAATCTGAAATGGGGTTTCTCTAGCGCCATAGAATAATCATGTCTGCTCTAACATATACAGTACAAAAATATCTGACTGCCACTCTCTCCTTTCTAGGATAGGGCTGTTATTCATCCACTTTATCTTACTCATGAGGAAAACATCCTTTTTTGCCATTTGCCAATGTAAAAATATAAATTGCAAGCCTTATGAGAGAACAAAAAAAATAACACTTAAAAGTTTCTTGGAAAGCTAACGAAAAGAAGAAAAATAAAGAGGTGATCTTACACTGAATACATTTGTAAAACCCAGAGGACACAAAAAAACAGAAAGGGTTAGAAGATTATGCAATTATTTTTGTGAGGAGTCACATGCATTCTTCATTCTTATATATTTAGAATGACTTTTGTTATTTATTATAATGACGAAGGATATGGTGTTCTTGCCATAGGCTCACCTGGGCCAGTGAAATAGTCTCGATGCATGTTATATATCGTAAGCATGCATTTACATATAAAGCGAAAGCAGCATACCAGCTCTGTGCAGTTTTGATCCCAAAGGGCAAACACGCAGATTGTTACTCACATTGGCATATCCTTTATATCTGATTACTTTTTCCTACAGAAACAAATTCATCCAGTCTGTCCGAGGTAATGGAAATCATCTAATGACATCATGCTTTCAACTGTTCTGAGCTCAGTTTTTTGTGTAGATA
>JAODJW010020919.1:7176-17590 GCA_026777045.1 Hyperopisus bebe | reverse complement strand
TGTGTGTGTGTGTGTGTGTGTGTGCATGCATGTGTCTGAGAATGTCTGAAAAGGAGAGTAATCAACCGCATTTAACCATTCAAAATGTCAGTTCACCCATCAGCAAGAATAACAATATTCCTTGTTTTCTGGAGAATTAATGGCTGTATTAGTGAAAATAAGAGTTAAAATGGCTTGATTTACAAATATTTTTGATTGCAGTTACTGTCTTGATTTTATTGTAGATAAGAGTATTAATTTTTTAGTTATTTGTGGCATCCATCCCATGTATAGTGTGATTTTCTTGTACTGAAAAATAATACGTTAAAGGCCGATTTAGTATTAGATCAACAGTGCTTCTGTTGCTGAACAGATTTGAGTCTTGTGCTAATGATCAAAAAGCTTGTGGGGACAAATCCCTCAAAGCACAAGTACATTGTAGCACTTACCTGTACCGTAAGCCTTTTTGTAGAATGGTGCCAGGTAGTAAATCAGATACATGAATATTGTGCACATGGGGAAAAAACCTCCCATGGCTTCTCCAAACCTCAGTATATACCAGTTGTATTAAAAAATATTTGACAGAGCCCCCCCAACGGCAACGTCCCCAACCGAGGGTTGTAGTTTCAGAAAATGTATTTATTCCCGGCTCAAATGCTCCAAACAGTTCTGTTTTTTCCCTCATCTGTGCCAGCTCCCCCCCCCCCCACAATTTCTTTGCACCCCACAGTTACAAAACCTCTGTTTTATAGCCTACCATTAATGTATATGTTACAGTTCTTACTTATGTGTCACAGAACATTTTAGTGATAGTGCAAAAAAAAAAAAAATAGAATATAAATATTTGAACATATAACAAATATGAAAAATGTAAATGATGTTTTCAAACATTGACATTAAAACACACAAAGGAATACAATTAGCCACATAAATTGTGGTAAAAGATTCTGCACAGTGTTATATAAATGGAATGTACAATAAATGAATAAATATACTTTCTGACCTACATATCACAGCAAGGGCTCTGGTAAAAAAAAAAAAAAATCCCTTTATTAATTCTTACATTTCCAGGTGATCCATCCAGTACTTCTAGAAATTGTAGAAGTTGCTGAGTGGGACGAGTATGGATCAGATATCTTGACCAAATGACAAGGCTGTCATTTTTAACACCAAATCAATAATGAATTACACAGAACAAGAATTTGAACATTTAATCGATAACTATAACAACCTTAAATGTGCATATATAATTAACAGCAGCAGCATATTCAGATTCACTTGTTGCCATGGGTTGTCCCAGCAGACTCTAAGTAGTAACAACAAATCACTTGATTTAGCTCATTATTGTCTTTATGGAATTCAAAGTCTTGTGTCTAATCTCTCCTGGTGATCAGTTCTTGTTAGCTTATTCACCTCACTCATTTTTGTAAGATTCCTCACAAATGTGCCACACTACAGTATGTGTGTCCAAGGACAAAAATGGTTATGATTGGTTCAGTAAGTACATGCAAAAGTCATGTAAAAACAGTGGAGGTAAACCTCAAAAAGAGTAAACCACAAACTTGGAGATGGGATAGATCCCAATTAATTGCATTGTTTGTTTATTTTTTCCATACTTTGGATTTCATACATTTATTATTTGACAGTGGTGACTCATCCATAATTTGATTTCAGTGCTGCATACTGTAGGAATCTTAGCAACACATTATTACTTTTAAAATGATGGAAAATCTTTTTTTTTTTTTAATTCAGTGTAGCCTATAATATCTTTCTCTGATCAGTAAGAGTGTGCCAAGTGCATAAAAAACCTTTAAAATATTTCTTGTTAAATGTCATAAAATGTGTAAAATCTCCACCACACAGTAAACAGGGTGTCACCTAATACTGGGCCACTTTGATGCATGAGTTAAAAAGTGGTTCTTTTTCCTTGTTAAAATGCCTTCTGATCCAGTTAAATCTTCTGTTGATTTATTTGTGTTTTAATCCTTAGTTGAATTATGCAGAGTCAAGGCTGACCCAGCTGGAGAAATGCCACTGTGAGAAGTCCTGCCAGCTGAGTGGTTTGCTGCACCGAGACACAGAACTCTGGGCAGAGCCAGACAACTGCAGGAATTGTGCTTGCAAGGTAGCTCGACTTAAACCAGTCACAAACGAAACCATCTTTGTTTAGTTTATTCATTAATTGGATGGGCTGCCAAGCCGCATTGCCATCTTGTTCTGTGCTGAAATGCAGTATAACTGTCATACATTTGACAAGTATTACTCCATAGATCCTGCATGTTCTTTCATGTTTACCCTATACAGAAAAGAATCAAATTTTAGCAATGCAAAGTTAGCCATTTATGCTATACTTCACAATATGAAATGGAGAAAGAAATGCCATTTGCACAAGTACATTGGAATTATCCTCTTCACATATTTACCTTGCTCTCCTTTGAGAGGTATACACACACATGCAGCTTATACTGTTGAGAGTGAAGCTTGGGGTCTGAGTGGTGGTTTGGGCCAGTTTCCTGACACCTGTGGAGCATTTCAGGGATGAACTTGTTCAGCAGTTAGAATGTCACTATTCTATCGAGGCTTGAACCGGCGACCTTCCAATCACAGGTGTAACCCGCTCAGCTACACACCAACTAATGTCTCATATGTTTCTGCTTGGATACATACATGGGCAGCTATGGGTCATTGTATTTGTTTGTAGGCAAAGCTTAAAATGTCCCTATAGTCACTGCTGCAGTAAACGTTACTCAGACTAGGTGCAAATTTGAAGTCACTGTACCTGGAGGACATTCTGTCACTGAACTGTAGAATTAAATCTTAAAAGGGACACTGAAAACTGTTATTGAAATTAGACTAATTTCTCAAATTCCTAATGAAATGCTTATCCCCATGTAGATTTTTGCATTGGCTGATATATGGTGTACTTCAAGGGATATGGACTAATGATCTGCATTGGCCTTTCTGGCAGAACGGGGTGGTGGAGTGCCGACGGATATCCTGTCCGCCTCCTAACTGCTCTGCAGACTCTCTCCCAGTACACATCAAGGGCCACTGTTGCAAGAAGTGCAGCCGTAAGTGAAAACAATATCCTACCACAAGGAGACATGTGACAGCGAAACACTAATTTTTTCAAATGCTGCTGATTGGATTTTTCCAAAGATTGCTGTAAGAGCATGGTAGCGTGAGTCGATACAGGCATGTTGCTCTGTTGAAGCCTTTGATGAGAGTTGATGCATCCCAAAGGAAATGGAGAACAGATGTGCGTGTGTATCTCTGTACACAGGACAGTTCTTTTATCACATTGTAGGTTTTAGCCTCAGACGTTTCCCAGCCTTTGTGCAAAAGAATACATATATACTTTGTGGTTTTACTCATATTTCTATTTTTTTCCTAAAGGACATGTTTGTCCATAGAGTTAATGGTTGCACTTCTCACAAACCACAGTAGCATTTCCAGAAATTGGAGGCATTTGGACAGGATAAAATCAGCATTATTATATGGTTTTGATGTGAAGTACGTGTGTCAATTTGTATTTTCATTGTTTGTACAGCAAAATGTAGCTTCATGGGTAAAGTGCTATCAGAAGGACAGCGTGTTTTGACAAAGGTCTGCAGAGAATGCAAGGTAATGCTTCTGTTCTTTTTCAGTTTAACCACTGTACATAATTCTGTTGTGGCATTTGATGCTAGTATGGCTCCAGTGTCCATTTGCCTGTTTTATATGAAATTAGCAAATTGAGTGGTTATACTTTTCTCATAATGTCCTGTGTATACCAGAAGAATGCAATGCAAATAATTGTAGATTTTAATAACCTTGTTTTCTGAATGCATACGCTTATTCAGATTTGCAAATGTAGTTTTATATATGCTTTGCAATTGTTTTCTTGTTATTTTCTCTGGACTTCAGGGAATAGTTTTATCTCCAGTCAATCGTGCCATAAACACTTTGCTTGTTAAGATAACTCAAGAACTGTTTAACATATCTTTGTCAAACTTTGCATAGGCAAAAGTTGTGAGGAACTAGAACTGATTTAATTTTGAGGCATTTCTCCCTAAAATTGAAGCAGTGTTTCATAGTGATAGCAAAAAACGCAATTTGACATTTGATCAAGTTAAAACAATAACTAAAAAAGTATTTGACAGATATTTTTCAAATTTTGCAGTGGCATTGTAAGGGTACCAGACTGGAACTAGTTAAATTTTGAGCCTGATTGCTCCATAACTGAATTGTTGTAAGGCTGAAGATTGGGACCTGATCAAAGTTTTTATTGAATTTTGAGCACTAGCCTGCCTGTTCGGCATATTTCATCCGTGGCAGCCAAGTATCTGATTGGCAAAATGTATCAATAAAAATTATTGCAGGACAATTAAATTGTATCACATTATTATTTATTTAGCTATTTATATATTTTTAAAAGGTAGGGAGAGTATGTAAGCTAGGCTTGTAACAATAGTTTTCTTAGACTGTGGGATTTTCATTCAGCAACATTTATCACACAAAGTGCTCCAGGGTTACCGGAGAATGGCTTTACCATGCACTTGGACCCTAAGCCTCACTTTCAACTGTGTATATGAAAAGGAGAGCAATTTAACTATGTTTAACTATCCAAAACATGAGTTCCGCCATCAGGCAAGTTGCAGACACTGGTTTCCCAATATTCTTTGTTGTTTTCTGGGCAAGCAAATAACCAAAAATCAAAAATACGTTCATTTGTAAATACTGTTCTTGTTGATTGCAGCTAATCCCATGCATAGACTGTAAATAAGAATATTCATTTTATGTTTCTTTTACTGTGCAAAAAGAACAAGTCGATGAAGTCATGCAATGAAGTTTCTTGGTAAATGTGAGGATTACAGTTTGCACCCATCTCTTTTATTGTGTGATCGCCACATATTGAAAAATAAAATGCTGTGTCCCATTATGAACCAATATAGGACATGGTTTGTCTTGTGTTTTCTGACCATGTGAGCAATTTAAACTGAAGCATGATTTAGTATTGCATCAACAGCTGTCCTGTAGCTCAACAGGAACAAAAATATAAATGTACAGCATGTGCACGAAAAATACCTTCTGTGGCCCCTTCAGACCTCTTATATTCCATTAGTGTATCTTTTATAGTTTCTACTGTTATGTTACAGAAAATTTTGGTCATAGTGCAAAATAAATAAAATTGAAGTATTTAAACATATTAAAAACATAAATGACATTAATGACTTTTTTCCAAATATGGACATTAAAACACAAAAGAATGCAAGTAACCATCTTGTTCATGGGGAAGGATTCTGCACATTGACATATAGGTGTACTTTGCAATTAAAGTACACATTCAGACCTACATATCCCAACAAGGTTGTTGAGTATAACACAGGTACAGTATAGATGGGCAGAGCAAGTGACAGAGCTGTCTGGGGAATAAAATGCTGTCATTTCCAACAGCACCAGTTCTAGTTTTAATTATCCGAATATGGGGTTAAATCTTACATTTGTTTTTCATTTCTCCCTAAACCACTACCCACAGTATTCCTGATTTTGTTCTCACAATTAATGTGTAAGTTTAGTGTAAGTTAGTCAGTCTTGGGGAAAGTCAAATTTGAGTTGAATGATCAGTGAAATGTTTTTTTTTTTTTTTAATTTTAGTGTGTTTTGAAATATAAATTTGGCACTTAGCTTTGCCCTTTCCTGTTCCTGCTCCTCAATATTATTTTAAAGGTAATTTAAGCCTTAGAAGATAATATAGGAAAGGGCAGTATTTTCCGTGTTATTGATCCATAGTAATCCTGAAAATGAGTGCAGCACAAACCTCATAATGATCAAATGGAAACTGTGAGTTACACCTGTTTTATAGAAAGCAAATGTCAGGGATGAGGGTTTATTGGTATATAAATTTAATGAAACCTTCTATACAACATGGGACTGGGTTTGAGTTACCATGGCAACTGATCAGAACCCCCCCCCCCCCATGTTTACAGTTAATGAAACTGAGTTGACTTTGGCGTGACTGATTACCTCGTTAGTGGTAAATAGGGTCAGTTCTTTTTACGATGGCAGTACCCTGCATATGTGACAGACTACTGCTTTATTACCCGCTACACACACTCACTGGCCACTTTATTAGGTACACCTTGCTAGCACTGGGTTGGACCCCCTTTTACCTTCAGAACTGTTTTCTTTCTTCATGGCATAGATTCAAAAAGGCATTTGAAATATTACTAAGAAACATTTTGATGTGATACCATTACACAGTTGCTGCAGATTTGTCAACTGCACCATTATTATCCAAATCTCCCATTCCACCACATCCCATAGGTGCTTTATTGGATCGGTGACTGTGGAAGTCATTTGAGTACAGTGAACTCATTATCATGTTCCAAAAATCATTCTGAGATTATATGAGCTTTATGACATGGTCCATTATCGTGCTGAAAGTAGCCATTAGAAGCTGGGTACACTGTGGTCGTAAAGGGATGGATATGGTCAGCATAAATACTCAGGTAGGCCGTGGCATTTAAACATTGCTCATTTGGTGCTAAGGGGCCCATAGTGTGCCAAGAAAATATCTCCCACACGTTACACAACCACCAGCCTGAATTGTTGGTACAAGACAGGATGGATCCATGCTTTCCTGTTTTTTACGCCAAATTCTGACACTATCATCTGATTATGGCAGCAGAAAGCAAGATTCATCTGACCAGGCAACATTTTTCAAGTCTTCTAATGTCCACTTTTGGTGACCCTGTGGGCACTGTGGCCTCAGTTTCCTGTTCTTAGCTGACAGGAGTGGCACTCGATGTGGTCCTCTGCTGCTGTAGCCCATTTGCTTCAAGATTTGAAGTGTTGCGTATTCAGATATGCTCTGATGCATTCCTTGGTTGTAACGAGTGGTTATTTGAATTACTGTTGCCTTTCTATCAGCTTGAATCAGTCTGCCCATTCTTCTCTGTCCTTTGCCATCAACAAGGTATTTGTACAAGAAAATCCCAGTAGATCAGCAGTTTCTGAAATGCTCATACCAGCTCATCTGACACCAACAACCATGGCACCTTCAAAGTCACTTAAATCACCTTTCTTCCCCATTCTGGTGTTTGATGTGAAAATTAACTGAAGCTGCTGGCCTGTACCTACATGATTTTATGTACTGTCCTGCCGTTTTTCACATTTTCTTGACATATGATTGCCTGATTAGATATTTGCTTCAACAAGCAGTTGATCAGGTGTACCTAATAAAGTGCCCAGTGAGTGTATGTTCTGCTTTCATAAGGCTGTTATTTCATTTTTACCCCCACCATTGCCTTATTTTTAGTTCACCAATAATGATTTGTCAGGTTAGTTAAGTAACCACTTTAAAATGTCAGGTGCTAGAGATGAAGTGTCTCTTGAATCCCATTGTTTCTGTACTACTGCCTAGAGTGCTCTCCCTTTGGAACTGATTTTTACTGACAATTGATTCCTTTAGTATATTCTCAGGATCTGTTAAAACTTTAATACCTTTGCAGAGCACTGTTTGATGTGATCCCACGGTGACATTATTTGCTATGTTTTCCGTTCCTCCTAATATGCAACATCACTTATTACATTTGTGCCTTCTCATTCTACATTTATTGACTATGGTTTATATGCAGTGATATTCTCAGTGAAATGTACTGAAGAGGGCTGCTTTGGGTGTGAAGGGCACGCAATAGAGCCATTTTTGAAACTGCCCCCTACTGAAGGTCATGCTTTAATGTGCTTAGGGTACAGTGTATACCTGCACCTCTTGTGTAGAGCCAGTGTTGTGTGAGAAATCATATTTGAAAACCAAGTAGTGAATTTATAGTAAAATATTTTTTCACTTGTAAATGCAGAGCTGTTTTGACATGTCCTCCTTTATTTTCAGGAGCATTTGTTTCAGAAATGTCAAATTCTAAAGCTTTTTGTGTATCCTTGAAGGTAGTTAATTACTGGGCGTCATGACAGAAGTCTAACCTTGGATATATAATACAGCCATGTAATGTGTATGTTGTATGCACATCTGTAGTGTACTGATTTTTTTTGAACCATCAAAATATCCATGAAATTAATTTCTGTCCCTGCAGAATGGAGTGATGGTGAATGTGACTGAGAGCTGTCCTAAGCTCAACTGTACCATGAGTGAGCAGATTCTTCCAGAAAACAAATGCTGCAATGTCTGCAGAGGTAGGTTTCATGTCCACCTGCCTTCCATCTGGTCTGTCAGGAGACAGAATCTACAGATTGAGGCTCTAACAAGGCTACAGACCACAGCCTCTTTGGAAGATATTTCTGTCTACTGCAATATGATACTGACTGAACTGTGAACAGACTGTGAATGGTCTACACTTTGAAGTAAACATTGAACTGATAAATAGGAGAAAATAAATATTCCAATAGGTTATGGTGGCATTAGTCATGGAATAACTCTAGGAGAAACATAAAGACCTCCTGGTTTATTTGAATCATTAAATGTATTCCATGAAATTGTCCTCTGATGTGTGACATGAGTACTCATGCCTCACATTTCCCACAATGGTTACACTTAGCTGACCATTAAGCATTGTTTTGTAAGACATTAAAGTTTCTTGCTTTAATAGAGCATAACCCACTTCCATCATATGAAATCTGGTTCATTACCTGATTTAAGGTTTGTTTGTAACAAACTAGGTCGGGATAAAATAAGTGGCATGTCTACAACATTCTGCTGGACTGCTGCATACACATTTGTCCTCTTTAACAAAGCCCGTCTACCTTCCATGCTATCTGTTCATCTTCTGGTGTGTGTTATCTTTCTTTGGTACAGGTATCCCCTGTGGAATTAGGCATTTCTCAATAATCTCTTAATCTATATATTCTTGGATTGATCTGAAAGTAAAATTCATGCTCAGGTGATCCTGATATATAGCCTATGGGTCTCTCTCTCTCTATATATATATATATATATATATATATATATATATATATCATGGCTACCTAATGGTTTCTTTTTCCCCGTGTGCATCATCAATCGAAAACACATTCTTTAAAGAACTTCAGTGGACTTCAAAACAGTTATATACATTTGTATTCCTTTTGCAGTTTGCTAGTGTCTACAATGGGGTGTCTTTACAATGTCAAGCTGCAAACTTGGCATGCTGTGGATAAGAGAACTATATAATCAACAACCACTGAAAAGAGAAGGATGCCAAGAAAAAAAAATATATGGGTTAATTTTTCTTATATTAGCAAAAAGAATAGCAAAAGATTCTACATTATGTAAATTATTCCAAGAATACTCATGTAGTGATTTTGTTTTTGTTCAGTAAAATAATGTTTATATGACACAAAGAAAAGTGATATATGATGTTACAATTAAATCCCATCTAAAAATACCCTATAACAGTCTATTCAATCTTTTGGCAACTTCTGCATAATGATACAACACCTCATTGTTAAAAATGGAGCAGACAAAGCACTTTCATTTTTGGAGCATGCACAATAATGTATTCACATCCGCGATATAATATATTGCAAGGCATTATGAATTATTTAATCCCTGCCTTTTGAACTTTCTGTGACCATGCAGTAAGTTAACTAAAATTTTATTCCTTTTCTGTTTTACTTCAGGTTATGACTTCTGTGCTGAGGGAATTTATTGTGGAGAGAACTCTGTATGCAAAAACTATAATACCAAAGCCATCTGTGAGTGCAAAAGGGGTTATACGTCCATCATTGGAGACTTCACAAACTGTGAAGGTAGGTAAATATAATCTACCTGTGAAGCACAATGGCCAATGCAAACAGTGGTGTGCAGAAGTTTCCATACCCTTGTTTAAAATGTCTATTACTGTATTGTGAATAGTTAAGTTAGCAGAAGAACTGATCACCAAACAATTAGCAGCTACCTAGCACTCAGAAAAATAAAATAATTGATGCTTAAAAAGCTAGAGAAGGCTACAAGAAGATAGCAAAGCGTTTCTCCTCAGTTCATATTGTAAATAAGAAATGGCAGCTAACAGGAATGCTGGAGCTGAAGTTGAGGTCTGGAAGACCATGAACACTTTCTGAAGGAACTGCTCCTTGGATTGCTAGAAAGGCAAATAAAAACCCCCGTTTGACTACAAATGACCTTCAGGAAGATTTAGCAGACATTGGAGTTGTAGTGCACCGTTCTACTCTGCAGCAACACCTGATAAATATGACCTTCATAGTAGAGTCAGCAATAGAAAACCTTTCCTGAATCCTAGCCACAAAATTCAGCATCTGAAGTTTGCAAATGAACATCTAAACAAGCCTGATGCATTTTGGAAACAAGACCTGTGGACTGATGAAGTCAAAATAGAACTTTTTGCCCGCAATGTGCAAAGGTATTTTTGCAGAAGAAAGGCTGCCAAACTCCAGGAAAAGAACACCTGTCCAACTATTAAACACTGGGGTGGAACATTGTGTGGCAGTCAGTGGCACATGT
>JAODJW010020502.1:0-20059 GCA_026777045.1 Hyperopisus bebe | reverse complement strand
GTGATTAATGCAGTGTACTATGCAAAATTCACGCTATACAAAGTATTTATCTGCAAATACTCTTCAGTTTCTGCAACTACATTATAAATGTCGCATCTCTGTTCAGTTGTGGAGTTTTCTGTCTTGCCTATGTTCTTGCTGGTCTTTTTGTGGAATATTGCTGACTCACTATTGTAATTGTCTTATAAAAAATAACTTTATCTTTATTATCTTCATCCTGTGATCCTTACCAGGATAAGCAGTTGGAAGATGGATGGATGGATGGATGGAGGGGTGGATGGATGGATTTTTAACCTCATACTTCTGTGTCTCATTTCAGGCTGTAGGGGAACCACCACTTTTTCTGGCAGCCTCTGTTTTTTACGCCATTAAGGACGCCATCGCTGCCACTAGGACAGAGTCAGGACTCAACGGTCCTTTTCGACTGGATAGTCCTGCCAGTGCAGAGAGGATACGAGTTGCCTGTGAAGACAGGTTCATCAAAATGGTATCTCATTGTGCATATATTTATTACACAGTTCCTTATTTAGCAGCATAATTAACATAGGACAGCTAACATAATACAGAAGCAGTCGTCTTTATTATTACCTAATATGGTTCTCATTGTTGCAGACAATGCAGACGGTTTGTAAAAAATTACATACATTACACTTTTACCTTTTGTCCATTTCTGTAAATGGAGGGTAACGTAAGTAATACAGGCTAAAAAAAATTCCTCTGTTGATTACCGAATTCAATTAATCATTAAATTGTGCAGTTGCAGACACAGATTACTTACACATGTTCTTAATCATTATGTTACTTGCCAACCTTATTATACCTTGTGGTGTACGTTGAGCGTTACAGATAAATTCATTGTCAAAGATTAAAAACTCCCATTATCGATGGAAAAAAAGTATTTCATTTGTCATTTTCCCATAGTTGCTTAGATGTGCATTACTCGAATTACACGGAATTATGCAAAACTTGTTTGAATGTTTTGCTTTTCATCATGAAGAGTGTGATGCTGAGGCTAAACGAGTTCATGATGTAATTTAAACAAAAAATGTCTGTTTTAGTGTCCCCCTCCAGAGGCAGGAACCTTCCGTCCATGGGCAGTGCAGGTGTGAAGACCAGATATGAAGAAGTCCAGCTCGGTCTCAGACAACATGCAATGTCAGCTTGGCCAGAACTGCTGTTGTAACACCACTAAATGCATTATGGGAAAAAAAGAAAACATGCTGCATCATAATAATCAAATTAATTATTTGCTAACATAATTACAGAAGAAGTAAATGTTTATTTTTAACCTACATATGTTGAAGAACTGATTGTAAATGATCATTTGAATGATTGAAATCCATCCTGTCTTAACCTGTCAGGTGGCATGGGGGGCTAGAGCTGATCCTAGGATGCACAGGGCAGGGGACACCCTGGATGAGACGCCACTCCGTTGCAGGGTTCAAACACATTTGCACATAGAGATGCCAATCAATCGACTGTATAACTGTAAAAACACCATAGTACAAGATTAAAGTGACACTTGAGTCTTCTTAACTTTCATTGAAATCAATAAATACACCATCGCAGTGTTTCCCAACATGGTACCCGGGGACCCCCAGACAGTCCAGGTCTGGTATTTTAAGGGTCACCTGCAGCCTATCCTAGATACAGTAGTATAGGGTATAAGGCTAGGACCCATCCTGGATGCCAGTCCATTGCAGGGCCCATACATGCACACACTCACAAACACATGGGTCATTTAGTGACACCAGTTAGCCAAACTGCATGTCTTTAGTCAATTCAATTCAATTCAATTCTTTTATTGTCATATGTACAAATATGAGTACCATGTACAATGAAATGCTTACTTGCACGTGCCCCTGCAGACAGTGAACAAAAACGTTGACAAAAAAAACACAAAATAAGTGAATGTAACGATAAAGTGAATATAAATAAGTAAATAAATAAGACCAGAATCCTAGAAACAGTGGCAGAAGTATATGTGCGGTTTGCAGTGGAGGTGACACAAGATTACTGATTGTTCATGAGGGTGATTGCAGTTGGGTAGAAACTTCCTGAACCTGGAGGTGTGCGCCCGAATGGACTTGAGTCGCTTCCCAGATGGGAGGAGGGTGAAAAGTGACAGTGCAGGGTGGCTGAGGTCCCGCCTGATACGGTTCAGTTTCCTGAGACAGCGTGTAGTGTGGATGTCATGGATCGCAGGGAGCTGTGTGCCCGTGATCTTCTGTGCTGAGGTCACCACCTGCTGCAGAGCTCTGCTGTCCTGAACTGAGCAGTTGCTGAACCAGGATGTGATGCATCCTGTCAGGATGGATTCCACAGTACACCTGTAGAATCTGCACAGGGTTGTGGGGACATCTGGGCTTTCCTCAGTCTCCCGAGGAAGTAGAGGCATTGTTAGGCTTTCTTGACTATTGCCGCAGTGTGACTTGACCATTTAAGGTCATTGGTGAAGGTGACTCCGAGGAACCTAAAGCTGCTGACCTGCTCCACAGCCTCACCTCCGATGTAGATGAGGCTGTGCTTTGTTGCCTGTTTGCGGAAATCCACAATCATCCCCTTAGTTTTGCTCACGTTGAGGGTGGGTTTGTTGTCCTGACACCATTCTGCCAGGAGTCTGACCTCCTCCTTGTAGACTGTCTCGCTGTACTCGCTGATCAGACCTATTACGGTGGTATCATATTTTTAATGATCCTTCACTGCCAAGCTTTTGTGTAACCAAGAACACATTTTTCTTGTGTGTGTCTGTAAAATTTAAAATTCACACAATATGTTTCATTAACTTCTCTACGGCCTGTATGTGTTACTATTTATGTCATAATATAATATTTGAAGGTGACTAACAATAAGTGTATGAAGTAACTAAATCACAATTACAAGAACTGCTACAAAGTTGAGTTTTAAGTTGAATTCCACTATAGTCAATATCTATTATGTAAAAAAAAGTGGTCTGGCATTCACTTTTATATGCAAGTTTTCAAAGCATCATAAAGCAACTTACACAGAGCTGCAGCTGAATGAGTCACAAAAACTGCAAAATTATTTAAGGTCCCAAGGGGAAGAATTAGGTCAGCATATGCCAGACACAGGTAAATTTAAAATTATACAGATAAAGAAGCAGCTTTATATGGTGTAATGAATCATCTTTCATCCACTTTTCCTACATCCGGAAAGCCAATGGATGCCTTCAATTCAAAAAATGTGTTGGCGAATGTTACACATGATGGATGGGTCAATAATGATATGGGCAACCATTTCATACGATTCATTGGGTGTAATATAATTACACTGTATGCACACTGCAACACAAACTACAAAGCGGCTTCATGGACAACAGCCAAAAGCCCAAATCACCAGAACCTAAGCAGCACTGAAACTTTATAGGACGTTCTGAAGTTCGCCAAGTGAAATAGATTTCCACCTTCTTCATCTTTCAGCGACCCGGAGGTTGGTTGAGTATACCACTATGCACAATTCACAACTTGTATGACAGTATTTCTTAAAGGCATGGAAGCTGATGTGAAGGCAAAGGGTAGCACCACTCTCTATAGACTCTTGACCATATATTTCCGTTGTTTCTGGTATTTTGTCTACTCTCTATATACATTATATTCAGAAAGAGATTAGAACCGTGCGACTGGCATTCGAAGAACCCTCTCCGGCAGCCTGTATCCCACAATGCACCACGACCGGCAGCCTTTGAAAAAGCGGCGCGGCCGATTCAAGATGGCGGAGCTGGAGCAGCTTCTGGATGAAAGTAAGTCACAGGAAAACTAAGTAAGGTTTTTAAAAACGCTCGGGGGAAAAGTCGCGATTGTTTGCTGTTCACCGAGACGTTAACGACACGAATCAGTCCAAAATACTGCGAAACGTTAGTGGTATTTCGTGAACGCCGTGCGCTTTACGTTGTTTATATGACGCAAATATCCCGTGTTTTGACCAGCTGTTTAACTTGAGCAACGTAGCTCTTCAACCTTGACAGGAATACTAGCTAGTTAATCCAGTGGCGATATCATTCACATTATTATATTTAATACACCATCTTCAGACGGAGAACTAAACAGCTTCGGTTGTCTTAGATTATGTACATTGCCGTGTTGTATGGGTTGGTATTGAATTACCTTAAACGTAGATAAATGCTGCGCATTTTCCGGATAATTAAACAGTCGTTAACTATCTGGTTAGCTATAAATGTATCTTTCGTTATTTAAAATCTGGTAGGTGATAATTCTACATTTTCCGGTGCTCTGACATTACTGTAGAGACAGCTAGGCAACGCTGTCAAAATAACACTGTAGCTAGTTGATTAACAAGTTTAGTAGCCATAGCTAATATTTACTGCGTTAATAGTTAGCTACGTGAACGTGGGTCATGCTTGGTACTAGCTAAATAGATGATTACTTAAAGCAAAATATGGATGCATGTATGTCTGTTCCACTTGACCTTATTTAATTGAACGCTAGATTTGTTACTAGCTTATGTTTTTTATAGTTTTTTCTTAGGGGTTATTGTCTGCTGGGTAGTTATGACATTGTAATTGTAATAGACAAATGGGCCCAGATGTAAAATGAAAATGCCTGGTTTTAACTTGCTCCTTGTTTGCTGCTTTGTTTGATTACTTGATTAATTCCAGTGAACCGTGTTTTGTTATGATGGGAAAGGTTGTTTCGTTGCTGCTAAAGAGTTACATAAATCATCAAAATCTTAGGGAGTTCGCTAATATGGTCAAGGTTTAGTTTATTTAATGTTATTAAACTGCATCAGATTCGTAAACCTTAATAACCAGAAGTATCGATTCGTTATTTGTGTGTGTGTGTGTGTGTATGTGTGTATATATATATAATATATAAAATATATTTTTTTTTAATTAGGATTACCAAACCAGGCTGTTTTCTGGTCTTCTATATAATCTCTCCCTTTGAAAGCCTAAGTACTAAATAATGTATGTTCATAATCATATTACTGGTACTTTGTAGGCTCACTGTGTGTTGTACTGAGATTGAATGTTTTGTTATGCTGTCCTATCATAACTTCTCAGTGATTGACGCTGTGTTTGTTCTTTACTTCATCTTTGTAGTTGCTTTTTCTGGTTTACCTCCTATATTCAAGACAGGGTTCTAAATCTTTGTTTCGCTTTAGAAGGTTAAGTCACGTTGTTGTTGTTCATCATGATTGTTAAATATTTTCAGGACAACCTGTTCACATTGCTTAAATATTTTGCTAGGCTTATAAAGGATTATGAATGCAGAACATTTAGATTCTCAGTTTTGAGTAGTATATTCAAGACATGTATGTATGTATTGTATAGTTTAGTTTGTCATATAAAGCTATTTTGTGCATTGCATTAAAAGTGAAATGTCATTTTGTCACAATTAGGCTGTTTGGATGCCCTGCAGCCAGGATAGCATGTAAAGTGTTTTTGAGTCAGTGGAGCTTATGGAATTGTTTTCTGCAATATGGCATGATATTCTGCAAGGAATCCCTCCGATTCCATGCTTGTACGTTTGGTTACAGAAATGAATGCTGCAGTTGTCTCGAGACAGCCCAGCAGGTGTGTTGTGGGGTTCCTGCTGGATGTTCTGGTAGCACTGCGGAAGATGCTTTTTTCTTTAAAATGTTTTCTTGTGTATTCCAGGCTACTTGCTCAAAATGCAGTGTCGCTATGGATACCTAAATGGCAACCTGGGTAACATAGACATGCAGCCCTGAGGTTGCTGCTTCAAGTGAGGCCAAACTTGGATTAGTCAGCTAAAATAACTAGCTGTATAGCCTAGCTGAAATGTAATTTGCCTTGAAAAAACATGAATGCAAGGTAAATCAGTTGAATTTATTGCATAAAGCAGCTGACTTTAGTCAGCGGTATTAACTTGTACCACAAGCATGTGCCTGTAGATTGAGACCAGGGTGAAAAATCAAAGATTAGTCAATCACATCGCTTTGCTACTTTGACGTTTTTTTTTCTCATTCCTGCATCTACAAAAATTAATGTTAAACTCATTATCCAAAATTGTTGGTAGTCATTGCTAAAGCTTAATTTTGTTTTTGTTCTGATTTTCCTTCTGGAGTAATACATGCAGATCATGGAATATCTTTGCAAATTTTTTTTATACTTTTTTTTTTTTAATTATTTGTGGTTACCTTAAGTCTGAATTAGACTTTCTCTTAGCCTTTTCAAGTACAATATGAAAGGGAGTCACAGAACCAGAATTTCAGTGGCACCACACAGTCATGTATACTTCCCACTTTTTTGCATGGCGTATTTGCCTTTTTTGCATTGAGTAAATTTAAAATCCTTTTTCTCTTTTTAGGCTCTTCTGCAAAAGCACTTGTGAGTCTGAAAGGTAACACATTGTTCAGTATTTAACTTGAATATACATTCCTCTTTTTAAATAGAAAGGCTATTGTTTATGATCATTATAAATATGTTTGAGGATTATATGCTTCAAGGTATGTTCACTGCGATGCTGTCTTTGCAGTGATATTTGGTCCTTTTGGATGGCATTCCTTTTATTGTACTAAATTATTGTTGGATGCATTTAAAATGAAAAATTAAAGTGTCTTATGCAAAGAACCATAAGTGTGTTAGTATATGGGACGTAAAAACATTGCTTTCTGATGCAAAATTAACATGCTCCTTATTACAGAAGGAAGTTTATCCAGTACGTGGAATGAAAAACAAAGTTTACCAAAGTCTCAGAACTCAAGGGGAAGGAATTCATTTCCAGCCATGGATACAGTAATATCATTTCCATTAATATTGAAAACTGTACTTTTTGTCTTGCTTACTTCAAGCAACTCATTGTAAGTTTTGATGTGCGTTCGGTGCAAATATGACTCCATCATGAGTGAACTTGTATTTGTCCAATGGGTTATAGCCAACCAGAAGCTCAAAGAGAAGTCGTTTGGTCTACGAGGATGACGATGGGCAGTTCACCTCCAGGTCTCCTAGAAGAAGTCAGAGAGTGACGACTGTGCCTCAGGTCTAAAAGAATCCACTATCCTTCCATTCCCGAAGTAACCAAACATGCATTTGCTTTGAAAAGACAGCAGCATGGGCTGCATAATCATTCTTATAAAACAGCAGTACTGTTGCTCCTGGAATTTTGGTGGTGTTTGGGGGGATTATGCAGCTCCTTTGCTTGTGTTACATTTAAATATAACTTTTCTGCTTGTGGTACCACAGAAATTTTCAAGCTTCCCAACACCGGATAAGAAAGCATCGCAAAAAATTGGGTTGCGATTACGGAATCTACTCAAACTTCCCAAAGCACATAAATGGTGCATTTATGAATGGTTTTATTCAAATATTGACAGGTGAGTCTTAAAATAAATTTTAACTGCTCAAAATAATTTTCAGTTTTATTGTCAGTATGATTGATATGCCTAGGATCTTTTCCACATTAATATTTTCTGGCTGTTTTGTACATAGGCCGCTATTTGAAGGGGATAATGACTTCTGTCTTTGCCTGAAAGAGTCGTTCCCAAACCTCAAAACTAGGAAGCTGACTAGAGTTGAATGGGGAACTATCAGAAGACTGATGGGCAAACCAAGACGGTATGGTGTAGTATTCTTGTTACGTGAAGTTCAGTGCTGTTTGTTGTGTGCTACCTATAAAGAGAGGACTGAAATTAAGTACTTGGTTAAGAAATTAAACCTGGGACACTAATCCCTCTCTCATCAGGAAAAAAGGTACCAAAAACATTCCTTGCATTTACAAATGACATTTATCACATGTATGTGTTTTTGATGGTCATACAGTTTGATAAACGACCAGTATGGTTCTTCCCAAAAGGTGCTCGTCTGCATTCCTCACCGAGGAGCGATCCGCATTAAAGCAAAAAAGGCAGAAAATCCGGTTGCTCCAGCAAAGGAAATTCACCGATGTATCGCACTGCAAAGACCTCCCAGAGGAAATCCCACTGCCTTTAGTTATAGGAACGAAAGTCACAGGTAATACTGAGCCGTGCTGCTTTGATAAGGTGATGTTTTTAGACAATGGGATACAGTGTATTGATGTTGAAAGTGAAGTGTTTTTAAATTTTATGTCAAAATGGAAACAAATGGCTGTCTTCCCTTACAATAAATGTAGTGCTACATTTTATTGGATTCGTGCACTAGTTGGCTTCAATGGCTGTTTCTTAAGACTGATAAGTATTTTAATAAACAGGCCATATTGTAATACTATGGAGAATTTTTGGGATCTTTCACGGACGTGTTTGCTTTCACGCTGTATGTACTTATATACTTCAATTACATAATTTCATGGTATTCATTACTGTTTAAACAATTCTATTACTTAAGGCAGTCTTGTGCATTGAAATGCATTTTTTTTGCTTCACAGCTCGTCTCCGAGGAGTTCACGATGGTTTATTCACAGGACAAATTGATGCAGTTGACACAAGTGCAGCCACCTATAGGGTGACCTTTGACCGGAATGGTTTAGGAACTCACACTGTTCCTGACTACGAAGTCCTGGTAGGATTGTTGGCAGGCCAACAGAAAATATGTTCTGCTTCATTGTGCGCATATATGATGAATTGCTTGAAATTGAGCGTCCTGTGGCATGTATTAGAATGCACTGGGATGAAGAAAAATCCGAATAGGTGGCATTTGTACCATTTAGCCAGTTTTAAATTCAGATAATTGATCCGGATAGTTGACATTATCAGCGGCTAATAATGACAGATAATAAATGGTAGCTTAGCATCATGGCTATCATGTTTATTACTAGTCAAAACAACTGTTTTTAAGATGTACTTGAACTTGCTGTTGGGTCAGTGACACCACTCTTCCTTCTTTCCTCTGCAGAGCAATGAACCACATGAGACGATGCCTATTTCTGCTTTTGCTCAGAAGCAGAGGCCTTCCCGGTTCCAAGCCTTAATGACCCCACCCCGCGTGCCTTACGCCCCCTCTCAGCCTGCATTAATGGTACCGTCGGTCCTATTTCTACACCATGACCAAGATAGGTTTTTCTTTTGATGCATTTAGCATAAATGTGTTCTGTCAGTTAAACCTTAATTGGGTAGTTCCATGCAGAGGTCCATTTGTCACATTCGTAACGCTAATAAAAATATGATGTCTTTCTAATGTGTAAATTAATCCATGAATTTTGAAGATTTGTCTGTATCCAACCCGAAATCATGAAATGATTTTCAAATTTACTGGGTGATATTAAGCTTGTCCATGCTCTGAGGCGTCTATTTTGTTAATATGAGGGTAAATCAATAACACTGGAATTGGCCAATTAACTTTAAGATGTTAATTTATTCTAAATCAAGCGAGGACTAATACGAGGATGCGTGTTCATTTCTTGATTTAGTTTTGGTCTCTCTGCATGTTTAGATGCTCCGTACTAAAATGAGATTGAGACGAGGATAGTAATGTTCATAAACTGCTTAAAAAGTTAATGACCTATGCTTTTTGAAGGATAATGACCCCCTCTTGGGTCAGTCGCCCTGGAAGAGCAAAATGCTGGGCACCGAAGGAGAGACACTCGGGGGCTTCCCTGTCAAATTCCTTGTACAAGTTGTAAGTCTGCTTTTTATGTTAACAAACTATATGTTAAACTTTCATATTTTAAAGTTATCTTCATGAAAAATTCTCTCCATTGCAGACAAGATTATCAAAAATCCTGATGATTAAGAAGGAACATATTAAGCAGCTCAAGGAAATGAACACAGAGGCTGAAAAACTGGTACTAAAGATATTCATTCATACCATGAAACAATCCATTTTACGTAATCATTAAATAATGTAGAACTGCAATACAGGCAGTCCCCTGGTTAAGAACGTCACACTTACGAACAACTCGTGCTTAAAAACGGGCTGCTAGTAAGGCCATTATGTAAAAAGTTCTGGTTAAATACAATGTTTTGTAATAATGATTGCACACACTTTTGTGATGCTTATGAAACCATTGCACTATAGATGGCTCGACATACTGTATGTAGTTACTGTATAATAATATTAGCTTATTTTTCTGACTTGACTACTACAAATTCAACTTTAAAGACAGACTTGGGGAATGCAACTTGTTTGTAACCTGGGGACTGCCTGTACCGGCATATGTTGAGATGCTTAAATGTTTTTTTATTATTATTATTATTACAGAAATCCTACTCCATGCCTATTGGGTTTGAGTTTCAGAAGAGATATGCCACCATTGTGCTGGACCTAGAGCAGTTAAATAAAGACCTGAACAAAGTCTTGCATGAAGTGCAGCAGTATTGCTACAAGGTAGGCCAGTCAGGGGTTAAACAGTTCTGTAAAAGGAATGACAGAAAACACTGTGATGCATGGTTGATCATTCCTGTTCATGTGATATTTTGGAAATGCTGATTCTATTGGTAATTAAGGGATTGGTGTCCTGTATACACTTGTTTGTTTGTAAACAAAATGTTAAACCTAAATTTATGGACAGCATATTTTTACTTCCAGGGTGATTTCTTTAATTATCACTGTAAATCAGCTGTAGACTCTGCGTTTTACATTAAAACAGTGGCTCTAATTAGAAAGGACATTGGAAAGGACTGCAGTTTGTTGTGCATTGCCCAAGACTATCTTGTAGTGACATTTATCATGTAGGTATCGATGTTGCACCACGTCTCTGGCCCCTGTCCAATGTTGATAATGTGATCTTTTCAGCTGGCCCCTGAGCAGGGCATGCAGCCGGCCGACCAGCCCACCGACCTTCGGCGGCGCTGTGAAGAGGAAGCTGAGGAGCTTGTCCGGCAGGCCAACGCACACCCCAGTGGTCAGCTGTGTGTCCAGAACAAAGGCCTTACTCACCTCATCTCCAGCCTCACCACTCTGCTGCTGCAGATAAAGGCAAGCCGCCAAACTCTTTTAGGTCCCATTCATGTTTGTCTTGTTCCGTATTACTAACATTTTCTTTTTTCTTTTTTTTTTTTAGTCCTTGGCAGAGGAAAGTGATTTAAATTCATTTGAGTTCAAGTCTTTGACAGATTCTCTTAATGACATCAAAAACTCAGTAGACAGTTCCAACACCAGGTAAGAATATACTCATTTCATTATCAGTCTGTATTCACAAGATGAATACTCATCAGGGTTGTTATTGGTAATAACGATAGAAATAAGAACATTTTCACAAATAAGAAATGAAAATAAAAAGTATTGTTTCTAAAACATAAAAATTGTAATTTTTCATTAGTTTAATATTATTTAGCCAAAGTAATCATTTGTTTTTCCTCCTTCATGAAAATTGAGGAAACTTAATACAGTATGTTGCCTTTTAGATGACATTAATAAAACCCAAAACATGTTTCATGTGGGATGAACCGACCCATAAAATAGCTCTGCAACTTTCAGTCTGTATACATTTACTAGATCTTAAACTGTAACTTGTATATAACTTATATTTAAATAAATACCCACTAATAACATTACACAAAGTAAAACTAAACTGCATTTCAAAAGAAAATTGAAAAATATATAAAAACCTAAATTAAAAAAATCAAACTGTAATAACACTGGTCATGCAAGTATGGATGGTGGTTTCAACTACTTGAATATCAAGTGAGACAATACAAGCTCACACATTCCAGACAGGGCTGAATCCAACCGCAGTACTGTGTCCCTCTCCACCACCACCCCACCCCGCCCCCATTGACAATCTGAAGACATGCATTTCAGATTAAAAAATATTTAGATTGATAATACAATGGACCATTCAGATCTGATTTAAATATTTATTTCATTTGAATAATCAAATATGTTTGTTTGTATTACAGCTGTTTTCAGAATAATGTGGAGATCCATATAGCACACATTCAGAGTGGCTTGAGTCAGATGGGGAATCTTCATGCATTCGCTGCCAACAACACCAACAACATTTGAGTTGTAATCTGTAGAGGGTAAAGAGTTTTTCTAAAAAAAAAAACAAAACAAAAAAAAAAAACCAGTCTGTTTTGTGTCATGTGTAAATCCAGGGGCATAGTATGGGATACTGGGGGAGGGCTTCTACATGTCAGTTTTTCTGTTTTCAGTCACTTGTATGACATTGTTTGGTGTCAATATGTGGTGGTAGGGTTTTTGTGTTACTCCATGTTTGGAATGACTTGGATATTAGTTTTGAGTAAATATCTGAGTGGACAAATTTAGTTTTTCAGCTTTAAGGCTTTATGCTTTTCTTGTTTATAGTGTAATGAAAATGTACATTCACTCTAAAATACAAAGGGATTGTTAAACTTAAACCCCAATGCAGGTCTCACAAAATTTGTTAGTCCAATATTTATTGGATTTTCATCTGCAAAATCCTTTTTTTTTTTTTTTTTTTTTTTTGAATATTGGCTGTTTTAAATGTTGTGGGTTTTTTTTTGGGGGGGGGGGGGTATCTTTCACAATACAAATTTGACATTTGACCTTTTGATGCCAAGCAGGACTGCATGCATGTTATACCTTTCATTACTTCATATAACCCATATTGCCCTCTTGTGTGACTTGAGATTTTTTGTGCGATTCTGGGGGGTGTCGGGCGGTAATGCAGCACAAAATACTTTTGTATTTTGTATGATGCAAAATATGGAGGAATGCTTAAACTAAACATTTCAACTTAAGTTTCTTGGTTCAGTTTCTGCAATACTTATTTGCAGCTTAATGTTTTAAACCTTTTAATTTTGTAATATTGCAATGCAGAATTTTTCCTACTTTAGCCTGTATTAAACATAGTGCTTTGTATAGTATTGGTATAGATTACTGTAAAATTGTACTTTTTAGAGGCTCAGAAGGTTTTCTCAATGTTTCAAGATACTTTCTGGTATTTGAGAAGTAAATTGTGTAAGCATAAACATTTTTCCACAAATTTTGTACACAGTTATAAAACAGTATTTTATAAGCGAGAGTGTTTTATTTACCATTGGTACAACTGCTGTTGGACTGATGCCTATATTTAAGCCTAAATGAATAGGCAGTTAATGCACCACATGTTACTTGCAGATCTTTACCTAAAAAGAACTGAAGCATTACTTGTGTATTTATAAATGGTAATTTCAGTGGATGGCCATTCAGTTGACCCTCAAATTACCCATTAAGCTGTTTATTTGTAAATATCTTTTGTTATTTGAAAATATTAAACACAACCTTCTTAAAGCGATTTCTCTACGTGGTCTATTTTGTTGCAACTTCAAGTTTTTAATCAACAATGTGACACTGGTCATGCCTGTTTACCTATGACTAATATGGTGGTACATCGAATACATTTAAAGGTTTGTTTGTCCTTGCGGCAGAACCGTAAACAATTTTCACATTCTAAGAATTGCTAACAGCACGTACATAATAAGATACAAGCGCATGTGACAGCGACATAAAATCAAACAGCGCCTGGGCTGAAAATGTCCTGCATTATGCTTGGAATTAGCGTTTCTATGTCATGTAACTTTATAGCAGACTAACCCAGCACTTCTCGGTTAAGTGCTAAGTGTTATTGTGTTAAGTACTGCTGGCACAGTCGGAATTAAAATGGGTGTTGCGACGACGTGGTCTTCACGCTTTTTAAGAAATTCAATGAATTCATTATAATTTATAATTTACGATAATATTCCATAGTTCGAGATTATATAAATTCACAGTACTCATATTTAATGTTTCTGTATGCGCGTATTATCGGCGCACTATCAGACTTCCCTGCCTCTGCGCCAGCCGGAAGTTCCGGCGCGAGCTGGTCGGAAGTAGGTACGTGGCCACCCCGGTTGACATTAGTCAGGATGGCGATGGAGGTGCGGGCTCCAGATCTCAGTGCCGGCGGCTCCGGTCGTCTGGAAGTCTCTATCGACGGCTTGACACTGAGTCCCGATGCAGAAGTCGAACCCGACGACGGCGGAAGCTCGAAGACTGACTTACCCGACAGTGGCGGCCAAGTTCAGAGGCATTCTGGGGAGAAGGATGGAGAGGTGGACGAAACTGCCAGAACCGTGGAAAGGAAATGGGGCTTTACTCTTCAGGAGCTATATAATCTGGCACTGCAATTCTTTAAAGGTATTATCACTTTCCTACTCTCGATAGAGTTTAACACGCTGGGTTTTTCAAGTTTACTTCTCTAATTTGCAGTGGGGAACGAACTAGGGTAATTCTTGGTAATTGTGCGCAAGGAACTTGAATTGCACTTCATTTTGCTGGGAAAATAGACAAGCAAATATAGCTTGTTGATTTTTATTAGCTACAGCGTGTTGCTAAGACAAGCACTATAATCACAGTTCATTGTCTAGTTAGTTAATGTTTCGTACATCAGCATGTAGTTGATACCATCTTAATGAATAAAAAAAACCCGTGATCGCATTAGATGTTTTCAGATGTCGGCATATTTTAAAACTAGTTTATTTTTTAACTGAACTGTTTGTTATAATAGGAGTTGTTGTAATTGTCTGGTTGATATTGTTGCGAAAGATCTGGTGACACTCATTTGCGTTTGAAACCAGTTGATTGTGTCTGACCGAGTTTGACAGGTATTTCCACTGGAGGGTTGTGTGATACCTGTTAAATATAAAAAATGTTCTTGTTAATCAAACTGCTAAGTAACGTTTTCTCGCGTTACGAAATTAATTTAGAATTTAATCTGAAATGGAGCGACTGGGCTTAGGGAGCAATTTGTTAAAACAATGAAGGTTAAAGCAGAAATTGTGTTAAAATTAACATGTATTTGTAGTCATATGAAGTAGGGTCTTCTGCATGGTTTCTGTGTGCGAAGTGATTTTGCAGACTAAATTTTCCTTTCATTTTGATTTTGTCTTTGTCTTGGCACATTTTCTGAGACGTGCTCTATTTATATGGAGTATCCGTTCATCTTTATGAATGCTTAATGTATTTTTTATGAAGATCATTTAAACGTGGTTTTCAAGGTCTTTGAACTTCGTTTTTGTTTTCTTTTGGTTTTGTTGATGGAGAGTCTTCTGTAACAGGGTTTTTGCATGGACATAATGCTTTTTATGAGGCTGCCTTCTAGTACTAAAATACTAAAAAGGCAAAAACTCAAATTAGTTGAGAACTCCATTATACATCACTTGATCACAGGCATAGCCTGAAGAATGTTTATGTAGTTCTTAGTACAGCCAGAAGAGGGCATAATCCAGGCATTGAAAGAAGTGAGCCTTTTTTATCTTCTGACTGCTTTCTTTTCCCCCACTGTTTTTTATTTTGAGAGAGTCATTGTGCCGCTTGTTTTTGGTGTTGGTAATGCCAGGAGATGCAACCTTGATGGTATGCTAAATAGATTTTTACTGGTTTTTCCTATTGCAAATAAGAACATTGTCTTATTTTTGCATTTTTGTGAGCTAAGCCCTCCAGATAACTGGAGAAACAGTAGAACATTTGTTTTACCTGTTGCTTAGCAGGATTTGTCTCCTGAAGATACTCTAGATTTTACTAATGTGTTGTTAGCAGTAGAATAAATTTCCTAGCATTCCTCACTAGCGTCTGTCTTTGTTTAAAGTTGTGGTCATGCAAATTAATTGTGGAATTTCAATCACTTCCATCAGAAGATGTTTATTTCTTTAACAAATGATAATTCAATGTGTGACTAATCCAGCAGTATGATTTTAATGATGAAACACATCTGCTTTTGATTTCTGTTAACTATTGCCATTTATAGTTTTTTTTTTATGGAAATAAAGTAGACATTAGCATTGTTTTAGATTAACTGTTTCTTGCAGTATTTTATATACTGGTCTTCTGTGCAACTATAGAAAATAGGGTTGCTTAAAACAAAAATTTGCAACACTGGTTTGAGTGTGTCTATTATTCCTGTCTATGCATGCATGTTTTTTTCTGCAGACTAAGTAACTTTAACTACAGTTGTTTCTGATCTGTAGCCTAAAGTGTAATCATTGATTATTAACTTTTACAAGTACACGGTATGGTGTAGCATACAATACTTTACAATATTCATGACTCCTCTACTTGCATTCAGTATTGTCATTGTTTTCTCTCTTAATGCAGTTGGTATTATGTAGTAGTCAGTATATGATGCCTAGTTTTTCAGGTATTGGTGCTTTTCCTAAAAACGTACCACACCTCCAGGACCTGCCTTGAAGAATACGTGTGCTTTGCCTGATGTACTTCCATCTGATTTTGTGCCATTCATTTGCGCCGCTGCTTGTGCTGATTTGTTTATTGCATCACTTGCTTAATGAGGATGTGGCAGATGGCCTGCAGCCTACAGCTGAATGTTTTTTTTAAATGAGTTCTTCAGTGGCAGACAGTTCATTTACTGCTATTGTGAGATACGAGGGGCTGGGGCCTGCTTTGCCACTCAGGAGGGAGAGTCAGGTGATCTGGATTATTACATTACATTTATGTATTGAGCCCAGACTTTGGTCCAAAGGCAACATACTAGTGAGGAGCAGAGAACAGGGTCAGCCAGTATCCCTGGAGCTATTGGGGTTAAGTACCCTACTCAAGGGTCCAACAGTGACATCACTCTGCTTGCCTCGGGTTTTGAACCAGCAACCTTCTGATCAGAGGCACACTGCCCTATATTACTAAGCATATGATCCATCTGTGTTTCTTTGACAGCAGTTTCTCTGTGTATTTGTTAAGCAGCAAAGACTTAACTGCCACATGCCTGTTTCTTCTTGTCAGTTCATCTATGGAATCTTTCTGTTACCCCGTCTGCCTAAAAAAAGGAAAACTTTATCATACGGCTATTCCATTATGTTCTAATGAACCCACTGTAATTGGAAGATATCGTAAGTCGAATATGATATAAGTAAAGAACTGTCACTGATTAAAAAACCACTGTAAGTAATTAAATACCAGTAATTGGAAAGTAAATAAATGAGTACAGGTTTATTTAATAATAATAATGATGCTTTATTGATCCCCATGGGGAAATTCTCTCTTCGCCTACTCCATCTTGCTTTCCATGACACACTGACACATATGTAGGTGAGATTAATCTTGGCAGCGAAGGGGGGCCACCTGCAGCGACGCCCATGGAGCTGGGGGTTAAGGGCCCTGTTCAAGGGCCCACAGACGTGGCTGTTCTGCTGAAGCCGGACTCGAGCTGACAACCTTCTGATTACAGGCACAGAGACTTAGCCCGCTGAGCCACATGCTCTCCCCAAAAAAGGGAGTCTGGATGAGGGTCAACCGCTTAGCTCGCTCAGTCCGTTGGTTAAACTGAGAGGAAATAAAACACCATACAATACATTGTTAAACAATGTAGAGAGACTGGAAGCGTGGCTGATTGGCTGCTGTCATCGGCCAGCATCAGTAGAAAGTACATTATCACTGGCATGGAAAGAGATTAAAATTCAAAGCCTAGTACTGAATGTGCATTGCTATCGCACCAGTGTAACATCGAAATATCATTAATTGAACCATTGTGAAGCATAGAGCATCTGTAATTCTGAATTGCTACCCGATGTCACCTGATTTTGTTTGCCATCTGGACCTGAGGCTCTCCTGTGGACATAATGCTTCAGATCACACTTGTGTGTTTGTTAATGTCAGGCAACATGTATTACTGTGTATGTGGCTCCCACCTGCATGTTTCACAGAAAATAAGCTGAAGAATTCCTTTCTTAAACATCAGTATGTGCTAGGAGACTTGATCAGAGTTACTTATCATAATGATTCAGAAACACACCTTGCCTAAAAGATTAAGATGAATTTCATCACAGTGTTGCTTTTAATAAAAAATAAATGTATGATATGAAAGTATCTGTTGCAACAGTGCTGTATTCTAGATTTACAGGATATTACCAAATTCTTGAGGATTATGTGTCATAATGTAATTGTGACATATCTTTAACTGTTTACCTTTTATACCAGTTTAACTGGATTAACAAAGTCTGGATAATTTACTGGATAAGGACTACAGAGAAAATGTAAGCATAAGACACTTAAGTTACAAAGAAGTGTGTGAAGGGTATTTACAGTTCCACCAACTTACTTTGCTGCTTTTTGTCATTGTTGTAATTATATGGTAATGTAACGTAGACGCTTCTATACTCGGGCTTCCTAATTCCAGCCCTGGAGGACCAGTTTGCACACTGTTTGTAGATTTCTGATATAAATTATATAAATAAATGTTCTTTTTTCCTTTCCTTCCTCCAAAAGAGAAAGATGGCAAAGCTTTCCATCCAGCATATGAGGAAAAACTCCACCTTGTTGCCCTCCACAAACAGGTTTTACTGGGTCCATTCAACCCAGACATTTGCCCAGAAGTTGGATTCTTTGATGTCCTGGGAAATGATCGAAGGTAACGCTTATCACCATTATCACATAAGTTTTTAAAAGTAAAGAAAGTGAGCTGCAAGTTACTGGTTTCTTTATTGACTTGCCTGGGAGTCAAAGGAAAAATAAAATTCCATTTATTATGTAAGTCTGTGTTGTTTTTCAAGACTAGGGCACCTTAGGGGACCTCGACACATTGTCCACACCGTTAAATATATTGATATGCATTTGACAATGTTTTTAATTTTTCCCAACCATTACATAATCAATTATGCCCCTAAAATATAAAATACATTACCTATAGACATCAGGGAAGCTAGCTTGCTACACAAAAGAAAGTTTAAAATGTATGTCTTCACTTTAGACTTTAGCTATTGTGTGACCTTCTTGGTACATGCCTGAATTATTTTTGTACTCTACTTGCACTTAAAGCATTCTGTGTGGTAGTGCATATTTTATTTGTTTTTATGACATTTAATGTTATGTTTAATAATTATATGGATACAGTTTTTATTTTAATTGTTAGGTGGATTCAACCTAAGCTTTTACTCTCCATTAAATTAAAGGCTAAATACAATATCCCAGTTTTTTCATATTTATTTAGAGGGTTTTTGATGAATATTTCAATGCACAACAATGGAAAATATGATATCAAAACAAATTAGAAGTTCTTATACATCAGCAAAATGATGAACAGTTCAGGCTGAAATGAGAATTGATTTTTTTTGAGCAGGAGAAATATTATTAAAAGGTAAAAATGGCACAGATTTTATCATTTCAGTGTAAACACTTGGAGGCACCTGGAAGGGATCATTATTCACATTCATTCTACATGCCTTGTTAACTGAGTTTGCTGCTCCTGCAGGAAAGAATGGGCCGCCTTGGGCAACATGACAAAGGAAGATGCCATGGTGGAGTTTGTGAAGCTGTTGAACAAGTGCTGCAATTTATTTGCTCCCTACGTCACTTCACACAAAATAGAGAAGGAGGAACAGGAAAGGAAGAGGTACAGATTACAGTTCAGCTATCAAATGCAAAACAAAACAACGATTGTCATATCTTGAGACCTTGGGGAACTGTCCATTCCCTGGCCATGTTTGTTTAATTTCTATTTTGCCCTTCACTGACTCCTGTTTTTTTTTTTTTCTGTCCAGGCAGGAGGAGGAGGAGCGCAAGCGGTTGGAGGAGGAGGAGCAGGAGCGGCGGCGACTGCAGGAGGAGCGGCTGCGGAGGGAGCAGGAGGAGCGGCTGCGGCGGGAGGAGGAGGAGAGGAGGCAAGCGGATGAAGAGCGACTGCGTATGGAGCAGCAGAAGTGAGTCTTTGTGTGACAGCTCCTGTAGCCCAACAAGCAGAGCATTGTGCTAATAAAACAAAAGTCGTGGGTTCGAATCCCAGGGAGTGCAAGTACATTGTAACAAAGTTGCTTTGGATAATTGAGGAAATGTACACCTCTTTCTCAGAGTCCTGGTTGTCGTTGCTACTAAGGTGATGATCATAGAGCTGCAATATTAGAAAGACGTGTGTCATGTATGACACATCTGTCATTCAGCTAATTTGATGTCAATTCTCATTTCACTTTGTAAACAAATTCCTTCAAACCTCAAAGATTCATTGAACACTTAAGGAATGCTCATGTTGTTTTTAGTTAACGTGTCAATTAACATTAAAGCACTAGGAATTTATAGCGGGGTGTTGACACTCACACTAGACCGATTGCAAATACTGGAAACTGTGTCTCGATCATTCTGGCTTCCCTGGATTTTAAAACGTCTCACTGGAGATTTCAAGTTGTCGAAGAAGCGTGCTTCGGAAACGTGCCTGTGACTGGGTCTGATACAGGCCCCCCCTCCCCCCCCCCCGCG
>JAODJW010019956.1:0-20156 GCA_026777045.1 Hyperopisus bebe | reverse complement strand
ATTTATTGTGTGTGTGTGTGTGTGTGTATATATATATATATATATATATATATATATATATATAAAGGGAAGCTAATTAGCAATTTCATCTCAGATGGTGACTTGTTCAGGGTGGCATGGTGGCTCGTTGGGTTGCACTGTCGACTCAGTCCTCCAGCATTACAATTCTGCCCCAGATCTGTGTGCGTGGAGCCTGCTTGCTCTCCCTGTGTTGCACAGGTTTTTTCCTACAGTCTAGAGATGTGTATTTAGGTGAACTGGTGATTTAAATAGCTTGTTGTGTGTGGCCTGCACTAGACCGGCATCCCATGCAGGGCGTTCTCTGCCATGTCCTCTCTTCTCCCTGGGATGGGCTCCAGGTGGCCTTGCACTGGATCAATGGTTGGAAGATGGATGGATTGCAACCGGTGAACTGTGCCATTCTCTTATTAGAGAGGACAATCATGCAGGTGTTTCTACTAAATATCAAGAGAAACAAATTACGAATGCAGGCTTTATTTTAAGAATCTCTTTGGTTCTGGCTAAAATCTTTCTTTTGGGTGGCTATTCAATAGCAGTTAATTAAGAAAAATTTAGACGACTACCAAGCAAATTATTATTTTTTTATTCATCTTCTAATTTATTTCTAATTTTATTTATCAATAATTTAATATTGCAATTATCAGTTATATGGGGCTTGTGTGGGATTTAAACTTTTAAAACTAGATCCATCGAGGAATTTAGCCAAAAGGTCGCCGGTTCAAACCCAGCCTCAGCACATCTGTGGGTCCTTGAGCAAGGCCCTTAACCCCCAGCTCCCTGGGCACTGCTATGGGTGGCTGCCCTTCACAAACAACTTATTCTACAAAGAGGGAGGCGTAAAGACAATTTCCCCACAGGGATTAATAAAGTATTAATTATTATTATTATTATTATTAATTTGACTGCTTCTACATCCAAACATGTGTTTACAATGAGTTATCATCCATCCATCCTCCCACCCACCCACCCATCTTCCAACCACTTATCCTGGTCAGGGTCGTGGGGAGTTACCATTCATCTGTCTTCTACTTGTTATCTTATTCAGGATCATGGCTAGCTACAAAATGGGGAATCTGTGGGATGTCTATCACAGCACATATGCACAATTTATACACACATATATGCCATACAGACACTCACATACTGTTTTTGGACTGCAAAACATCGCATAACATAGCATCCACTTTCCTGCACGCACAGAACAGGGGCCAGATCTGAAATCCCACCCACTGATCTATCTGGCCACCCAGGGTAATACTCACATTAGCGGTATTAACTGAGGCAGTTACTGCAGCAAGCCAAAGACAGTAACGGAAACACAGCCAGGCTTCGGCATCTGTGCCACGCCTGATGAACCTTCAAATGCTGTGGAGACAAACTGGCAGGCCCTTGCCAAAGTACAACCAGCATAAGCATCAAGCTTACACGGCATCGCGTTTGCACACAAAGGTCGCAAGCGGCGCCACTCAATGGAAGCCAGGCACGGCACCTATCTGGAGCAACAACCACTTGGGAAGCCTGGAGAGAACACACCATATTTAGGGAAATGGGAAGATTCTGCTGAACCTTTTACAAATGAGCAAGATTCCGCCACTTCTCTCTGAAAAGAGTCCCGATTTAGCTACAAGCAGTCAGAGCTGGTGCTAGACATGAAGGAGAAAATGCAGTAAAATTGCAGCTTCCGAGGAAGCCATTAAAACTGCTAATGTGCAGGAAAAGCAAACGCTTCTTATTGTGCTTATTCCAGGGGAGTTTGCATGCATTTGTTTTAGTAGGCATTAAAAACATATGCGACTTGCAAAGAAAATTAGCTTCCTGCAAAATAAACAGCAAGAAATGAATTGCAGTTGAAACATTTCACTGATATTCATACTGTACATAGTTCTGACATTTCTTGAGCTTGGATGCACACGGCACGGCAAAAAAAAAAACATGAATTGATTGTGAAACAGAGTGATAGGATCTATATTTTGCTATACATTACATTTGTATGACATAATGGAATCGTTACCAGAATGTTTTGAGCGTTTAAATCAGAAAAATTATAAAGTGTCTTCACTGAATTGGTAGCATTGTTTCATTGCATATGTCATAAGAATCTATGTCTGTCTTTGAGGTTAGTGTTGGCTCCCATCGGCACACTCCTTATGTTGAGGCTTTTTGAAGCACTGATCATCACATTTTCTTGCACGCCCCTCACACCTGAAATTGATGCTGACCAATAACTGTCAAGTGCCCCCAGCTTTGCCGTTAGTCCTCTCTCGTATTACGATATTTAGCACGGCGAGCTATCTGATGGATCTAGCAAAATAAAGTCAACTATCCATCCATCCTCTGTATCTGCTTGTCCTATTCAGGGTGGACATGCAAAATCCACACACAGACCCATGGCAGAGACTCAGACCCTGGTCTGCGAGGCGACAGCGCTAACCACTGCGCGACTCTGCCACCCCGAGGTCAATTATTTGAGCCTAATGGGGGTCAGCGGCAAAGGGGAGTGATCTTTCATTCAGAACAGGATGTTAAGCCCTCGGTTTTAAACTAAATAGCTACTTTATCATTATTATTATCATTATTATTATAACATAGCAAACAGCAATGTCTCTTGTACAAAAAAACATCCTCATGCTTTTATTGTCCTAATATTATAGCTGAATGAACTTTTCTGTACAAGAAAGTGTGTGTGTGTGTGTGTGTGTGTGTGTGTGTGTGTGGATTATGTTCATATTACATTGTGGGGACCAAATGTCCCACACAATAGAATGAAAATCTGTTATTTTGACATCGTGGGGACCATTTTTCAGGTCCCAACAAAGCTCTGTGAATGCAATCAAAAAACTAAAACAGGGTTAAGGTCGTCAAGTTGGGATTAGAGTTTTCTCCATAGAAATTAAGGCAGAGTCCCCACAAAGATGTCATTACAAATCTCTGTGTGTGTGTGTGTGTGTGTACATACATACACACATATCTGCAAGGACCTATTTAATTTCCATCCATTCAGTCGTTTTATTGAGTATTGCAGGGTCTAAATCATTTCCATGCAAATATACAAAGAGTGACTTTATTGAAGGGGTGTCAAACTCCAGTCCAGGAGGGCTAGAGCTGAGCTCTTTCCCTGTTCCACCACAAATGATTCAGCTCAAGAGCTGTGTGGCAATTAGCACCAGGAGTTGAATGAGGTGTGTTAAATGAGGGGAAACCCAAACACGTGCAGGGCTCCAGCCCCCCAGGACCGGGGTTTGACACCCGTGCTTTATTGTCTTATAATTAGCCACTTCACAAGTTTGACTGGTCTTCCACAACAAACTCATGATAATGTATGTGGTGTGTAATGAAGGGTGGGCAGTAATGACTGTGATTTTATGAGATCTGCTCGAAGGAAGGAGCAGATCTATGGATATGACAAAATCCCATTAATAACACAGCATTGTTTTTCCAGTTTCGTATATGGTCACCAGAGGTGGACCTGCTGGCATATGTAAATCAGTGAGTGAAACTCAGTGACCGTCGGTTTGAAAGGTGATGTGAAATTGAAGATTCTCGCATGCTGAAAGATGCAGGGGGTCCAGCGCCGGGTGGCACAGTCAAAAATAACTTACTGTTGGAAATGTTAAGGCTGGAAAGCTGGTGCGATTGAATGTGTTATCACTGCAGCGGAGAATAGCTGAAGGAGCGGGTGGTGATGGGAGCAGGACAACAGGCAGGCATGTCTGCACCTTTTATGTTTGCAGCACCGGGGGCGTGGCAGGGACAAATGTACGTGGAGATTGGATTGGGGGGGCAGAGGGGTGTGTTTAACTTGGCGATATAGGGGAAGGGGATGAGGGGGCAGGCTGGGTGAAGCCTTAGGTCCATTTGGGTTGGGGAGGGCGGCCACTCGAGTGCAGTTTGTGGGTGGCGTGGGATGGTTGTCATATTTCTTGTGTCAGTAAGGTCTGGAGGCAGCTCTCCCATTCGGACGTTTGTCCTCAGAGCTGCCTGCTACTGGGGAACAGAAAATACAAGAAGGTTGCACACAGCTTTCACCTTCAGTCTGCCTGCACCGTGGGTTTGAGCAGCACTGGTGAGGTGGCCCCGCCCCCTTCCTCTGGTCACCAACGGCCGCCGGCCGTGTCCTGTCCGCGTTCCTCGCAGGCAGCCATCGCTCTCCGCAGAGAGATTGCGGACACTGTCCATCGGCGCGGTGCTGAATTCTGCCCCCACGCATGTCTTTTTACCTGTAGTGTCACAAGGGCTATCTGAGATCTTGGGAGCAGGGAGCAGAAATGACTTTGCAAAAGAGTGCTTACCGATTAAGGCTTTCTTTTGGATGCTGGCAGGGCTGTGAGTGACAGCCAGAAAGTTGATGTAGTGTTAGGAGCGTTGGAGGAGAAGCCAAGCGTGAAATCAGTCTTACATCCTGCAGTTCCAACAAACTAGCGAACAGGTGTTTCATGTGCTGTAGGCATTATGTGGTGTTACATGGCAACAGAGTTCCTGTTGATAAATCATAGAGTCCGTATTTTATAAATGTAAAACTGGGTGACACAGTGAGGTTATTTGGACTCTAAGCTGTAGAGGAGGAAAGTCCAAACATAATAAGACACTGCCCTATTGCTGGAGTTTACCATGCCACTACCCTCTAAGAAAGCTCCCGATCCTGTTTTTGAGCCTTTCTGCCTGCAACCCTCTCCCAGTATGGTTTTCATTAAGGGGGAAACAATAGACCATGTCACCTATGTAATCAGAATGGTTGTATTACGAGCTCCAGCGTGTTTTGTTTCTCCTTACATTTAAACACCAGCTTATCACAAGGCACATACACACCATAGACACTTTAAGCCACGGGAGCCTGTGGTAGCCCAGAAAATTAAAGAACTCGATATATGATGCTAAAGCTAAGGGCATGGATGGAGGATGGAGTAAGAGGGGAGTCCGCCTGTTGGGGGGAATTAGCAAACCATCATGTTGCCCCCATGAAGAGCAGCTGGAGTCTGGGTGCCAGAGCTATGAATAGAATCTGAGGCATGCCTCCTGTAAAGTGGGTCGGTTTGTCAGCTTGAGGTAGCAAATCTGGTCACCCTTCAAAAGAAGCATGGATATTCAGTTTATGTCATGAGGATAGCCCTTGTGGATCACTGTGAGGTCTGAGCATTCCCCAGATATGGTGTAGCGGGCCATTTTAACGTCTATATTGTGCCTACAAAGCAATTTCAGAAAGATTTACCATTTCTGCATATGTTATCAAAATCCGAATCAGTCATAAATCTGTATCTTGTGTTGTTATCAACAATAATGAATCTGTAGACCTTCCAGTACAGACTGGCAGGTGAAGGTCCCTTCCAGATACTAGGGACAGGTGGTACTCCTGGTGCATCAGGGCTTCTAGCCTCCACACAGATGCTGTATGATATCTGCAGTCCTCTCACAAAGCTGTAGCATCTTACCCAGTCCAGCCACCCCTTACTGTTCATTATTGTTATTTTCAGATCATAGAACCATTTGCACTTCAGTATTTCTATCCATCTACGCCTATGAAAGAAATGAGAAGAATTGTAGTCATAGTAATTATAGTTTGAACCAGAGAGGTCTGTATAATAGGCTTAAAGATTATGTTTGTAGTTCTAAATGTCTATTCTATGCACAACAATCCATTAGTGCATCTCAGACCTACTTTCTTAAGGTTCTATTAGGTTGTAACAGTGCCTAATTATGATTGAAGTCGGTTTGGGTTATAGAAATGCAGATGGTTTACTATACTGCAGGTTTATTGAATTGTTCCTATAGATGAGGAGCCAGTGGAGTTAATTGTCTCTTGTTAAAAGGTAGCTAAATTACAGCTGGAACGGAGCTGGACTCCAAGGAGCTTTTGGAGCTCATTTGTCGTTGAGCGTATAGTGATCTTAATCCTGGCCCGAGTGCCAAAGGAGCAGACAGTGTGCAGCGAGTGTGGGAAGCTGCTGTTGCAGCATTACTTAGCGCCGATACGGCGCTGTCACAGGTGAGGCACATTGGCGGATCTGCATCTGGCGGTATCCAGCTGAAAGGCTTCAGCAAGAATGCGGACAGGCAGGGGGGGTCACCTGGGATGTGGCACGGGAATGTCAGGAGACTGCGGGAGAGAAAGCAATCAGCTTAAGCGGGAAGTATGTCGGAAGTGTGAGCACACAGGCTTTGGAGCCTCTGGGCAGACAGAGCAGTGTCACACATTGCCAAATGTGATGGCTGCAAAACCTACACCTCATATGGCATTACATTACACAGCGGTACATTATCAGCCGTGAAAAGTCCTGTCACATGCTTCACAATGCCACCAATCACCATGAATTGTACCACAAGAAGTATTACTCTTCAGGTCTATATTTCTTTTTGTATAAATTGTCATGTACAAGAAACCTGCACATAAAAAAAATAAATGGCCTTTGAACGTTTCCTTGTCCTTTTTATCATCCGGAATTCAGACCTTTTTAAGGTTTAATAGAGGGGGGGGTGATGATGTGCATGCAGCTCTTCAGAGGACATAATGAGAAAGTGTGCAAGTTCCTCAATTCTGCCTGCTCTTAGGGACGGCGGATATGATAAAGCGCACAAAGCCGGCCGACAGCGGCACAGGGCACAATCCTCATGCCAATGCGTCTCTCTAAAGAGTGCAAATGTCAGTTTGCCCTGCAAAATCCTCCGTATTTCCTCAGAACTCAGGCAAGTGAGAATCACTGAGGATCTGAGTATGTATACACAATCCTCAGTGACCCCTTTTGTGTCTCTCAGCCTGTGCCCTCATTATGGGAAAAAAGACTGCTCTACTTGCCTGTGGAGTTAACCCCTAGCCTCCTGAGCAAAACTGGGACATGGAGCGACAGAGGAGTGAGAAGAAATGGAGAAAAAGATGGAAGATGGAGCTGCGGGAAATGGAGGGGAATGGGCGTGAAAAACAGGGGCCGTGGAATGACCATGGTAATGGGGAGGGGACAGGGCAGGAGTGACAGGAAGGGAGAGATTTAAAGAGGGCAAGGATAAAGGAGACAATGTGAAAATAATCTGTGGAGAAAAGGCACAATCATAGGAAGACAGAACAAGTGGAGGTCTGACCTGAATTAAAGCAGAGAAACTGTAAAGTATTTTCAGGAATCGTGAGAAATGCAGGAAAATCGGGCTGCAGAAATAAAAGGTAAAACAGGACAAACATACCGGAATATATGGATCGACATACTCAGTTTGAAGTATGCCTAATATCTGAACTACTTAAGGAATGCTTTGAAAGTACACCAGCAGATGCAGCAGGAAGCATGGAAGCTAATGGACAGCTCTGCAGTCTTGTACTTTGCTCCCTAGTCGGTCTGTTTCCCAGCCATGCTTTCACTTCTGAAGGCTCAGCGAGGTTAAATTCCACTTAAACTATCGAGTCATTATTATGAAATCAGTATGCATGTAGTATGTAGATGCACACAGTTCTGTATCAATTCATCCCTTGTCCAACTTCTTCTCCAGTATGGACTCGTAGTCTGAGGCCTATTGCAGTGTTAACATACTGATCCTAAAAAAGGCTGTCGCTTTTAGGAATTCTAAAAATAATGATCGAAAAAATAACACTTAATGTATGAATGTAGGGTACATCATCCATGGGGGGGTAGTGCATCCCCGTAGTTGTGGGTTCAAATCCCACTCTGCTCCGTGTGTGAGTTTGCATCGCCTCCCCATATTGTGTGGGTTTCCACCCAAAGACATGCAGTTAGGCTAATGGCCATTTCTACCTATAGTGTATAATTGTGTAAGTTTCCTATAATGGACTAGCATCCCATCCAGGGTGTACCCCAGCCTGGTGCCCTGCGATGGACTGGCATCCCGTCCAGGGTGTACCCCAGCCTGGTGCCCTGCGATGGACTGGCATCCCATCCAGGGTGTACCCCAGCCTCGTGCCTGTGCTATTCTGTAACTCTGATTGGGAAATGCAGTTATAAGATATATGAATGTATTGCCTATGTGTGTTTTAGTAGCAATAATATGAAAACATAATTATAAAAGAGGTAGTGGTTCAGAAAATAGATATATGTTTCTGACTTGTATTGGTTGTTTTTTCTATATAAAAGGTATCCAGGTATCCAATAGTCATATTCATGCTGCATAATTCATTTCTGTGTAAAAACATTTCAGCAGCGGTGCCTAATGTTATAACTATTACATCAAACCATGAGTTAACTATTATTGTAATTTGTGAGGACTTGCCGTGGCTATCAGCATACCGTCCTTCTCCTACTCTGTGAATCCACACCATAACTCATTCTATAATCATCACTTTACCTTCTGTGTGAAGGCAGCAGCTGTTTTGTTAAGCGTCTAACAGGGCCTGACTGGAATATCCCAGGGACTGAATTACGAATGGGATCACGCATGTGCGATTACATGACTTAGGCTTTACCTAGTGCTAATTCTGTTTGGTGTGGCGTTGCAGACGCAAAAACCTATGCATTAACATGTTGCCAAGATGCAAGCAGATGGATATATATAATTCATAACTGAGTTAGTGGATAAAAATTTCATAATTTGAATACATGTCAAAACGAGAGAAAATCCACCATCGTTCACAAGGGCTCCACCTTGTGGCCATAGTCATTTATTGCTTATAATTTTCGAGCTTTAAAATGTATTGTTTGTTTCACTTAATTTATTCAAAAATACTGGGGTGTCATATATAGTTATTTTATAGCCTTGACATTGTTGCCAATGTTTATATAAACTCTGAGATGCATGAAGCATACAAACCTGTCATAACCACTAACTCACAAATGGGATTATACGCTATATGAAAACCGTGTTCAGACTGGCTCATGTGAGATAATATGAACATGTTGCAGGTAGTAAATTATAAGACTCTCGACTAGTAAAATAAGACTTGATACAAAGATAGCTGTCATATTTGGTTATCTGATGAAGAAAGATGACCCAGAAGTTATAATGAACACAAAGCCAGTATGTCAGTGGACTCAGTATTTATGAAGGCTGACTACATGTCTGGTTTACTGCACCTGGAGTTCTTGTTAAGAAGTAATAAACAACTGAACTGAGCATAGGTGACATCGCTGTTGGTGGACAGCAGATTCCTGCTTGTCTGATGTAGCACAGTGAGTGACAGTTAATGAATTTATAATGTGACAGTAATTCAAAAGCCACAATGTTTTAAATGGCAGGCAAATTTATTTTTTATTCTTATCAATATGACAGAGAAGTGATAGCATCATTTCTGAAAAGAAGACCAGTTTTCCTCGTGAAAAACTGAACCGTATTGTAACACACATTTTCTTCAAGGAAAGTATTTTTAAAATCCAAAGTGTCAGAGCCAGGCATGAGAATTACTGCATGCAAAACGATGACCTCCAGCCTCGTCAGCACAGACATTGTTACGAGGGCTGGTGCAAATGTGTGAATCTTAACAATGCAGCGTGAGGTTTGAAGAACAAAATAGCTTGGTAGCAAACTCAGGCCAAATTTTTCTCTAGGACTGATAGCTTGCAGTTTGAATGAGCTGATTTATTCTCTACTCATTGACCAGACAGTATATGTTTCTGTTAGCAACCCCCAACTTTTTAACTTTGGCCACTTTGCTTGCCAGGAAGTTTCTAATTGGTTCACTGACCTGTATTCCTTGAAAGGTTAAATTCTGCCCAAAAATGCAGTATGGATTTTCCCACATTCAGAGTACTGATGCATTCTTTTGTACTGTGGAAAGAAAAGTTTTGTGAGAGATGAGGGTCTTACACCGGTCTACAACGTGATAATTTATACTTATAGTACTTTAAAAATATTCTTAAATTGAAATTAAATAATTTTTCCTAAATTAAATTTTTAATAAACTTATACATTATACACCTTAATATAGGCAAAAAGCCTAAAAATTATGTCACTGAACACTCTGGATGACAATGAACTTATGAGTCGGCATAAAAAATTACATAAAAGACACCCCTTAGTTGTTCTGAGACAAAATCATGGTTGACCAATGTAACCATCAGAGATTTGAAAGTCAGGTGAGACCTATGCTATGAGATTTATGATCTCAGTGACTATGCCTATGTTTAAACTGAATGGAAGCTTTTCTCCCATTTGTACAAGTATGAGCAGGAGTGCTTCCAGGCTTAAAAATTTGGAATATACTTGGATGAGTCTGGGTTGCGAGCCTAATATATATGCTTCCATAGGGCCCAGATCTCTAGCAGCACCCATGAGTATGAGAACATGTACTTTGGATGCTTCTTTACACATACTCCATCTTGCTCTCCTTTGAGTCACACACACATATATGTGCAAAGAAGCCTGGGGTGTGAGGACAGGCTAAAGGCCGGTTCATACTTCTCTGTACATGTAGAAACGTCCACGCGTGCATGCGCTGCTTAACGTCGTCGTGCATCTCTGCATGGACAGTGTATGCTCAAGTTCTTCCTCCTTGATATCCATATTGGAATGACGTAGAAAGTAAGCGACGTGCACATGCGCACAATGTGTTTCCTCTATAATACGTTGTGCACATGTGCAAAGTGCGCAGCTTGATCAGCTAAGTACGAACGATTCTGTGTCCGTATACACAGTGTGGATGCACGAGTGTTACACGTGTTATGGGTGTGCAGAGTAGTACGAACCAGCCTTTAGCCAGCGTGTGACAGTCCTGGAGCTGGGAGGTTAAGGGTCCTGTTGAAGGGCCCCACAGCAGCACCAGCCTGCTGCCCCCAGAAATGGAACTAGTGATCTTCTGATCACAGGTAGAGAGCTCCATCTCCCTGAGCCAAACACTGCCCCCTAATGGTGAGAGTAAAGAAGGGTTACCCATCTCCGCTTTTGAAAATGTCAGGATGAGAACAGCCCGCAGGAAATGTTATCTCATCCCACCTCTTAAATTTTTGTTCTTGCAATTGACTTATTTGATTATTGTCTTTCCGATCGCTCTATTGATTGATGACACAGCACAGCCCAGCTACCCGCTTGCCTGCCTCTCCTCATGTTCCCACCTGCATTTTTTGCCTTCAATATTCTCTCAGCCTCTGCATTTCCCTGCACTTATATGGGCATGAGATACGGCCCAAAACACTTCTAATCAAATCTTCACTTTCTTTTTCTGCACATTTTTCATTACCTACTTCTTCCGTAAATTGTTGTATAATTAGTTTATTTCCCCATTTTTCATTCTCACTGTCTTTATTAGTCATTTTCTCATTCTGTACAATTTTCTTCTCACCCGCTCCTTGTCACTTTCTTTGCTGCTGTCTGTCAGCAGTTTTATTTGAGATGGGCATTGGAAGGGGAGGGGGTCGTCCCTCACCTCCCATTTTGCTCATTCTGTCTGCTGCGTGCTCTGCTTGTATCACAGCCTAGGGTAGACCCAGGTAATAGCCACGTCTGCAAAGATATTCTTACAGGGTTGTACAATCATCAAAATAAAACCAGGTAAAATTTGCATATTTGCATTAATAATACATATATAACTTTAAATTGAAAAATGCACTGGTTCTATTGATTTGTGCATGTATTATGAAAAAGGAGGAAAGTAAAATGTAAGATGTCTATTATTGTTCCTTCCATATGACATAAAAATGATCCTTAAAAGTTGGCTCCCATTGACGCGAAGCTCAGATTTGACTCACCACAGAGGATCATTATACTGACATGATCCATGGCTTTATAGTTTTTTTTGTCCACAGCATCCACCTTATCTTCAGTTTTATTATTCAAATCAGGTTTGTTTCTCTTCTGTAATGTGCTAATCTCAGGTTGCCTTTCCCTTCCCACCGATTTAGTTTTCTTTTGTTACCTTTCACAGTCTAATCTTCACCACAGCTTGTTTGACTTGTTCCTGGTCTTTTCTCTCCTTATTGTCATAAGTCTCAGATTTATTGACATTCCAGCTATGCAGCATTGGCAACTTGGAAAACATGTGAAATATGTTCATGTGTTGTGTTTGTCACAGCACTGTCAGTCTGAGGAATGCTATGATGTCTTGAGACCTTTAGGGTGAAGGGATCTGAACCCCATTCCTGCTGGGTGTGTGAGGATTCTCCATATGCTACCTAGAGATACTCCATTTTGTCCATAGTCCATAAACATGCATTTTGAGAATCTTGTGTCTCTGAATTGCCCACGGTGTGTGAGTGTGCGTCCTGTGATGGGCTGGCATATCGTCCAGGGTGTTCCCTGTCCTATCCATGGAAGGGGCTCCAGGATTTTACCACAAGCCTGTACTTGATTAGTGGCTGCTGAAGATGAATAGAGTTTCCATTTCATGCTACCAATTGGATTGTGTCTCTTTCCTTCTCATTCTGTTTACATGTTTTCCCACAAAAGATCCTTCAGTTACTTTTACCACATAATGACATTTAATGTTCATATGTGTCTTTCTAGTGACCAGTCAGTTTAACTTTTTTCCTCACCTTTTTTTCCACATTTTTCCTTCTCCCGTCCTTATCATTCATTGGCCTGCTTCCCTGACTGGAACTGACAGTAAACAAATACATCACAACTTTTCTGTAGCTAATGTGACTAACTTTAAGGGGACTAACATTAACGGTATTTATTTTAGAGTTAGAAAGCCTCAGTATACTTAGGAGAATCTGGCAGATGTATACGCAGGCAGCCCTGTGCATGCAAATGCCTGGTGCCATTCAGCCTAACAAAAGTTTAGCATAATAACAAAAAAGATAATGCAATAAAGAATCAAATGTATATGAGCTGTGGATGCATTTCAGCTATCACCAAGTAGCCCTGTTCCTTAACCCAATTACATTTCTGTAAGTAAATTTATTATTAAATGTTTTACTATGCCTTCGTATCCATTTTTTGCACCTAGTGGAAATATTCTCTACTTATAGCTGTCCCGTTTAATGGATTATGGAAAAAAAGCTTAACAGTCCACCCTCTAGTCATGAAATATCTTGTATGGTGGTGATGAATTATAATAAAGTCCTAAACTTAGCTGGATAGCTGAACATGATTGCTGTAAGCATCAGGCAGCTGTGGTCAGGTACAGGTGATTTTGAAATTGTCTGTCTGGGTTTAGAAACTACTGGGGCAGTGGTGTCTTAATGGTAAGGGAAGCACACTTGTAATTGAAAGATTGCAGGTTCAAATTCCTAACCAGCAAGGCACCACTGAGGTACGCTGAGCAAGGTACTGCCCCCACACACTGGTCCCCGGCTGCGGAATTAGCTGTCCCCCCACTATGTCACATATGGGTTAAATGCAGAGGACACATTTCATTGTTGTGCTGTGTTGTGTCAACAATGACCACTGATCTCTAAATTCTCGACAGTATAAATGAAGTGATTCATCTGTGGCCATTTTTGGACTTTTTGCAGACATTGTGGTGACCATAAACTGTTCAAAGAAAATACATGTAGCTTAGCTAAATGTAATTGGCATGTATCAACAGCAGGAGTATTAGCATATTTATTTGCATTTAAGAGTTGGAGAAATACTTGGGTGGTTAAATTTTGTCTTGCCAGAAGACAAGCTCACAGTACAGTGTTTCATAGACAAGGAAATCCCAGTAGCAGATAAACTCATAGATATACTCACAAGCCAAAATCAAGACTTGAAAGTAATTTGCTTAGAATAAAGAAAAAAATGGACATTAATAATCAAGTGAAATAAATGTGTATAACTTGGGAAAGCCAAGGATTTTCTATGAAGTACCTTCCCCAGAATTGCTGGCATGTAGGTCTCTGTAACTTGGAATGTTTGCGTACTTAACAATGCAAAGTTGCTCTACATTACAGACCTAGTCATGAGACCATCTGGCATGAGCTAACAGGAAAGGAGAGTAGCAGGCCAAAGAAGTGTCCTCCAACATGACTGTATAAATAATAAGTTTATCATGGATTTGTCCTTAAGGGTTTTCTGTTCTTTTATATTAATAAATGAAAATGCAATGAATTTGCATAATTACAAATAAATTGCAGTATAATAAATTAAACCAAATCAATGGACACCTAAATATCCCTTTTCGGTCTTACATTATTTAAAATTTTATGCTCATCAGTAGTAGATGGATGGATGGATGGATGGATGGATGGATGATTTTTATACATTGTTAGCAAGATACTACTCATAATATTATTTTCCTTTTACAAAATGTATTACCCACGCTGAGTCAATACTTGTTTTCAGTCTTATTTATCAATCTTAGCAAGTTTAAAAGAAATTTGCTATATCAGTAAACAAAAAATGATAAATAAAAGATCAAAATCATTGCTGTGGAGCACACCAGTTAGCCAAGCCATGCTGTGAGCTGCTGTGCAGTGGTAACCCACATAACAGCCATGTAGACATCCCTGTCTTACAGGGAAAAATGGCCTCATGCAGCAATGAAGAACATGTTTAAGCCTTTCTTGGTCTCAGACAGCAGAAAAAACTCCCGACAGCACCCAGGTGATCTCCTTGGAGAGGTCTGCACCATCTGGTGGCTTCACAGCAACACTGATGAGTCAGACTTGACTACTACTGCAGAGCAAGACTGCTGATATGCCCCAAGGGAACATTTCTGTATATCCCGATCCCTTTCATTACATATGCCAAGCACATCCCAACCAAGGAGAGAAGGTAAGCCTCCGCCTCAGCCGGATTCCAAACACCCATGGCTGTGGCAGGAGAACAGGACAATCCTGAAAGAATGCAGACATCTTGTTTTAGTAATTACAGTACTGACAGGTCTTTAAAGGATGATGAAATAAAACAGAGAAAACATAAGGGAGTCCTACCCAAGGTAGGGAAGGCCTTGAATGATCCTCTGTAGTTATTTTTGCTTTAGTTACAATAAGAGTTAGCAGTGAAATGATACCTACCTTAAAGGACCTACCTGGATCTCTTGATCAGAGATGAAGTCTGTCCTACTCTCAAGTTCCCCATGGCAAAAGACCTCAGGCAAGTGTGGGCAAACTCAGAAGTCCTAGGCTGAGGGCAAGTTTCAGGGAAGGAAACTCTGCCTGCTGTTTGTGTGCGTACACAAAACAGCATTTTGCATTACTCAGCCTTCGTGGAGATAGTGGGTGAGGTGTTTGAAAATGTACTCTACGGATTCTGCAGTTCTGCTGGGTGATTTCAGTCTGATGAGGGCCTGCAGCACACACCTGAGCAATCCAGTGCTGAGTGTGAAGCAGGAGGGATGAGAATTGGCACCTCCAAATCCAAGGCTAGGGGACTATCATGGAAACGAGTGGATTACTGTGCCTTTAGTGAAGGACTTCCTAAGGATCCTATTCACAAGTCACGGTAAGAGGGAACGTGAGATTGACAGGAGGATTGGTTTGGTGGCTGTATTTATTTATTTATTTGCTGTACTGAGGAGGTCTGTGATGGAGAAGCAAAGCTAAACCATCGGATGAGCTTTGGGGCTTACTGGCCGATCTGTCTTGATCCTCACCTACTGTATGGTATTCAGCTGTGGCTAATCTCTGAAAGAGGTTTGCTGATACAAATAGCCTTGCTGATCTCACTCTCTTACAGGATGAGTTCAGATATCCAGAGAATCCTGGAAATACAACAGCTGCTGATTTGGATGGAGAGTAGTCATCTGAGGTGGTCTGGGCATCTCTTAGAGAAGCCACTTGGTTAGAGGCAATATTCTAAGCATATCCTACTGTATGGAGACCTCAAAGCCAAATCCAGGTTACACTGGGGGGATCAGCCAGCTGTCTTGGAATTGACCGAAGAAAGAATCTGTACCCAAAGGTGCAAAGTTCAGGTTCATAAAGTAGTAGTATATATATAATCAAAAAGTAGTCTGTGTATATAAGATTTTGTTTCAATCAACCGGTTGAGTACTCTATGACTGTGACTATGTTCAACTGGTTGATTGAAGCAAAATCATGGTTTGGATTTGTACTTTATGAACCTGACCTTTCCACCTATCCGTACCCTTGGAAAGACTACTAGAGGTCTGGCATAATCGGGAATGGTCTTACAGCTGTTTGCCAGTGAAGATGGGAAAAAACAGAAAAATGTCCAGAAAATTTCAGTGCAGATATGACAAATGTAGATTGCAACAGACAAGTCAATAGACAATACAAATGAGCACTGTTCTTTACAAAGCAACACACTCAATGCAAGAAATGCTGAACTGCCATCATTCTCCCTTGTCCTAAAACAACTTTGCTGTCATTTTATTCTTTGACTTCCCACTTTCATTGGCCTCAACCCCTCCCCTTTAACTGATATTCTTAAAGGGAGAGAATAAATCGCAAGCACATTAGAAATGGTAAAAGTGCCACCTAGCTACTTGGAGGCTATACAGTGGCTGAGTGAAGTGGCTTGGAGAACCACACTTAATTTGTGCAGTGTGATATGATCATGACCCTGATCAGCCCAAAAGATTGATGGATCAGTATTTCTCAAAGATGCACAGATTGCACCAATTTCCATTCTCCAAATTAAAGTCTGATGTCATCCCTCAGACCTGTTGACAAATGGATATTTACATTCATGTAGATTAAATATTCCTATGTCTAACAAAGTGTTCTTCAGATTCATTTCAGTAATATCAACCTACCCGACTGCAGCATGACATGACTAATTACGTCACTTTACACTGAGAGATAAACTCTCTTTTCTATGTAAATTACTGGTAAGGATGTTAAGGATGTAGACTATGAGGTACAGCAGAGAAAATGGACATATGCTGTCTCTTGATGACAAATAGAATAGAGATACTTTATTAATCCCCAGGGGAAAATTCCCTTTACCCCAACTTGCTCTCCATACAGGTGAGAACAAGCTTGCAGTCATAGGCAAAAAGCAGCCACTTTGCAGCACCTAGAGAGAATCCCCCAGACATGTGATTGTTTCATAAAGGCTGGGCAATCACAGGCACAGAGGCTTAGCCCACTGAGCCACACACTGCATAGCACATAAACTTTCTAAAAGTAGGATGGAGCCCTCAGCACTCAATATAGCAAGCAACTGACTAGCCTACTCTGAGGTCTAGCACAGATTAACAGAATTCAACAAGTTTTACCTCATTCCTGGTCATACAGATTTAACAAAATGCCACTTACAGACCTGGACATGGTAGATAGCCCTCACCATCTGTCCAAGAGGAGAACATAAGCATTTCGTAAGAACTGACAATAATATTAGACATGGGGGTAACAGAATTCTCAACAATTTAAGCAGCATATTGTTAATTACAAAGCATAATACATGAATTATCACTACCTATCAGCAGGCAAAGTCCAAGAAACAGCTGGGGTTACTTATGGGGATAGCTAATTAATATTAGTGTATTCCCAATTTTTCCACCCCAGTCTACCCAGTCACCAGAATCACCAAATAATGGATCCAATCCAGGGGATGAATCTGTGACAGATGCAATTCTGGCAATGAAACTATCATCAGTAGGTGTATCTGATTTTTCTTTTGTTTTTTTTTAATTTACGGAAGGACTATGGACAAGGAAGAAGTGGCCCTTACACCACTTAAAGTACAATTAGCTCTCATATTTATCTCCTGCACTGACACTTTTTCTTCTAACAACAGCCCCCATCAGTGGCTCACTGAAGGGTACAAAGATTCACCCTACAGTGTCTAAATTTTCAAGCCCCTGGGAAGGATTATGTTTTTGCTGATTTGTATTCCAGGTAAGAAGCGTGGTTGGCAGGCTTGACCCTTTTTGTATCACGCAGTGGAAGAGTGTGAGGAGAAACCACATTCACTTCTCCAGCAATACTACAGATCTGCTTATATTTTGCTGTAAAATGCGTCTTGGCCATTGGGACTATAAGTAGCTATCTGAGACACATCACCATTTACACCTGTGTCCATCATGCTCCTCCAAGGTGTCCAGCTGACCCTTTGTGTTCAGATGTTGTTACTGTCATGCACACATTTATTGTGACATCCTTGTTGGGGACACATCCAGGATGCAATAGCGTTTAGACTACAGAAGATATGGGGTCAAATGTGCCCTGAGATGGGCTGGCCCCCTGTCCAGGGTTGTTCCCTGCCTCGTGCCCGTTGCCTCCGGGATAGGCTCCGGACCCCCCGCGACCCAGTAGGATAAGCGGGTTAGAAAATGGATGGATGGATGGAAGATATGGGGTCAAATGTGTCCCAAACCACCATGGCAATTGGTTTAAGGGATTGGATCACAATACATCTTGGTGTTCGTTTGCACTAAAGCACATGCCATCCAATTACCCAAGATGCATTTTAAAGCCAAGTGCAAACAAGGCCTTAAAGGACAACGGGATTTGTATGTCAGCGCAGATCTAAGGAATTGGCATTTCCGCAGTGTACAGAGCAAGGATTTTTTATTTTTTCAATGTAATTTGATTAATTTATAGATTGAATATGGCTTTCCTGCTGGGAGGGAGCAGTGCATTAAATTTCACTGCTGCATGAAGACCTTCCAACCAAAACAAGAAGTAAGGATGAGCAAGGATCACTTTTTCCACATAGAAGGTGCTGGAATGGAAAGAGCATGTGGGTATGTGTGCACATCATGCAGCCTCCATAAAAGGAGGTCGCAGCTGGGCTGTCAGGATGTTTTTTGACAAAAGCACAGGAGTGTTGACTGTTTTTTGTACAGGTGTAAGCAATTCACTGCCTGAAGAAGCAAATATAGGAACACAAGGACATTCTCTTAAAAACAGATGCAAAAGCCATGTTTATTAAAGTGTGGCCATACGTTTGCTGAACAGATGTCTCCCTTGGATAAATAGTACTGAACATTAAATCTCTTGCAGTACATGAAAACATATTTTCAATCAGTTTTGTCTTTAATTGAACAAAGTCTAGTTGTATCCAGTTTTGTTTTCTCCAGGGATTGACACCACAAGTCAATAAGACAATAGTCATCTGCATAAATACAATAAGAAGTCTTGCTGTCTTTCAGGATTTGGCCAAGTGGAAGCGAATAAATGAGACAGGCCCAAGAACTGGTGCCATGGCACTTTGCTCAGTTTCATAATTTCCAATAGTTACAAAACAACCATTTCAAGTCCTGAACCATCTAAGGACCATTCCTGAGAGTCCTGCCCAGTTTTCCAACCTGTCTAGAAATATTTTATGGTAGATAGTATTAAGGATGCACTGAGGTCTAATAACACTAGGATTGTTATTTCACCTGCATCAGCAATCAAACGAGTGTCATTTAATACTTTTATGAGAGTAGTATCATTACTGTGATGGGGTCAAAGCCAGACTGAAAGCTCTCAGGATATCTATTAATGTTTAGAGAGTAGCTCGGTTGACTAAAAACTGCTTTCTCAATAACTTTGTCTATGAAGGGCAGATTTGAAATGTCTATAATTATTCCAGTATTCTTTTTCAAGAGGGGGTTAATAATTTTAGCTTCCAATGACACTAGAAAAAGGGGACGCACAGAATATATACATTGTGCATATTTTTTATATATTTAATATTTTTCTGTTGCTCTTAGACATTCTAAGTAGTTCCCATGTTATATTTGGTGATGACACACCACAGTAAAATGTGTCTTCCGCATTTAACCCATATGTCACATCATGACATAATAGGAAGCAGCTAATTCGGCACCAAGAGAGTAGGGTCATACCTTGCTGGTCAGGGATTCAAACCAGCAATCTTTCAATTACAAGTGTGTTTCCCTAGCCATTAGACAACCAGCGCCCACATATAGAACAGCTGAGACTGGACTCAAACCAGTCTTGAAGCTACAAGCAGAGGGTAGAGGTTCTGAGCCATATGCTCATCAGACTGAGCTATTTCCATAGCAATGTAGCAAATGTAACTGCAGATCTAGTCTTTTATTTTTTAAATTGGTAACACTGAAATTTGAGATGTTATCTCAGTGGATAGCACAATAGCCTCCCACAGTCCAGATCCATGCTGTTTAGTGAATTGTCTCTAAATTGCCTGAAGTGTTTAAGTATGTGTCCTGAGATGGACTGGCACTCAGTGCTGTACGTGCCCTGCTGTGTGCCCTGAGATGGACTGGCACTCAGTGCTGGACGTGCCCTGCTTTTTTGCACTGAGATGGACTGGCAGTCAGAGCTGGATGTGCCCTGCTTTGTGCCCTGAGATGGTCTGGCATTCAGTGCTGGACGTGCCCTGCTGTGTGCCCTGAGATGGACTGGCACTCAGAGCTGGATGTGCCCTGCTTTTTTGCCCTGAGATGGCCTGGCACTCAGAGCCGGATGTGC
>JAODJW010019948.1:0-20157 GCA_026777045.1 Hyperopisus bebe | reverse complement strand
AACCAACCCAAATACAAGACTTTTGGCATTTTTACTTTTTTGATTGCATTAACAGATTTTTATAAAACTGAGGTTATTCAAATGGGGACCTCAATAGATGTCCCCAAAAGTACGGAAATTTTAGGTTTTACTACACTTTGGGAACAATTTGGTAATCAATTGTGATCTATGCAAACCCACACACACACTTTGTGTGTGTGTAGATTTTTTTTCTCAGGCCACTAGAGGCAGCCAAGATGACTGCCAGCGTTCAACATCTCAACCTTTGGCCTATATCACACCCCTTAATCTACCATACGACCTTTCAATATTCCTCACCTACTTCTATTTAATGAAATTTGAATATAACTATTATAAAAATATTTTGTTATTGTTGATGTTATTTCATAATTTATAATATCCCTTTTCCTTCATATCTGAACTACAGTCAACACCTTCAGCATTTCCCTGGTATAAATATAAATACTTGCTGACATCATGGAAACAAAATAGCTTCTAATATTTTTCATATTTGAATGTTCCATAGTTTATAGGCATGCCTATATGGATGCTGATGCTCTGTGGGATATTCTAATATGTGTCCATTAAATCTGAGCCACATTTGCTGCCAAGTCAACACAGACCCTGTTCACTGTCTGTCTGTAAGTCCATGTTCCTTTTTTAGGTGAAAGGTTCTTCTGGCACAGGAGGGAGGGACTGTGAAAGCCACATGGCAGATTAACAGTCAGGATTCTCCTGTGAGTCTCACAACAATATCAAGGCTTAAGCTGACAGACATGTATCTAACACAGAGTACCGTGGGCCTCCACTGACTATAGTTTCTCTCCCCAGGAAAAGTGAGATATTTCCCACAAGCTTTCTGTACTGCGTATAAGGTTGATGTAAGAATGTGTAAGATCTGAATGGAAATGTGGTCTTTTAGTCGTGGGTAACAATCAAATTGTTTTACAAGACCTTCTCACCACCATCTGCTTCCCTTAACAGTATCATGTAACTGACTATTTAATATTTCAGGGTAATTTTATTATAGTACTTTGAAACTGCCACGTATGTAAGACTGAACATGGAACTTGTTCAGAAAGACTTTATTAATTTTTGGTTCACCTCTAGACTGTGCTAGGACCTGTGTGTACTTAAGGGTGAACCTCAGACTTTAGTAGTATTGAACTTGTGCCCATTCATTCACTTCAGTTTCTTGATAGATCTTAACTTGCATGCAGTATTTCAGCTGAGCCTTATTTGTGTAATTTTAAAATATGCCTGTGAACAATTTTGTTTAATTGATTTTTAAGCACATGATTTTATATCAGGTGGAAATAAAGGAAATGCGAAACAGAAACTTATATTTTAACTATGGTATTTTTATCAGACATGGAATTGCTTTAGCTGATTATTTTGTAGAGAAAATAAACCTGAAAATAGTCATACCTAAATTATCAAGATATACAATGGACACTTGAAGGTTGCAAAGTTGAAATAATACTTTGCTTAATTTTCATTTTTGTATGCCTACGAAGTCACGTGGACCTGTATATTTAGGGCTTTTGTACGTCTCTGTGGCCGTTCTAAATTCTACATACTAAATCCGTTTAACATGCGTGTACCCTGGGTCAGCCTGCTTTGCTCGCAATTTCCTGTTTTTAATTCCGGATTTAGTTAATATAGTTTGGTATATTTTGTCTTTGATTTTACAATTATGATCGTCAATGTATACTTTTCCTCTGACATTTCAAGTCTACTTCAGAAATTCTAGGACCGCCGGGTCATACTGCGCCGTGTAACCTTATTTAGTTGTCAGGTTTCTCCTGTCGGTGAATAGGCAGTTTGCCAATGGAAAGTGTTGGCTATGAGAGCTATGATATATATTTGGATATTCTGCCCCTAGATAAGGTTGGAAAATATAGCGAAGCTGCACCTCGCACGTGATGCGTACCCGCCTCCTAGCATTAGCTTGCTGGTTACAAAAAGTTCATTGCTAGTTCTAGTTATCCTTTGACTGAAAAGTAGTGTAATTCCGCTCGAAGGATTTGAAAAATATGAAATAGGGAATAACAGAAATATTTCTGTAACCTTATTCAGCTTTAGCAACACTGAAACAAAACACCGGCAGGCTTCCCGCAGTGTAATTGTAATTCGCCGGTGTGTTACCCCTCCGTTCCTCATGCGCTCGCGATCTTTTTTCAGTGGCGTTTTGACTACCATATCTTCCCACTGCATCATGTTTACCTAGCAACACGCATCAGGCACTGCCGGCCTTCTTATTGGTCATTTCAAAACGTAGGCAAGACCAATGGCAGCCCTGTTGCCATGGTACAGTGTGTAGTTGCCGGGTGGAATTTTGCTGCGAGGCACGTGAGTCCCGGAATCTTCGCCTTGCGTTTTTAATCTCGGGTGTCTGGAAGCTTTGCAAACGTGATTTATTGGAATAGTCGTATTTCCTACCGTGATGTAGCCTATATGTATATATTCATGTACAATACCAAATACGAGGAAGAATGAAGGAATTAACGTATGGCTTTATGGAAACTTGTTCGCTGATTTAAAAAGCAATTAGGCAGGTGACTTTTCTTACTTTGAACTGCGGCGCTTTCGCTGTAAATGTCTAAATTGCACACAATTACTTGTACGCAAAGTGCTCGGGTGCGCCTAGAGGCGGGAGAATGAAAGTACTTAGGCAACTAACTTTTAAGTAGGCTATACGGAAAACAGGAAACACAAAATCCAAAATGGACTGGAATAATATTTGTTAAATATTAGGGTGCCTGGGGGTGGGGTCTTGAATAATTCCACATGGTTCACACTGGAAAATCTAACTTGTACGTCAGGCGTTTTGTCTGTATTACAACATCCTTCTCTAACTCCCATCTAGCAGCTTTTGCGCACAGATCGCAAAATAGAAATTTCCTACCTCAGTACTGTATTTTTCGTGTGCTACTTGGCTTAAAATGGGAAAGCGCAAACGAGAACGGTCCAAATCAGTGAGAAGCCAGTAATGTTACTGTACATGTAAGGTACATGCATAAATATTATCCCAAGACCCGCATCAAGGCACTAATTCTGTCAACGGTGAAGTGCATGATTGACTTTTTTCCTTAAGGGAATTACGCACATTCTGACTGCGATGGAGGCATGAATGACGCCATGGCTAACCTCGTTTTGTACCCCCCCCCCCCCATACTTCTAGTTTCTGTACATTAAGGGTAGGGGAAAAGAAACAAACGTATTAATAGATCAAATTGCCCCTGTTAGGATTCTCCATGAACAGCCTATGTTCCTGCAATTTAGCTTGTGCCTAGAATTTTATTAACTGAAAATTATATTATTTTAGCTTTAGTGTGTTTTTTTTTCTTCCTCGCAGCTGGAACAACCCCTGTGCCGTACGTGAAATGTGTACTGTAATGACTTGCTGCAGTCGTTTGTAATATCTCGTTTGAAATAAGTAATAACGGATATAGTGTTAAATTGATCCATATGTTGAGGAGTTTCCTGAGAGATCTACGATTAACTCAGAGTTCCTTTTACATTTTGAATTAAACCTCAAATGATCCAGAAACAGCAATTTCATGACCTACATCGTTATTTTTAAACGCTGTTCTCAGGTGGATCAAAGAAATCCATGCTTTTATTAAACATTTTTTGACATTAACTGAAACATTGTGCTTCTGTTATTGAAACACCCGAAACCAACAATAGCACATTAATGTTTTTTTCTGGGTCATTTTCTACTTAATTCGTGTATTACTGTTTTTCTTTCCTCAATCTAAATGTTGAATAAAGTTTGATCAAACTTAGGATTTTGTGTTTCTGTTTCAGTGCTTGTTAAACAGTCGTACTAAATATATAGGCGTACAAAAATCGGGTTATCGTTTGCTTTACTTTGTGATTAATTGGTATCACAAGAAGGAACGAGTCATTCAGTGCATTTAAATTAAAACGCAAGGCAGTTTTACTTGCCGGGGTTTTCTAATTTTTACTATTTGAATATAATGAAATGGGTTTTATTTTAAATCGTTCCGATGCCCTGGCGTTAATTTTGAAGAGTGTAAAAATTGAGTGTTCATCCATATTACTAGTTGGGTGCAGTGAGGATTTCAAAGAGTTTCTGCACTACACTCACGTATGAAGAGTCGTCATAGAGGAAAGTGCAGTCGAAAGGTGAGACATACATGCGCAAAATCATGTATTTCACTCAATTTGTTTACTTCATTTTTGTCGACAGATTGTTTGTGCGTGTAATTATCTACTTTGTAGTCACTGATATTAAGATTTTCATTTTCAGCGAACGGGGTGCAAGGCATTACTGTAGAGTCACTCACCCCCGCGCCCCCGGCCCCCCTACCGGGTATCTACCTGAAGTCCTCACCATTTCCTCAGGCACGTCATTGTAACTCTGCGTTGGGGAGAGACGGAAGGAGCAGGGGACAGGGCATTCGCTTCCCATTTCTCCGCCTACTTTGCCCACCTAACCAATCCACGTTACCAATGAACCTTGTTTGACCAACTGCATATAAGCTGCCGTTGCGTCGGATAGCAACAGCGTCTGAGATCGCGCACATAGAGGGTGGGTGGTGTTCATGATCTGAAAAGCAGAGGGGGAGGGAGTTAGCGGAGGAAAGAAACCTGTGTGCGCGTTCTAGCACATTAAAGTTAATATTATTTAAAGGACATATGCTAGCAGTATTCTTAAAATTACTACTACTTAAGGTAATTTTATTAAAACAAAGATGTATACGCCTGACCAACGGCATTGCCTCTGTCTTAAAAAAATAATCTTTCGAACGGGTTTCTGTCATTGAATGGTGAAGTTTTAGATGTCCACTGTTCTGGCATTGCAACCTTTCCATAGAGAATCAAGAATATTTTGTGCTGGACTCGTTTTATGCGCCAACTATTGTGACATCCCTCATTCATACTGCTTATGAAACGTATTATTTTTACGTTAAATAACTAATCTGCACAGTATTTACTTGTTTTAGTTGTATTCGCTTTCATTGTTTAAATGTAAAGGTAGCTGAGCTGTTAGAACATGTTGTAAAATGAAGTTGTAGCTGTTATTGCTGTCATGTTGGGACAGGGGTTCACGAGTATATGTATGGGGACGCGCAATCGGGGTCGCGCAATTGTAGTCCATGGTCTATATATACATAGTATGTATATCTGCTGGGTTACTATAAATGGAGAAGACCAGCTCGGTGGCACAACTATTGTAGAAAGGGGGTAGCCATTTGGATAAGGGTTTTAAAAAATAAATTATTCATGTCATTTGAAATACATGTGTATCGACTTTAATAAACATATATCACATGCTTTGCACCCTTATGCCACACTTAAGATAGTGCAGCAGTCCGCATTTATCCATTTATGCGCGAAAGCTGCGTCAAATAAATTATCTCCTCCCTATATTCCATGTCTGAGACACCCCCGCTTTAGGATTATCGTTGGAACATTCCTCATCGCAGGGTGTGGATCCGGAGCCGGCCGGAGAGAATAGCTAACAGGGAGAGAGATCGGGTGAAGTGGTGAGTATGAGGTAGAGCTGGTCAAGAACGAACGGATCTCGGAGGAATATATATATATATATATACACACACAAATTTATTTATTTATTTATTTTTTGGGGAAAAAAAGGAATAACGGGGTCTCGTTCAATCGGACAGAACGAAAGGAAAATAACCCCAACTGGCACTTGGAAGTAAAACGGGACGAGGACAGCGAATGAGAAGCTACCTTACACGGAAGCTATCTTCAGAGCGACTGCCAGAGAATAGACGGTGGTGGCTCTGTGGAGTGGAAACCAGTGGAGTAAAACCGCTAGCTTTTGTTCATTCTCCAAAAGGGAACTGAAGTTTTGGACTGGACCTTTTTCATGAAGTTTTTTGTTTAAGAAAATGTGTACAAGCGGCCTTAGTGAGCAATTCCTATGACTTTTGGATAGCGGCGGAAATAAATGTAATAGGGTGCGGGACGTTTCCATTTTCCCTTAATTTAAATATTCTCACCGGTCGAAAAAAAGGGCCTGGGCAACCTGGAATAAAGAGCAGTATCGTCGCACGTGTGGGTTTGGAAATTTGGTTGATCGCTATAAGAAGTTGGCATTTAGCAGATTGAATAAGAAGGGCGGATAATTTATACGCTGTTAGAAAGATTAACCTTATCAATGCCAAACAAAAATGAGAGGTCGTTTCTCAAGCTCGGTCAACCAGTTGTGCTCTTCCTTATTTTTGAGGTTTTGTTGCGTGCACCCCTGCATTTAAGTCAGATGTACTTTTTTGGTGCCTGATCTTTCACTACAGCACTTTGCGTATTGTTTGTTGTTTTTTATGCACGTGTCGCATCCTTTGTCAATCGTACGAAAGATTACCACAGTCTTTACGTTGTGATTTTTGTTTTCAGTTCTGTTCGGCTTTCGCATAAGATGGACGTATCTGAACTATAGCTGTTTCGTTAAAGGGGTAATTGTTTCGCCAAGGAGACAACAAGGGATGGGGGGGGGTCTTTTAACATTAAAAAAATGACAGTTTCTTTTGTCTTTGAGAATTGATACACAATATAAATATTTAAAAAATAACGTTAGTGTACAGTGGCATCTTCTTGAAGTATAAGTTTCCGTTAGGATATATATACATATGTATATCACCAATTCTAATAAGCACTACTACTATTTTTAGGGAGAGGGATGGGGTAAATGTTGTAAGTTGGAAATTGAGACCCCCTCCCGGCCCAATAACACTTGCAGGTTTAGCTCCTTTTTCCTAGTCAGCTGTTGGACTGTCCGGAACCAAGTGGGGGTCCAGTTGTTTTTACCCAGCTACATGCCTCCCTTTCCTACAGCTTGAGTGGAACTATATATTTTTGAGTAAAACCCTTGGATATCTTGAAACAGTGATGCATGAAGTAATGCCTGTGATGATGACTAAAGCAACCAAATAATTTCACACACAAATATAGTCATGTATATCTTATAGACAAATATATAATATAAATACAAAATATAACATAGTTTAGCATAATATATTTTTGTCTAAGCGTTGTTGCCTGAAACCCTATTTTATTGCCTTAGATATAATTAAAGAACAATAAAGGGATAACCCAGGACAGAAGGGGGCCTGTTTTGGAAACAGCTTTTTGGTGCCTTCTTATTGGCTTCTTCTGTCTGTTACTTCAGGATTGTGTTACTCATCAAGAAATATTTTTTTCTGTGGGGAAAACCAGAACTAAACCTATATTCCTGCCTTTTCACTGACATTTGATTAGTCACTGGATGTATATCAAGTCACAGAATATATGAAGATTGCTGGCAAGGATTATCATTATATGGTTGAAACAAAACTGCTTCTGTGATTTTTTTTTTTGTCTCTTTTTGTGGAACCCACAGACAGTAGTTTTTATTTTACCTGATATTTGGGACGCCACAGCCCAAAACACAAGAGTTTCCGATGGTGATCACTTCAACTGTGGAAGAGAAGCCACAGCCTTCCAACAGGATGGTTGCAAATTTACCTGCCGAGTCCTGGATCGGCAACCCAGATCAGAATCTGTATCTGCCACAGTCACACCTGCTCCGGAAGCCATCACGAAGTTAGTATGAACTTTTATTCAAATTTATTATGACTCTACGATCAGTTTGGTGTCAAAGTATTGGGTATATGAGGAAAAACAACTAAAATGTCTTTTATTGTGCTCATATTTAGGTGTATTGGCACCTGTAACATTTCATTAAAAGGTTGAAGGTTTAACCTCTGATTTCCTCTCACTCTTTGGACCAAATGACAGTTTGTCGATTTAGCATACACTGAATAGCTGTTTATCTAGAATGTACCGACAGATTTACAGCAGATTAGCCATGCAGTATTTTCATATGGCTATTCTGAGGGTCATCTGAGAATTATTGGTATTTTATTTGTCTCAGTAGGATGTGAGATGGGGTTTGTAGCTTTATAATTTCTATATAGACTCTGAGTGTAATCAGAGACTCCAAGTGTAGGGCAGGCTAGTTCAAGTGGAGAAAGTATTTGCTAGTGTTGGTCAGGAATGAGTGCTTAACCTTGTATTGAAGTATTATTGTAAGTACATGGTGTCTGAGTTGTGTACTAAGAAGTAGTGTATACCTTATAGTAATGACGTATCGTGTAATGGAGGCAAGACGGATGGAAAAAGCTGCATGTGCTTTGAGTCAGAGCATTGCATGGTACACTGCTGTCTGCATGGCTCTACAGCAGCCTGACAGCCACCCATTCATATCTGATCTTTTTTAAGTAGATTAGTAACAATTTTTAAATTCTGTTTTTGAAAAATATAGATTTTTTTTAATGTTTTGATTTAGTTTTTTATTTTTTCAAGCTTATGACACGATTTTTATTTTCAGCAGTTTGCACTTTTGCAGCTGGTTTTATTGTGGCATTAGATGTTGGCTATCTGTGCACAGATGAACAGCTATGTTACATAACACCTGCTACTATCTCTTTCACCAGAGAATTTTAGTAATGTGTATTTCTGTTTTCGAAGCTTCTTGTTGAAGTCAGGGGCTACTGTAGCTCAGAAAAATATTATGGTCCCATTGTTTGTAATATGTTAGACACATCACGTGTTTTTACTGGGATAAATTTTAATTAGATTTCTCCATGTTTTGTATGAGCTTAATTTTTTTAGTTTAACATCATTAGTTTAAGAAGTTTAACATCTGACTCATTGAAGACCTGCTGATGTAAAGCCATCACTGCCCATCTTTCTCTTGCATATTGCAACAACAATGATAATGACAATGATAAATAACAATAAGAAATATTTTATATAGGTGGATATTTAAAAAAAAAAAAAAAACCTGTAAAAGTATACTGCAAGTATAAATTTGGATCAGAAATGTCAATCTGCATTGAACAACTGTAACTGTTTTAATTGAAATTTTTTTTATTAAATGTTGTATTAAAATGCTCTGAAATACATTGCTTAAAATACAGTGGTACCTCAGAAATCGGAATTAATCTGTTCAGAACTCCGGCCCGAATCCTAAAAAGTTGGAGTTCTGATCGAATTTTCCCCATAAGAAATAATGGAAAACCAATTAAAGGGTTCCCGGCCACAAAAAATTACACCGTGTTTTTTTTTTTTTTTCCAGCATTTAAACACAAACTGAACCAGACAAAACAAGAAAAGCATATACTGTACTAAACACATCTAAGCACATTTATCAAAACGGTAATTTTTAAAGAGAATAAATGTATCCAAACAATTTCTAAAGTTAAAAAAAAAAGTGTCATGCCCTGATTGTCCACTCCTTCCGTGTGCCGCGCCCCCTCGTTAACACCATGTGGCATCCCCGTGTGATCAGCTGTTTCTGGTTGTTGTCATTAGTCGTCTGTATTTAGTCCGCGTCTCAGTTTGTTTCCCCAGTACGGTCATTTTATTGTCCGTCTGCGTTTTGCCTGCCTTACTCGTAATGAAACCCCGTATTCCCCGATACCCTGACGTCTGCACCTTTGTCATCGTTCCGTCCCCGCTGGGCACGACAATATTATTATAATTAAATGTATTAATGGTTTATTATTAATATTAAAATAATTAGTAAGAAATCATTCTTTTAAAATGTATTTTATTCCATAATAATAATTACTGCTGCTGTGTCTATCATTGTCTAAATGTATTTTTACTGTCTAAATATATGTATTCAGATAGTATAAACATGCACGATGCTATCACAGTGAATGCGAGGCTGAGACTGAAGCATTGCCCTTTGTTTCCGCTAAGAGATGTGCTGCATGACTCATTTCCCCGCGCATGCAAGTTACCTTAGGTCAGCGTTCACGGTTTGACTTCTGAGATTCAGATCGAGTTCTAGGTCATTTTTTTTTTTAACTGGTCGATTCGACTTTTAAGAAATTCGAGTTCTAATGAGTTTGAGAACTGAGGTACCACTGTACTGTAATATGAAGGTATTCTAATCGTATATGAAAATAATGACTTTAAAAATGTGGATGAAGCAGTGGAATTTGCTTTGAAGCCAGTGAAGAGTCAACAGGACAAGAGTTGTATTCGAAACTGTTGTATGGGTTAGATTCTATATCAGTTTATGGAAATGCTGCAAGCAATTGACAAGTAGTATAAGTGGGTGGGATTTTAGCAAATACCCCATTCACGCAAAGATCAGTTTGCAACTATCTTTGTGTAGCTTATTTCACTAGTAAAAGGAAACCACTAATATAGAAAATCCTTCAGTGAGTGTACCATTTTTGTGAATATGCAGGTGTAGTGGGCAGTGGTGGCCAAATGGTCAGGGAAGCGCACTTGTACTTGAAAGATTGCTGGTTCTAATCCCTTTCCAGCAAAGCACCCCTGAGGTACCCTGAGCAAGGTACCACCCCAAGCACTGCTCCCTGGGCACTGAATTAACTGCCCCCTGCTATCTCATGATGTCACGTATGGGTTAAATGCAGCAGACACATTTCGTTGTTGTGTGCTGTGGTGTGTCAACAATGATCACTGATCACCTAATTCTGAATTCTAGTTCGAATATCAGTCAGTTGTTAATCACAACAACAAAACTCACTAAATGTATCTGATGGTGATTTTTTTTGACTTGTCAGAACCAGAGATTTTGCAAGATTTTAATATGCAAAAGTATCACCTTAATTCTTCCCTTATTTCAAATTACTGTAGATTAAGCAAAGTAATTGTTAGTATAAAATCCTCTTTGTGTGAACACTGGTAAAGTAGTTCTTCCATTAAATAGATTTTGGTGATGGTTTTACCTTAAATTATTATGCCTGCTAATGCTGTGATTTTAATCTGATTGTATATCCGACATTGCTGTTGTCTGTAAATTGTTATGGTCATTTCTGTTTATGCGTATGAGCTCTGTTTCTGAGCTGTGATTAACAGTCTTGTGGACAGTCATAACTTGACAAGATTTTATTCAAGAAGCGTGGCAGATAACTGCCTGTGTTCCTAACACTGCTTATGTTTACAGCCCTTTACTATACCCTCACCAGACTCCCTCAGATTAGGGAAGTGTTCATCGGTTTATGATCATCTTGTATGTTTCAATATACTTTTTTCGATATCGACAAAATAACAACCTTAAAATGGCATGAAAATTTAACTTTTGGTATGTGTCAAGGAGTAAATCTGAGCTATGTGGTGCAGTTCAGCACTGATTTTCCTACCTATTAACAACACTGTGCCCATAGTACAATAAATCTGACTAATGTGTGCATATGAGCTTGTAAAAATACTGCTAGTGCCGGTGATGCAAGCTGAAGCAAAGCATGTTGTCGATAAAGTACTAGAGCTATGAGACCAAGTGCTAATCCATCCATGTCTGTCATTTCTTCTTAAAGTCAAATACCATTTTCCTTTCCTCTGTCCTTTTCTTTGCCCTGCTGCCTCAGACTGACACAGAAGGTATTACAGAAAGCACATTAAACATTGAGCACCCTTGTTTTTTTCTTTCCCTCCATCTATTTCTGTCTTAAGTGTTACAGCATTTGTAAATGCTGAATTTTGTTGCTTCCAATTTGTCAGTTATCTCTTCACTTAAAGTATTAATTTGGTTTTGATATTATAACTGCTATACCTGGTTTGCGAGGTATTTTCAGTTAATGGGATGTATAGTTCTAGAGTTATTAATTAAAATAACTATTAATGAAAATATGCAATAGTAAACTGAATGCCTTCCCTATACAAAAGCTGTCTTTTGGGGGGAGGGAGGCAGGGTGTAATTGAATAACCAGGTAATTTAAACTAATGACATTTATCATATGGGGAGTATCAGTTCTAGGAATTTGCCTTTTAGGTATCAAACAGCTTTATTTTCTTTCCTGTAAGTTGTTGAAATAAGCCTCTGATTCTACAGATCATACAAACACCCTAGTTGTGTCCTTGAACATGGTTAGGCATTTGGCCTTAGAACTTGATTTGATTTTAGTTCCAGTCCAAGTAAAGGAGTTTTGTGGTCACAAATGTATTTGTGTGAGTCTCTTGCCAGTCTCCATCCTGCTAGTTTTGATTGGTGGATTTATTTTATTTTTATGGCTTCTGTGAGCTCTCAATTTACCAGCATCACTGTTTGAGACCTTGCCCCAGATGGCTTTTATTAATAGCATAAAGTCTGACTCAGCTTTCAGTGAATGACTGTCTAAAGTTCAGTGCAGGATGAAGGGGCAATGAAGATTTAATGGATTGTTCAGGATGATGATGATGATGATGATGATTATAATAATAATAATAATAATAATTAGTGTTGTATGCTTTTGATCACAGACATCAGTAATTGTTAAAAAAAAATACTTTATTGATTTTCATTTAAGGGGTCCAGTTGGTTCCTAGTGAAAAAACTCCTACACTGGCATTGTTGAATGAGTCATGCCAGTATGCTAGTACAGCTTTGTGGTGCTTGATTTGGTGACACTTGACATCCTAATCCTTCTTCCTCTTTCACCTCCAGTTTGACTCTGTCTCCGAGTCAGATGTGAAGTGTTTCATCTCCTTCTGTTGAGAAGATTTCCTCCATTTACTGCCAGACACTCTGCTCAGTCAGCATGTGGGTGGTCAAGAGGAATTGGACCAAAGTAGTCCCTCTGCTATGTAAAATGATTTTGCTGCCAGAATAGAATGCTGTGATACTAAGATATTTCATGTTGTCTCACAAATTCAAGAATATGGCATGGTTGCCATTGTGCAGTGAAAGCCTTTTATCTAACAAATCATAGTGTTACACGTGCAGCTCTTAATAGGCAATGTATAATCACATCAAAACTTTCTGTCCCAACTGTGCCTGTCCCTCAGAATTGGCATAACCAGCATGCTAATCCCAGAGTTAAGCAAGAGAAGCCAAAGTCAACTGATCTGCAAAGCCCTGACCCAACCCAGATGTGCTGAGAGCCTATGCGCTGACCTACTGTTACACTCCTGCTTGCAATTGCACATTCACTTCTAAATGTGGTTGCACTTACATGTACCACTAGTACAGTAAACTAACAAAATAATCTATGAGCTGCTTCATCTTTTGATCATGAACAAAATATAACCTATTTGTCACCATAGGAGTATGTGTCCAAAACAAAGTACAGATCCTATGTACACAGAGACATTCATTCAGTCATAAGCTTACTTAATTTTATAGTGAAATTTATCAGTTGCACTTGCTTTACTGTCAGCATTACTGTAGCTGTTTACAGTTTGTTTACAGGAAATGTCTTTTTCCATATTTGATGTTTCTGTTGTATCCATTATGATGTTCGTTCAGGATTCTCATAAATATGAATTTTGCCAGTGTATCATTCAGACTGTGGGAGTGGAAGACATTGTATACTATGGGGAGAAGTACTGCATGATTCCAAAGGCCAGATGTCTTCATTTTCATCCCATTGTTTAAGCTACTCCCCATTTTTTATGCTATCATTCTTCTATGCAGTTCAGTGTCCAAGTCTGCTTTGCTGCCTCCAGTGCTTGCTATGTCCTAACCGGAAATATACGAAGGGCTAACACAGATAAGGAGCGGCTTCAGCTGTTGGTATTTGCCACGCGCGTACACTTAGGCTCACAAACTCCCATATCTCTTGGTTACAGGGAGTAGGCAAGCCTGTTTCCATGGCGACATTCTGACTGGCAGCTGCCAGCTGTATTTAGTCCCTGTTAAGGGGGAAGAGCTTTTAAGTGGCAGATGTAATGTCCTCTGCCTAATTAATTACTAGAAATGTGTAATTCATTATCCTGTTTGTGTTATACCTATTCAATCTGGACTCTGTGTATGCAAACCCACTTATTGCCAATGCAACTTTTTGTGACAATCTCTGTACAAATTTTTTAATATCACAATTTCCTCTTTAGCATAACCTCTGCGAGAGTGTTTTGGCTAGAGAGACAGAGAGGGACAGCGAGAAAGATGGGAAGAGGTAACAGAGGGAGGATGAGAAAAGGCTTTACGGGATGGCTTGCTGATACAGCACAAGCTACAAAGTTTATTTATAGAGACCTCACCGCCCAGCCCTTGGATACCAACAGCCAATTCAGAGGCAGAGAGGGAATGGGACTCTGCCAATCGTGGAAAAGGAAGAGGGTTGTCACACTCAGGAAGTTCTCAGTGTGTTTGCTTCAAGATTTAAAGATACAGTGTGACATATATGCATCTTGGAGCACTGCTTCTCTGATATTCTGCAGTCTTTCTTCCTAACCTTCAGAATCTCATGTTTATTTTTGACAGCATACAAATTTCTTTCTCAAATATCTTTCTCAAATAAAGACGCACTTTATCCCCATGTAGAACAGACCATTATTATATTTGTGTAACAGTAACCGTCTCTTGTTTCAAGGAGCGTCTTACTCAAAGTGTGACCAAAACTGAATGTGGTGTTTCTAGCATTTTTTGTTTTTGTAATATAAACATATTCATACCATATCCTTAATAATTACCAAGATTTTTTTTGTTCCCACCAGTAATTAATTAACGTGTAAACTTTGTTTTTAGGAAGGTTTATTCAGTTGTGGCTTCAGTGTACATGCAAACATTTTAATGCCAGTGTTTGGTTCTTCATATAGAACTTTGAAGAGTGACTGATTGGAAATGGCAATTTATTTATATAGTATGTTCAGTAAGACATGGCATTTTGCACTGTGAAATGGCAGTTTTGAATGGCTTCGATGGGATTATTTAACTACTTAAGCTTGTTTTTAGCTTATAAATTGCAATTTCTCTATAATAACTGGATGTGCAAGCAGTATGAAAAGTGAAGTGTACATTACTTCATTTTTTATGTCTAATAAAAAATGTCTGCTTGTTTCCCGTCTTCATTGTGTATTTTGTATAATTGTAAGCTCATGATGCATTGAACAAAATTTGTTTCTTTAGATGACGGAGAAAGTCGTGACATAGGTCAGATGTTATATGTAGCTGCCTAATTTTGTCTTAGTACAGTTTTGCTCCCACTGTTGTGTTCTTTTATCTCTGTGCAATTGATCATTTTCAAGATGTCAGATATCAGCATTTAGTACTCTCCATCGGTCATTGTGCCAATGAAACAATACTTGAAAGGTCTTGAGGATGTCTGTTTTTCAAAACTGTTTTCCTCTTCAAATAACATACTAACCCAATCATTGATGCCAGAGAATGAGGTCTATCTCAACATCAGTAGAGAGGAGGCTGACATCTGTGCCCTTTGCTAACAAATACAAACTATGTTCACCTAGCATGGCTTGTCTCCTCTTTTTAAAATTGTTCTGAACTGAAATTTAGGTGACTATCTCTTTCATCTAACTGTATTTGGAATAAAACAAGTTTGTATGGTCTCTTTCCTCAAGTTACTTTAGTCTGTTTCTGTAGTCCAAGTACATGCAGTTGGGAAAGCTGGGATTTCTAAATGGCCTATAATGTGTCTCCTTGCTGATCCCCTGGAATGGACTGGTATCATTTCTGTCTAATGTCTCATGCTGCTTCGGCCCCCAAGTCTTGTGTTGGATAAGTAGTTGGAAGGTGGATGGATGGATGTTTTATCCTAGACAGAAATCTTACAAAATGCATTGTGAAGAAGTCGTCAAATCCCATTTTCAACTAAGATCCAGTTTTTCCCACCCATCTTATTCAAAGCATTACTATGCTAAGGTGGCAGGGTGACACCTAGCTTGTGTTGCAAGGCTCGTGTGCTGGTACATTTCAGCTCTTTTTTAAACACTTTTTTGTGGCACGTGGCAATAAACCAAACATCATCAATGTCCATGGTTTTTCTTTTGATAGATAAATGACCTGCTGACACAACTATGTTCCCTCTTCTCTTCTTCTGGTCCCGTGCAGGTGGAAGCAGCTCAGGATGCAAGCCCCACTCCTCCCTCTGCCAGCCTGCAGCTTTGGGCTTCTCCCCCGCTGAGCCAACCATGTCGAGCCAGCACAGCCACCCCTCCTTTAGCAACATCCACTCCATGGCCGAACAGCAGCAGGTATCAGCTGACTCCTGTATCCCAGACCTGCTGCCTGCCCTCTTGTTAAGCTAGAGGCTTGGAGGCTTCCTATTTGAGCATGAGGTGACCCCTCATTTATCTATGGTCATTCTCACGGAGCTATAAGTCCAGCCTACATTTGTGAGGTCTCACAATGAAGCCAAATACTTCTTAGGGCAGAACTAAGCACTACCTCTTGCAAAAGTAGTCACCAAACCTACCATGGGGGACACTTCCTCCTGCAGGCAAAGACAAAGACCCCCAGATTCCTCCCCACAATCTTCTGTGCTCTCTGGTTTTACGTAATGTTGTTCCATGTTCCCCGCAGGTGCTGTCAGACATGACCATTCTGCAGAGGAGGATCCCCCCAAGCTTCCGAGATCCAGCTAGTGCCCCACTGCGAAAACTGTCGGTTGATCTCATCAAGACATATAAGCACATCAATGAGGTAAGAAACAGCAAATGATGCTGCGTGTATACATATTTATATGTATATCACGTGTGTGTGTGTAGTGATGTTGATATATATACACACACAAATACTCAAACTCATTAGAACTTGAATTTCTTAAAAGTCAAACCAACTACTTCAAAAAAGGGTGACATGGTGAAGGGTGGCATGGTGGTGCGGTGGTTAGCATTGTTGGCTCTCACCACTGGGACCTGGGTTCGAGTGTCCGCCTGGGTTACATGTGTATGGAGTTTTGCATGTTCTCCCCATGTCGTCGTGGTGTTTCCTCTGGGTACTCCAGTTTCCCCCCACAATCCAAATTAGACATGCTGAGGCTAATTGGAGTAACTAAATAGCCCATGGGTGTGCATTTGTGGATGAATGGTGTGTGAGTGTGCCCTGCGATGGGCTGGCCCCCCGTCCAGGGTTGTTCACTGCCTCGTGCCTATTCCTTCCGGGATAGGCTCCGGACCTCCCGCAACCCAGAAGGATAAGCAGATTGGAAAACTGATGTGTGCGTGTGCGTATGTATGTATGTATGTATGTATGTATGTATGTATGTATGTTCTGTGCACAACTGCTAAATACTGTGCCATTTGGGAAATGGATGGATATATGTGTGTATGTACTGTGCACAACTGCTAAATATATACACCTACATACATATGGTTTGATTTGATGTGTGATGGGTTGATTTACTTATGACCTCTGTTAAACCATTCTGGCTGGCTCTGTGTTTCAGCCATCAGAGTACATATCGGTGTTTGCTCCCTTTTTCTGTAGGTGTATTATACAAAGAAAAAGCGACGTGCCCAGCAGATTCCCCCTGAGGATTCCAGCACTAAAAAGGAGCGCAAGGTGTACAATGATGGTTATGATGATGATAATTATGACTACATTGTCAAGAATGGGGAGAAGTGGTTGGACCGTTACGAGATTGACTCACTCATTGGCAAGGGCTCCTTTGGACAGGTAAGAGCAAGGATGGGGCATTTTGTCTGGCATAAAAGGAATAATATTTGGTGATTAATGGATCTCAATGAAATGTAAATTATCTTCCACCTAAGGATTTTAAAAGGTTTTTCCTGTGGCTTTTTACAATGTTCTATGACTTGTCAAGTGTACAGTATTAGTAACAGTATTATTATGATGCTGGGGCATGCTGTTGTGCAGATGGACAGGTGATTTTCTGTCCATATGGAGGTTGGAGAGTGAGTTGGGGGACTATAGGTTACAGGAATAGAGATTATTAAGCGGAAAGGAAGGCTCACATGGTTTGCTGTAAATCTGGCGCATTGCATGCCTAACTCCTTTGTGTGTGTGTGTGTGTGTGTGTGTGTGTTTGTGTGTGTTCTTGGTTCAGGTGGTAAAAGCCTATGACCACCATGAGCAGGAGTGGGTAGCCATCAAGATCATCAAAAACAAAAAAGCCTTCCTGAACCAAGCTCAAATTGAGCTGCGCTTGCTGGAGCTCATGAACAAACATGACACAGAGATGAAGTACTACATTGGTCAGTTTCCTGCTCATGTTTCTGTCCTGAGCTGGCATTTCACCGATGGGGGGAGCATATAAAATTTTCATTTTTTAGTGTCTTATTTTCTGAGAATACAAATTGTTGTGAAAACTTATTGAATTAATCTTCTGATATGGCTACAAAATGGTGCCTGTACATTATGATCTTAAGAACATGCCTTTAATAATGTCACTTCAGACATAGATCTTATACTTTGTACTGTACTTACCGTTTCTGTTTTTCTACAGTGCACCTGAAGAGACACTTCATGTTTCGGAACCACCTTTGCCTGGTGTTTGAGCTTCTGTCTTACAATCTGTATGACCTCCTGCGCAATACCAATTTCCGTGGTGTTTCGCTCAATCTGACACGCAAGTTTGCTCAGCAGTTGTGCACAGCCTTGCTGTTCTTGGCCACACCGGAGCTTAGCATCATACACTGCGACCTAAAGCCTGAGAACATCCTCCTCTGCAATCCTAAAAGGAGTGCCATCAAAATTGTGGACTTTGGAAGCTCCTGCCAGCTCGGTCAACGGGTGAGCATGCTCGGAACAACATTGAAGGCATGAGGTCAAGCCCCAACAAGATGGCAAATCCTAAAGAAGGACAGTATAGCTAAATTTAATAAGGCTGTATAGTGATTCATTAAAGACAAATAATTGCCTGGTAGATAAGTAACTGTAGGGAGGGAATATAGCAGGAATCTTAAGTAAGGGATTAATGCAATTCAATAAGTTGTATATCTAAATGGGCTACATGAGATATGTTAGTTACTGATTCTTTTTTTGTCATTTGCATAGAAATATAGAAATTCTTTCGTTTTCACATTTCCCATCCTGTAGACACACAGGGTCAGCCATTTATTGAGTATGCCTGGAGCATTTTTTATTTATTATTTTTTAAAGAGTTGCTCAAGGAACTAGCAGTAATAGTTGTGCTGCTGGCCATGGGATTTGAGCCAACGACCTTCTGATCATAGGTGTGCTAACCCACAAAGCTACATTTCGCTTGTTGAGAACACTGGTAAACAAATGAATCGGAAGAGAACATGCAAAATGTTTTTTTTCTTTTTTTCTGTAGCTGGATATAGAAAAGGGGCTAGTGTGAAATTTTTCTGCTCTTGCATGTCTTGTACACTTCGTTAGAAATGAGCTTTGTGATAGAACATGTGATAGAGAATACAAGACTTTCGGCTGTGCGATTCTACTTACTATTAGATACAGTCATTGCTGCCATCTAGTGAGTAATAGATGCATATATACACCACTGACATTTAGCACTGTTCTTACATCCTACATCTTCATATGTAATCAGCTAACCCTTCTGTTTCCTCAGATCTACCAGTACATCCAAAGTAGGTTCTACCGATCTCCGGAGGTACTGCTTGGCATGCCTTATGATCTGGCCATTGACATGTGGTCCCTAGGCTGCATTCTGGTTGAGATGCACACAGGGGAGCCTCTCTTCAGTGGTTCCAATGAGGTACACCAGAGACGCTATGCTTATCTGCTAGTCAGTTCATGATTCTTTGGCTAAAGTTTTGGCATTGGCTAAAGGTTATGCCCATTTGTTGTTAATGCATTGGTAATGTTGTGATATCAATGACTGTTCAGTCAGAAAACTGAAAAATAACCATTGATTAGTGAAGCTTTTCATTGGCACCTTTACTATTTGGTTACTACAGGCTAACAAACATTGCTCTCTTCCCACAACAGGTTGATCAGATGAATAAAATAGTTGAGGTGCTGGGTGTCCCCCCCAACCACATGCTAGACCAGGCCCCCAAAGCACGGAAATATTTTGACAAACTGTCTGACGGCCTCTGGACCGTCAAGAAGAACAAGGACATAAAGAAGGTACTTTATCCTTCGGCTTGCGTGAGTAAATCTCTGCCGTCATTTTTGGCATTGCCCCTGATTATCACAATCAATTCTCAAATTTTGTCATCTCTGATAGTAGGGAGAGTGCGAGTTTGCCAACAGCACAGTTTCATCGTAAGCAATGAAGTTAGCACCTTAAATTCTGCAGTTAGCATTAGAAATGGCACGCTGCTCTATTTGGAGTTTTACCTCTTAACCCAGAGATGGCCAATCTTATCCGCAAAGAGCCGGTGTGTATGTGGGTTTTTGCTGCAACTCCCTAATTAGATTACTAATTAGAGGACTGATTGACTGAAGAGTCCTCACACCTGTGTTTGAACAGCTGACCTACAGGTTATCCCAAAAATCTGCATACACACCGGCCCTTTGCGGATAAGATTGGCCACCCC
>JAODJW010019871.1:9681-46060 GCA_026777045.1 Hyperopisus bebe | reverse complement strand
GTTTGTTTTCCAGCCCCTGTTCAGTTCTGTTCAGTTTGGTTTCAAACCCCACTTTGTTCAGCCAAACGCCTGCCTCTTTGTTCTGCAGATCGTCATGGCCTCAGCCAATGTAATCTGGAATTAATGATTGCTGTAAACACAAATAATCTTTACCTAAACCATTGCTGTCATACTTACAATCACATTTCATCTAGTTGCTCAGCTTCCATCCTCAGACTGGACACTGACTTTCTTGCCATGTTTCTATCTGGTAATCTCTTCCCTTCTTTTCCCTGTCTGGGTGTAATTGCTATTGTATAAATGTGAAGGAGCTGTCCCCCTATTAGCACTGAGAAATGAATCACAGAATTAAATAAATGGAGAACTAAATGAAGGCAGAAGAAAAAGAATGAAAAATGAAAATAAAGTAATTATGCAATAATTTATAAAATATTAAGAAAAAATACTTATGTATCTACATGTGTTCGTTTAGGAGTCTGCTTTGCTAAATAAAATTATATATTTTAATGGATTTATTAATTTATTTATTTGATGAATGAGCATTTGTTTGTTTTTTGTTTGTTTATTTCTAATCATGGTCCCTTTGGGCCTCCATATCAATGCACAAAAATACAAAAGCTTAACAAATAGAGAGTACGACCGGTATGCCACTGAGGATCAAAGTCTTTGTCTGTCCTATGCAGATCCCACTCCTAAGAAAGTAAAATTTGATTCTGACACCCTCTGGATTGTCTTTCACCTGGGAAGCAGAGGTTTCACAGTGAGAAACATGAAGATGAACTGAAGTGAGGAAGAGACAGAGGTGCCATAAGGTGGGGTGGGGGGGCAAGTTAGGACGATTCCAAGGGCCCTAGAATGACAGGGGCCCTAAAAAATTTGTGAAATTACTGGATTGGTCTAGACTGGGGAGCTCAAAATCTTTAGCAATGCCCCAGGGAAGACAAATTCAGATGTAGCATATAAAGACACTGTTGCTTTCACAAATCATAATGTCCCTTTTTTTTTTACTTAAAGCCTACAATAAAACATGAATATACAGTATTTAAACCTGACTGAAGCCAGTTTTGTCTGCATTTATCTGTTTCCCAACATTTGAGCACCATAAACTTTTGCGATGAGGGAATCTGTATGAACTGAAAAATGAGAACAAAATGTAATCCAGTAATATTAAAATCACCAATTACACAGGACCCATTTCTAAATTTGACACATGGTCATTTAGGTCTTTATGCCTACAGTTATGTTGGGGAGGAGGGAGGTGTCACGCATTCCTTTTTAGTAAAGTCTCAAATCTGGTGACATTAGGTACCATGTTAGGATATTAATAATAAAAGAAAGAGGAAATAAAAGCCTAGCCCTGATATTGGCCACATAGATCAATGCTGGGTGTTCACCGTGCCACTTACTGGCAGCACCTGGTAATACAGCACCCTGTACCAGAGGTATGTAGCATTTCTAAGGAAAAATGCTAATACATTTTAAACAAAGCCTTGCTACAAGTTAAAAATTTACATTTTGAGTTTGAGGTTAGTTGGAGTTGGCATTGCCAGAAATAAAAGACTGTTCTTTCTGTAGTTGATAGTGTATATTTTTGTAAGCTTTTGATTTAAAGGCTCAGAAATGTATACTACACATAAACTGGATGAAAGGAAAACTGTGGTTTGAGGCAAGTCTGCAAGGCCCACAAAATAGATCGACTTCAACAATGGGCATCAGCATTAGGCATCATCAAAGGTGATCCAGAGGAAAGTTCACAGGCTGCATTCATGCTGGGCTGTTTCGCTTCTACTGCCTGCAAACTCAGTGATGCAAGGATTATAGGAAATGGGCAGCCAGCAGCTGGAGAAAGGTACTTTGAACTGAAGTCACCATTAACAATATTTTGAGCAAGCAGCTGTATAGTTGTCTGGCCTGCCTATTGTGTTTCCCTATGGTATCTTAATTGACAATTGCCTGCCCCGATTACCTTCATATGTTACACCTATCTTTGGGTCCTGGCTCGCCAGTTGAGTATTTTCTGTGTCTTTTATGTATTGTTACCTTAGTCTGCCCCTTTGCCATGTCCTGGTCAGGCCCATGGATCCACTCCATGTATCTATCTGTTCCTTGCCGTGTTCATTAAACCCCATGAACTGGCGGTTTGTGACAGAATGCTTGACTCGCACCATTTAATGCAGTGAGCCCCGTTCCTGCTGTCTTGAGCCCAGCTCTATGTTACCTACGTCCTAAGGCCTCTTATACTGTAACTGGTACTGCAGCCCTATGCCCCCAACAGTCCTGTGTCATCCATACTCATGTCTTGTTTTGAGCCCCTGTGTTTCAGGCCTCCCTTTGCAGTCCGGTAATCCAGGTTCTGACCGGTTCATGCTACCTTGAGAGTTGTTCCCGCCAGGCAACAGAGACCTGCCTCCAATCCAGACCTGTCTCTTGTCATATTTGGGAATCTAGAGCCCAGGTGGACACCAACTGAGTTTTGACTTCCTTGAGAGGCTTGTCTACCAGACAATAGAATCCTGAGTCTACCTGTCCCTAGTCCAAGGTCCAGTTGTGTCCCCTGCCTTGTTGTCTTGTCTCTAGTGTAGTTTAGTTGTCAGTCCTTTTCAGTGCTATCCCCAGTTGCCAGTTGCCAGTCTTCAATCCTGTGTCCAGTCGGGTCGCTAGTCCAGTCTTAGTACCAGTACAAGATGCCAGTCACCAGTGCAGTCCTCTCTCCAGTCTCGTTGCTAGTTTGTTTTTGTCCCGTCCTCAGGTGTCCGCAGGCTGGTAATCCGGGAACCCTAAGCAGACACTAGGCATGAAAGGTCTGACCACCTGAATGGGAAGGTGGTGGTGTTCTATGCCAGTTGCCATTCCTAAGGAGGGGGGTACTGTTCGATAGCATATTGTTTCCCTATGGTGTCTTTATTGGCAATGCCTTGCCCTGTTTGCCCTCAAGTGTTGCACTTATTTCCTATTTTATATGCCTTTTATTGTTGCCCTGCATTTCTGCCCCCTTGTTCTCTCACGAGCCACACTCGTTACTAATTTGTCTTCCCTCTTATTTCAGCTCTCATGTGACTCTCTCCAGCTACTCCTCATCTGCTCCCTCATTAGTGGCGTACAGTATATGAGTACCTCCCAGTCCGGTAATTAGCGTTATCCCAGCATGTGCTCCTGTACTCTTCGCTAGCGTTTGCTCTAACTTTGTTTTCCCCCACATGTTCTACCTTCTGATTGCCTTATCAGATCTGAATAGACCCCATTTTGTTTGCCCAGCTCCTACCTCCATCTTTGTTGGCAATGTGACAAAAAAGTCCATTGCAGAACACAATGGATATTAGTAAGACAGCTGTTCCTACAACTACAACTACATGCTACTACTCCAGAATTTCACCTCTTTGTCCTGTGTTGAATTCCTCAGTCTGCAGGAAATACACAAGTAAGCATCTTGCTGCACACGGTACTTGAACAAATAATAATAAACCTTTTTTTAAATTTTTGGATGCATGTTCTGCACTTCTTTGGTGTCAATCCACACTGGCTTGTCTAACCCATCACTTCAGTGGTATATCATAGAAAGAGTACAGTATCATTTCTGTTTCTATACAGCTGCTGTCTTCAGTGGGGTGCACAGAAAACATCTGCCTTACGTGACAGCGAAAGTAGATATGTAGTCTGCATGCTGTGCTTTCTGGATTTGAAGGATTGTAGATTAACTAGCTACTGCCTCAAACCTGTAGTTCAAAGGGGACCTGCACAGGCAGCTGTGTACAGACATGTTTTTGTGGAAATACAACACTACATTGTGAACATATCAGACAATGATAATGGTTTATCGCCCAGTGAAAAAGTATATTAGCTGGCAGGGACCACAGATACGCTCTTCCTGCTGCTAAAACAGAGCAATACCCCTCTGCTCCAATAGATAAATACACACTTCAAAGTATTTTATCCTACAAGATAAATCTGGCAGTTTGACAGGCCAGACACTAAATCTCTAATACACATATCCCCGCCACTAAAGCAATTAACATGGAAGAAAAATATGTTGCACTTCTAAAGCAAAAAGGTGCTTTAACTGCTAAAACTGCCAAAATCTCCTAAAGTCTTAATGTTGTGCTAAATGTAATATATTCATGAATTTTTATTGTTAGTTGTAATAATACAGATAATAAGTACTAATAAGCTTAATAAACAAATACACTGCTGCAAATCCTATTGATTGTGGGAAGTTTCATCAGTAATAGCAAGAACATGTGTAACTCATTGTATATACACATACTATATATCATTAAATGCTCTGTTTGATTACTGTGCAAATACTCAGGATAGCAGCAAGGCAACAATTTAAAGTAATAGAAACAGTAATTACATGGGTCGTATGGGAACTTAATCGTATAGTTCATTTCATTGTTATGCTACATTCTGAATTCAAATGTTATTCTATTAAAAAGAATAAATGCCTCTGCAAACATTTGTAAATGGATGCCAAGACTAGATGGTTGCTAGGAATTTATTGTGCTATTATGCATGCCAATAAAATACTTAGTGAAATAATTGCTCTGCTGCAGAGCACGAGAGTGAAAAGATGGAATGAATGCCAGCGTGTATCTTCATTCAGAAACAAGCCACGATCACTGGACAAAATAGCACAAGAACAGCAATATTCAAAGTAGTGCATGAAGAGCTGCAGACAGTTACAGAAATTCATGTAATTTTAAAAGATGGTCACCAAAAAAATCTCTCTTCCCGAGAATGTCTATTATTTAAATGTTTTTGGTTTGCTTATTCTTATTCCTACAGAAAACATCTTGTATTCTTGCCATTTTCATGATTCAAGACTCTAGAGTTATTTATTGTCAATACATCTGTGTACTATGGTGCTACACATAAATACAATTACAATAAACATCCCACATCATAATAACAATACAATACAATATAATAAATACAATATAAATATAATGCACAAAATTGATTTTGTGCATGTGCAGTATAGTGCAAATAATGCGCAAATCTAATAAATAAAAAAAAAAACAGACAACAAACGGCAATATCATTATAGGGTAGTTGGGGGGGTCTGCTGGGGGTAATGGCAGTATTTGTTGTTGGGGGGGTTGACTAGTAGGAGCAGTGTTGGTCCTTGGGGGCAGCAGGGTGTTGAGGATCCTGACTGACTGGGGAAAGAAGCTGTTGCAGTGACTGTTAGTGAGAGTTCCGGAACTTTCTCCCAGACGACGGGGGTGAACAGTCCGAGGGATGGGTGGGAGGGTTCTTCCATCATGCTGCATGCACGGGGGATGACATGTTTGCTGTACAGAGTTTTCCCCATGATCAATAAAGGTGTCATTGATCTTAATATTAGTTTAGTGATGGGTGGGACCGGAGACCCAATGATCCTCTTTGCTGTCCTCACTGTCCAGTGCAAGCACGTGTGGTCAACAATGTTGCAGTTCCAGTGATGCAGCAGCAGAGAACGCTCTTGATGGTTCCTCAGTAAAATCAGGAGGGAATAGGAGGGGCGATGCTGCCCTTCTTCAGCCTCTGTAGGAAGTGGAGTTGGTATGCAGGGTCCAGGAGAACTTGTCTGCCATGTGTACTCTCATTAACTTCACCCTGCTGACTGTCTCTGTGTAAATACTAGTATGCTAAGCAAGTCATAACTTCATTCATTGTTTTATTTACATTAAGCAACAAAAATGCTTTGAACAGCATTCATTCTTCATGGAAATATAGACTGAAACAATTTGTTATTATCAACATTATTACTCAATACTGTGTTATTATTTGTTATTATAAATTTGTTATTACTACTAGTTTACGAAGAGATGAGCTGGTATTTTCTAAAGGGAAATTAGTTTTCAATTTGTTACATTTTGTCAAGTTATTATATAATGCAGTGTTATTATATAATGCATTGGTACATGGTGTGTGACAAAGAATTTTGTTATAAAGTTGCATTATGTGATGGAAATTTGTTCGATTTTGTCGAGTTATTGTTTAGTGTGGCATTATTAGATAATGCATTGTTAGAAATGTCAATTACATTGGAAGCAGTAAAATGTCAGGTTGACAGAAATGGTAAATATAAAATATAATACAAACAGGACAACTTATATTTCAGCATGTTTTTTGTGCAAACACATGGCATGCCTGTCGGTACAAAAATTGTATAAATGGCTTTGCTTTGAACAAAAACATATGGATAATAGCTGAGGTCAAAACACTTCAATCTGTCGTGCAGGGAAGAGCTGAATAGGTATCTGTCACAGGTAATTACCCACACATATACCCAAATGGTTTTCAATCAACAGTAGCAGTGACTAGCATATCAACTGCCCTACTGCTGGGCTCAGTTTTACTGTACCACAGCATGAAGTCTGCAAGGAAAGCTTTAGGGTTTTGAATATTTGTTCCTGAGGCACAAAATACTGTGCATGTACATAAAAAATCAAGAAAACCAGAAAGGGTTGTGAAGGACAGTCACTTGAGGAGATGTCAATGCCTGTCTCTGTTCAAAAAGACTTCGAAAAAGATCTTATAAATGTATTTGAACTTGTGTGCCAATTTTAATTGCAGTCACAAATTTTTCCTGTGAAGACCAAAGAATGGTCCCCATAATGTCAAATTAACAGGTTTTATACACATTATGGGACATTTGGTCCGCAAAATGTAATAGATACATACCCCCCCACACACACATACATATACACACACACACACACTGACTGGCCATATTATTTGGTTTCCTTGCTAGTACTAGGTTTGACCCCCTTTGGTCCATACTGACATGATAGCATCAGATTTGTCAGCTGCACCTTCATGTTGTGAACTTCTGACCCTATCTTCTGAATATAGCAGCAGAAATTCATTCAGGATTCATTGTAAAGGACATTGTAAAGGACCCTTCCCACCCGCTACACGGACTCTTTTCTCTCCTACCGTCCGGAAGATGGTATCGAAGCTTCCACTCCACCCCTACCAGGCTGTGCAACAGCTTCATACCACAAGACATCAGAACTCTGAACACACACTGATATCTGGACTGACTCTCTTTAAATACCTCTAAACTGCATATACTGTACAAAAACAACCTCTAAATTGCAACTCCACTGTTACTGCCACATTATGCATCCATTTCAGCATGTTAATTTTACAACTGTAAATTTCAACTTACTGTGCAATATAATAATCATGTGCAATACCAGCCATTATGGTTTACATCCATTCACTGTTACAAATTGGAATTGTGTGCTGTCTATTTATCGTCCTGTCTATTATTGTTTGTATTGTATTGTTTTTTTGATTCTGTTACTGCACTTTGTGGTGTCTTATGTTGGGGCAAATCCTGCCAACTGCCTTATGCAACTGCACAAATCATATGAAGTTTACATCTCTGCACTATTTATTATCTCTACACTATTTATTTACTGCCTGTTTACACCTTGCACGCCCTGTTACTGTGATGTTAAGTGTACTATATGTTACTATATGTTGCACTGGGGCCATGGAGAAACGTTATTTCATCACTCTTTGTACATGTATGAAGCTGCTGATGACAGTAACGTAACTTTGAACCTTGATCTGATGTGTTGTGCGTTCAGAGCTGTTCTGCAGCATGCCTTATTGTAATGAGTGGTTATTTCAGTTACTGTTGCCTTTCTATCAGCTTTAACCAATATGGCCATTCTTCTCTGACTATTGTCATCAAAAAGTCATTTTCGCTGCATGTTTTTTCTTTTTTGGCCCATTCTCTGTAAACCCTAGAAATGGTTGTGCGTGAAAATCCCAGTAGATCAGCAGTTTCTGAAATAGGCCTACTGTCTGTCTGGCAGGAGCAGCCATACCATGTTCAAAGTTACTTAAATCACCTTTCCTCCCCATTCTGGTGTTTGAAATTAACAATAACTGAAGCTCTTGACCTGTATTTGCATGATTTTATACAATTTCCTGCTGTTTATTAGATATTCCCTTCAACAGGCTGAACCGGTATGTTTAACAAAGTGACCTCTGTGTGTGTGTGTACAATTCAATTGTGTACTATTCAAAAGTTTCGGGTCAATCAGGAATTTCTGACTTAAGTTTTTTAAGCTCCCAAAAGAAAAGCAAATTTTTGTCCATTAAACATCAAGTTAATCAGAAATACAGGGTAGAAATTGTGAATGCTGTAAATGCACAATGTGATATCTACACTGGCGTACTGAGGCCCATTATCAGCAACCATCAGTCTTGTGTTACAATAGCATTGTGTTTGCAAAAGTTTATCATTTTAAATCCAATTTGAAATTATATTAGCACAGCAGAAAACTGTTGTGCTGATTAAAGAAGCAATAAAGTTGGCCTTCTTTAGATTACTTGAGTATCTGGAGCATCAGCAGTTGTGGGTCCAGTTGAAGACTGAAAATGGCCAAAAACAACCTTCTTCTGAAACTCATCAGTCTATTCTTGTTCTGAGAAATGAAGGCCATTCCATGGGAAATGCGTGTGACCCCAAACTACACACACACACACACACACACACACACACAACCAGTCTAAACTTTTGACGCGCCAAGCCACCTACAAAGGAGAGTGATAGTGTCACATCACATGACCTGGCCATCTGACCTATACACAGTAGACATGGTTCTGGAGGAGTATGACCAGAGAATAAAAGGAAAGCAGATGCTGAGTCCTCAGAATATATGTAGGAACTCCTTCAGCACAGCTGGAAAAGCATCCTGGGTGGCCCCTCGTGAAACTGGCATAGATGGGACAGTAATGTCAGTCAGTCCCTGAGCCACGCCCAGGGGCCCAAAGGTGGGATCGCTCTGCCGACCACGAGATTGGAACCGGCAACCTTCTGAGTTCCACCCCACAGAGCGCCCCCCAACAAATACATTTTGTGTTATTTAATACTTTTTTGGTCAATACATACTTTTATATATGATGTTTTATAGTTTTGATGTCTTACATAATTAATTATTTTAAAATGATGAGAATATAGTACACACACACACACACACACACACACAGAAAACTCATTACAGCTTTCCTAAAACTGTATAGTTCTCTATTAGCATGGACCATCTGATATTTAAGAATAAAATGTTAATACGGAAAATACACATTGTTTCTCCACCCTGGTGCAGTAACCCAGCTGTTCTTATCCATCATTTATGCAGCACTGAGAAAGGAACTCTTTCCGTTTTCCCAGTTTACTGCTTAAGTAGCACAGGAGACAAGGAAGATAAAAAATACTCATGAATATATGTATTAAAATGCTTATGAATAAAAAAAAAGGACAGAAATCACAGTAGAGGATTTCACCATATGCCCTGGACCTACATAGCAGCCGACTCAAATAAAGAAACCAATTATTCATCAAATGAGGATACCCAAAAGTACAGTCAGCTGTAACAAGGTTTCTGGTACCCGTCTGTTTGAACCAGCAGCATAATATGTTCTGGGTGCTAAATAAATGACTAAAATATAAATATTGCAAAGTAATCAATAAACAGGCATGGACATTTACAGTATAGTTGTTTTAAAAAGAATGTCACTAGTTATGACAAGCTATTGCTATCAATCGTTTTCAGTTCAGCACACCCATACTTTTTTTGTAATAACCAACTAGTTATTCAACCTAATTAGTCTATTAAGGTACTACTACATTTTCACTGGTTAATTACTTTCATACTAATGACATTTTGGACGAGGGGTGGTACAGTGGTTAGCATTGCTGCTGCACAGCATGATGGTCCAGGGTTCAGTCCTGGGTCCTTTCTGTGTGGAATTTACACACTCTCCCCGTGTTCATATGGTTTTTCACCAGGGGCTCTGGTTTCCTTCCACAGTCTAAAAGCATGCAGGACAGGTTGATTGGTGAGTCTAAATTGGCCCTGTGTGAGTGTTGGCAAGAGCCCAGGGTTGGTTCCTACCTGCACCCATTGTTCCCAAGATAGGCTCTGGTTCCCCCCACAACCCCAGTTGGGATTCAGCAGTTTCAGAAAATAGATGGATGGATGGACCAGTGTTGGTATGAGTAATATCTGTCAACACTTAGAGCAAGGTATCCTAATCCATGCTGTAACACATATGTCATATTTAATTCTTCAAAACATATGTATGTATAGTTTTTGCAATATTAATATTTCATGAAGTTATAGCTATGAAAATATAGTTCCATAAATAAAACAGCATCCTGCATTTTGGGGATCAGTCACAGGTTATAATCCCTAGCTAAGCCTGTACTACCCCATCCCTACTGGCAGATTTGCTCATTCTTTCACAAACAGCAGGCTGTTGGCTGCATGATGTATCACGACAGCTTTGGGAAAAACATGCAGACCAAATATTAACTGTTCTAGGACCTGATCTATGTACTGTAAACTCATTAATAGGCATTAAAAGGTTTTTAGACATTGACTTTCATACGTGAACAGACTACTTTCATGACAGATTCTGGGTCTTGTAATTAAAGCACATTCTCTTTTTCACCAAAATGAAAATGCAATTTACAGTATCTAGGCAATAATATAAATACAGAGTTGGCTTCACTGTCTTTCTGGTCTGTTTTTATATTTTATTGAAAGACCCAATTTGCAGGACAGTAACAGACCAAGGAACTTCATAGACAGGGGTTAATACTATCCAATTAATTACTACAGAACCTCCTGATCACAACCATGACCAGGATAAACATGTGGGCGGTTGGATGGATGGATAAATGGATGATGGATAGATGAATAGAGTAAAGAGGCTGAGGTGGAATAAAAACCACCACAGCCTATAGCTCTCTTACAGACTTCAGCAAACTGCACGATGTGGACAGTATTATCTATTATCAATCACTTTTCTGACCACAAAGCTCACCAGGGAAAGCTGTGGGAAATGTCATCATCACCACCATCATCATTTCTATAACTTTGATGATGATGCATTAGATTTAAAACAGTCTCCTAAAATATTTTTCTTCTTAATTAAAAAAAATATATATTTAAGCCCTATCTTCTGATACAGTTTTTCACCTCAAAACTTTGTTCCTGCTTGCAAATGGTACACCCTTTAACCCTTTCATGCATGGTGTCCACTGTAGTGGATAGCTATTTAAATTTTATTTTCCTCCATATGAATTGCTTAGATCCATGGTAAATTACGATTAGACATGTGTCCACTATAGTGAACTTCATGCATGTATGAAGTCAATTTTGTCCAGCTAGGCATCCACGTGTGATCAAGCTTCATAAAAATGATCCTTAAATCACCAAAATTCATCAGAAAGAAACAATTTCAGGAGTGTTTAAGCCTTTTCTTCTCCTCCGGAAAGTCAAACCTTTCTTTCATAGGCCATGCATTAGCATTGACATAATTACACAGGTTAACATATACAACAGCCGACGGATGCTGCAGGTGCAATCACATTCATGATTCCTTCAAGAAATGCCCTTTCTAGTTAAACTGAGAATCTCATTTTAGTATTTGGGTTGTTTTCCTCTCTTCCAAATTCAACAGACTTGGCAAAATTATTTGGAAATGCACAGATATTTGTACCATATATTGCAGTTTGCCCATCTGCTTAATAATGTCCACATTTAAAATAGTTCAGATTCTTTCATATTGCCAGTTATGAGAAGATTCATTTATCACAACTATACCACTAACAAGAAAATACAAACTAATTTATTTTAATAATTTATTTATGTGCGTGTACTGTCCTCAAACTAAAATAACAAGAACAACAAATTATACATTACATAGAAATAGAACAGCATAAAAAACACAGTGGAACCACAGAACAAAAGTGTGTAACAAGCTCAAGCTTAATGCAAAATGAAGTAATCGTTTACGTTCTTTGTCTTAAAACTCTTCACAGATTGTGTTGACACTGTTAAAATATGTAACCAGTAATAGAAGGCCATTTTTGTGAGTTTGGCACACATTGTGTGTAGTTTTCAAACTTGTCTTTGTACATGGTTAGATGTTTAAGTTGGCCCTAATCACATTGTAATTTGCAGTAAAATTTTATTATTTGCCTTGTTAACTAAGTGCTTTTATGACAGCCTGGGACTTCCTCTTAGACCTCGACTTCTAAGAAAACTATAGAAATCTAGAAAACTGCAACCCAGAGGCAACAGACATCCTAGACTAGATGCCAACATACAAACACAGGAAGAACATGCAAACTGCACACTCACATGCTGTAGTTGGGGGCACAGAAATGGGAGAGTCAGTTTAATTTACTTTCTCTCAATAAAGGAATGTTAAACATCAGATCACTGGGACTCATAGTACTTTGGTTTCCAAGAATTTAAAGCATTTTGTTATTGTTATTGTTGTATGAATAATGTATGAAAAGATATCAGTAGAAAGACTGCATTTACAGTAGTATTTCCAAAAACTAATCAATATTTAACTGAAGCTTGACAATATAATCAAACATTGGCAATAACTAGATTGCCTACTTGGATAAGAATGATTGTTGTAGCTACTTTCACACTTTCAAAAGGTTGTCCTTCTGCAACTATCTCATGTAAAATTAAACTTCTCTTCACTTTTAGGGACAATTTGCCTGAAGGGGAACTAAGATCGTGTCAGTGAAATCATCCTGTTTCTAGCAGAATTTTGGCATTAAGTTTCTTGAAAATCTTTCAGGGAATAATTTGTACAGATTCACCTTTTCTCTCAAAGGCAGGGGAGAGGTATAGATTCAGGGGAACAAACATATTGTAGAGGCCCAATCAGCAAAATTTGTGCATATATAGAGAAACCACACTTGACCAAAAGCTACGTTTTCTTCTTATGAGTTTTTGAATTATAAAGACAACTTGACACAGTACTGATGTTGAAAACATTGACATTTATTTAGTGATTTGAGAAGTTATACATTATAGGATAAATTCTAATTTATGACATTATAATATAGGCAAAGATATTATACATAAATTGCAATTTGTATACATAAATAGAAAATCTGAGGTAGGGCCTCAAGAATTAATGACATTTTGAAATAATGCATTTCACATGTAATATATGATTCTTTTCTCTTTTCTGGCACAAGATTCAAAACTTTATATTTTTATATATTTATATATATGTATGTTTATAGTATATGGTGATAGTCTATATGGTAAACTAGTTGATGTCATGGTTTGTAGGAGGTACATATCTATATCCATAGGCAGCAGTACCCCACATAGAACACACATATGACATTACGCAAGTAATTAGAAATTTAACCTATACACTGATAGGTCCACAATTAAGTGCCCAAAAGACACAACATACACTAGATAAGTGACATTTTTTTTATTTAGCTATATATTGCAGACTATAGGCTACTCTGTATTTTTATATTGAAATACACACAATATTCTAAAATTAGAAGACATCTATAAGGCCAATGGTTACCTGAAGATGCATTGTGGCATGTTGGCAATCATCAACAAACACTAATGGAAAGTGACTGGCAGTATCTCAGTCTTTCTGACATGCCAATTTTCTCTTTTTTTTGTCTTTAAACCCTTCATAAAGCGTTCCTTCTTTGGTTATCTACTGCCTAAAGTTGACTTATAGGCATAAAAACAACACACATCATATGAATGCAAATACTAGGATGAACAATAACTTTTCTGCATGCCAGTAATCTGAGGAGGTACTGATGTCTACAAGAGCAATGGCTGGATTGACACATGCAAGGGGGAAGGGGGGTGAAAATGCAAGCATACATTTGCCATCTGTGACATAAACTGCATGACAAAGAAGCCTGACAACTTATATTCAAGCCTGACAACTTGAGGGCCTAAGAGTGCTGAAAGTGGCTCCATGTAAGCTGTAAATTTCAGGAAAGAAGAAAAAATTGGATTCACAGTAACACAAGGGTTGCTGTTTCTACCCATAAACATTTTGCCGATTCTATAGATAACTGACTGACTTTTCTCAAGCAGTTAGAGGGTTTGGGAGATTTTTAGCAAAATGTATGGTGTGGAACGCTGTCTTCAGTGAAGCAGTGCCTGTGTGTAGAGGGCAGTTCTCCATTGTCTGCTCATTAGACAGATTATTTGAACAATCCCAATGATATATTTCACACAGCCTTCTATTGCACATTCAGTTATCTTCCAACTCAGTGGTTTGTTTCTCAGTGCTGGGAGGCTGGGGGAAGATAGTAAAGACTATAACACCAGCAAGAAACATTTACAGACACACAAGAGAATCAGTTAAAACACATGTCCATAAATAAAGGTGACACATCATTATAAGTGCATCAGCAACTGGGATTCCATTTTTTCTATTATCCTCTCTCTCTTTTTTTTATCGTGTTACACGATAAGAGGGAAAAAAAATCATATTTTATAGAGCGCTTCATTAACAATAGCATATGGCAATCAGAACATCACTAGTCATATCTGCTGTGATACTTCTCCTTCCAACCACACTCTTCAAACCACCGATTCCATGATATTTCAGGAATCAGAGCAAATTACATTATCCATAGAAAAAAAATGACAGCAACCTCTTTAGGGAAGACAGGGTATCATGTACATTGAAAAAATAGGGTAGTTTAGCTACAAAATGAACAGTATTAATAAGAATCATTGCTCATTTCTGAGTATACGGAAAGACAAAAGCCTGAGGGGTGACTTTCCCCAGTTCTGCTTAGCTTGAAGTCGACCCTATTCAGGCAATCCTGTCTGAAAAAACAGCATTTTGCTGGCCAATGCTGATATTATATACAAGCTAAATAGATTATTTTAAAAACATTAAGCTGATTCACATAGAACACAACACGTCAGTTTTTCATGTCAACACTGTGTCTTGAAATTTGTATGTTTACTTTTTTAATATTAGTACACAATGTGACACTTGAAAAATGTGTAATCACTCATCTTGTCCTGAATGCTGATGGTATACACTCAACACCTACAGATGTAGCTGATGAATCTGTTTACCTGAGACCCTATTACATGAAAGACAGACAAATATTTCATGGCAAAGCGATCCCCCGAAGTCCACAACAGTATCTCAGACCAAGCGAGTTCCATTAAAAAGTTTCTAAGCTATTCTATACTATCTCACTATCTCTGACAGTTGCTCAGATATTCATAAGGATGAGATTACACCTGCACACACTACATGAACACTTTTTAAAAAGTGTAAATTTTTACAACATACAATTATACAGTCGACTTGCAATTCAGAATCATACTCATTCTCGCTTAATTTTTTTTTAACCCTACATTACATACATGAGTGGGAAGATGACTCACAAATGCCAGAAAGAGACCACAACATAGACCATTGAACAACAGACTCTATATTATGCACATATATATGGCCATTGGTTATATTTAAAGTTGCAACGTACAGTTGAATGCTGCTTTTGTCTTTAAAAAAAAAGAAAAAAGGTGAAGCTACAACGGTGCATCCTAAACTATCAAAGTAGAGACAGAGAGTATTACTCACCAAGTGAAAAGGCCAAGGGCACAGTATTTAACCCTAGAGGAGACAATAGTGTGTCTAGACTCTACTGGAGTACCCATGACAAACAGGTTTCAAGTAAAAACAATAAAAACAGCATTATGTAAAACTGTTTTTAAGCAAGGCAGACACAAATTGCAATATAACTGAGATATCATTCAACCTGGGAGCTCTCTGTTATTTTTTTTGTGCTAGACTCCCAAGGAATTCCTCAGGCATAGATATTTAATGTAATCTAATCCACAATTTGAACAAAAGAGGCACAATACATTTTAAAGGTATATTTTTAAATATTCAGTAATTTGTCAGTTGATCAGGTTTTTGCTACCAGTGCCTGTAAAATTAGTTCAGGGGAAAAAAATAGTTAAAGAAATGTTAAACAGATTGACAGACAGACAGAGAAGCAGACATATGGACAGGCAGGGGTGGAAGGATGGATAGATAGATAGATAGATAGATAGATGAATAGATAGATAGATAGAGGAAATATGTGCTTTGAACATTAACACATTTTCGCTTCTTAAGCAAAGGTGTTATATTGTTAGCCAAGTCTCTCATGGGAAGATATGTTGAACAACACTGCTACAGGAAAATGCTCAAATAGAAGGAAGTGTTTTCAGCCATATGACATAATTAATCATGAACCCTATTTGAAAGAAGAAAATGAGAGAAGAAAGAGAGACTCAAGCAACCCACAAGTCACAGCGGCTACTACATGTACTGGGAGCCCAGCTCAAAATCCTTGGGTGGAAGCTTGAGTCCCAGTGAGTTGGTCCCCAGGGGATCTATCATGTTCTTATAGCGCTCTCCACGGTGCTTCATCAGGAATGGGCCCCAGTCTGGTTGAGGGGAGCACACCAGCTTCAGGCGCTGTAGAGTCAGACAAACAAAAGGTGGCTTGTCCCCATCACCACTTCCCCAATTCAGGGTCAGAGTGAGTCTGGAGTTTGTCCCAATAAGAAGAAGACACACAAAGGGACACCAGCATACAAATACACACAACAGAATAATACGGGCTGAACATGCTGACTCCAAACACACAGAGCTGGAGGGGTGAGGACACAGAGTCAGGCACTCTGCTGCCCAGCACCTAACCCTAATCAAATAAATGTTTCATAGTCAACAAAATATTGTTTTCCCATCAAAAATATCTACTACCACATTTTGAGTAGAGCACATTCACTACAAATAATGCTTCATCATCATGTAAATTCATATATATTATTATAATTCAAATAAGTTAATTTATCTCTATTTTTACCCATTCAAACTTATTTGCACATGAGTCAAGTGTGATACTTTCCCCCTTTTGCACGTTCAGGGATCTTCAGACAGTACAGACAGAACCCATTATGTGCTATTTCCTCTCAAGTGATCACCCTTCTTCTGTGGTACAGATAAAGCAGGAAGACTCACACTCTGATTAGATGCAGGCACCTTTCAACAGATTATTTTCTCCATATTAAGCCCATCCTAATGCACAAAAGCCTTTAAAAATTATAATGACAGGGCTTCCACAACATGCCCATAACAATCAAAGCACCTTTGTTATTTGACACTGCAAATTACATGCTTCAAACTGTAAAATAAATCAATCAGCTACAAGCTCCTTCATTAATATTTAAACAATTCAACAAGTTTGGTTTTATATAAGTAAAGAAAGGTTAAAGGAAGAGAAATGATCAAACCTAAATTATCAGTTCCTCAAATTACCATGCAAATAGATTATTCTAACGTCTTATAAAATCTCTGCACAATCTAAGCAAGAATTAATAAATCTCAACAGAATGTGCATTTCTAAGTCATTTTATTCTGTAGCATTAATTAACACAAATCAGCCTTCTACATTTAACTCAACTGTGTGAAAGCAATACCTTAATTGCTTTAAGTGACAGTTATACCACAACACTGTGGAATTCTTGAATCTGAAGGGTGTTGATTAATATTCTCTAACCGCACGCGTAATGCCAGCCATGCAGATCACAGTGGCAAATCAATGAGTATAACCTTTAATTATAACTAATGTAACAGTTTAATTTTGCTATTTTGTTGTTGATTGTAAAGTAGGTCTATTTTGTCTGAAATTTAATGTGGAAGGAGTCTGAATGAGTGATGGGACAGAGAGTGCTGGAGGGCACAGGAGGAGAGGGAGAGGAGGTTTGAGTAAGCGGGAAGGTATGTATGCAGCAGCTTGCCAGTAGTGCTAGACCTGAGGAGTCTCTGTACATCGCTTAATGCATCCAAGAACAATCAACTCATCTAGATCTTCTAGCTATGGATACGGTTCTTCAAAACCAAGAGAGAACTGGATTAGAGAAGCCTTATTAAGTCATCCAAGATAATTGTACGGTCCAGTGGTCACCCACCTAGCTACGTATATTTTCCCTGAAACCACGATTGGCAAGTCTGTGATTGGCTGTCCAAAATGGCAAAAATTAGGGCAGAATTCTTCACCCTCAGCAGAGCAAGTGCTTTTGCTGGAGGGATACGAGAAGTTCTAGAAAGTTATACGTACCTAAGGCAACACAGCCAAAGCGGTCAAAACAAGAGAGGAGGGCTGGCAAAAAATGGCTGACAAAGTAAGTGTCCCTTGCAACCGTCACATTTCCACTGCCTACAGTATATGAAGTATTTTGTCCGTCATATTCAGAGCAAGTACCAGCACAGCAAGGACCTGGGGACAGGTTCAAGTGAAACACAAAATATGCTTTAAACTGGTATGTATTACTACTAACCTAAATATGAATAGTATTAGCTGCAGATCAATTAATTTCCTTTCCTTTTAAAGCAAATTGGAATAAGGCTGAGCTTAAAAAAACTGGGGAGGGCCAGCTGTGGCAGATTTCACTCCAGCTGCCCATCCAGCAAAATGCCCATTGGCCCAATTTAAGGGGCACAGAAGGGGGAGCTCATCCTCAGAGCCACTGGCAAGATGCCGCAGTGGTCAATTCCTGTCATGTAAAGGAAGGTCATAGCACATATTTATGCTCTATGTGAGTAAGTGTTTCATCATAGGCATTTTTCTGTGTTTGGGGTCTCAGGGAATGTCCTAACAGTTCTACCAGTGCCCCAGCAGCAGGATGGGGACCCATGTGACGTGTCAGATGAGGACACAGAACCGAACCACTGTTATGGAGAAGATGATTTCTGCGAGTTTGACTCCTAATATTTGCAGCTAGTAAATTGCTGATGTATATTATTTCATCTTGACCAGAGAGGTAACCCTCTAAACCAGTTCACCTGACTCACTGAAGAGAACCAATTCAAAAGAGCGATTCGTTCACAAATATGACATCATATATTAGACACCAACAATGCTTCAGGCTGAGGACCAGGCCCTGTGATTAAATTCCAAAGGGATTCACAGATATAATGCACTTGTAGTGCAGTCAGGGCTGTTGGAAATGGGGGGACAGGGAGAACAATCCCCCCCCCCCCCTTCCTGTCGCTTTTACTTCTCAGTTAAAATCACATTTTGTACTCTGCAGGCTTGGCCTCAAGTGGGGGCTTGGTGTGTCGAATGGGAAGACGTGTTTCCAAAAATAAATAAATACATTTTGAAGAAAAAAAATAAAAAGCTGAACTGATATGAATTTGTTCCATGTTGATATTAAAAGTAGGTTAATATCGAATCTGAATAAATGGTAAAATGGATCTTAAGCTCCTTTGACAGATCAGTGTCAGGTTTAGTTCCTTAGCTTACTTGGGATTAAAACATAGCCCTTACACATTTTCTATTTTTAGCAACCGCTGACTTTGTATTACACGCGCGCTCTTTGTGCAAATTAAAATTACGATGTACAAAAGAGACTTCATGTTGGTTGTGCTGCCCATGGTTCTGACAAATCATTTGGTCATTTGCTTCATTGATGCGTGTCTATTAGTTATTGTCGTACGAAAATTACTAGTACTACATGAATACATAGTTAAACTGGTTCTGGTTCTCTGTGAAGCTTCACTCTGACTTACACCCTCTACAGCTTTCACCGTGTCCTCAGTAATGTCACATCAATGGTTATCTATTTAGGGCTGAACAATATTAGAAAAAAAATATTACGGCACTTTTGGGTTTTGCGATTGCCGTTCATAAGCATGCCTTTTGTAATTTAACGCATTTCTGTCATAATACAAATGAAACAGATAAGACAAATTAAGAGTATGTCCCATATCTTTCATTGTGAGGCCAATTTGCAGTGCATGCAGAGCATGAGAATAAAACATATGTATATTGAAGACTGTCGACTGTTAAATCAAACTGAATCTTTGGTAACACTTTCTATGAATGCCATGTCTATAAGAATCTATGAATACGTTCGTAAGATATCATGATGCATTCATTAAGCATTATATACATGGCTATAAATAATTATAAAAAGGCATACATTATAGCCATTTTTATTATGCATTATGAATACAGCAGCATGTCCACATCATGTACTGCAGCAACATGTCCACGTCACACACTGCAGAAGCATGTCCACGTCACACACTGCAGCAACATGCCCGCCTCACACACTGCAGAAGTATGTCCATGTCACACACTGCACCAGCATGTCCACCTCACACACTGCAGCAGCACGTCCACGTCACTTACTGCAGCAACATGCCCACCTCACACACTGCAGAAGTATGTCCAAGTCACACTCTGCAGCAGCATGTCCAAGTCACACACTGCAGAAGCATGTCCACGTCACATACTGCAGCAACATACCCACCTCACACACTGCAGCAGCAAGTCCACGTCACACACTGCAGCAACAATTCCGCCTCATACGCTGCAGCAATGTTTACACCTCACACACTGCAGCAGCATTTACATACTCCCTAGACACTTTTGTTGCCTGGCAACACGTAGCCAAGAATACTGTTTAACTACCAGGAAAATATATTTTGTCACTAACTTGCATCCTTTCATGTGATGCAATAATCAAAACTAAACATTTGGAGAACACACACAAACATGCGTATTATCAAAAACCAGGAAATCCATAACGCTACAACTTTCAGGTTCCCTTCTGTATGCACCTTCATCATTGATTGCAGTCATTTTAAACTCACCCTCTTGACATTATGCACCAGCTCTCCTACGAGACAGTTGCAGAACAAAAAAGAGGGGAACTGAAACTGCACTGAAGTCTTTTAACTGTGGATTATCAATACTCTTCTTTCAATATATGCCTCATTCCCCCTCTGCTGCCACTACAGTAATGATTACATTAATTGGATCAAGATAGTGCATGCAACTGTGCCTTTCCCATTTGCTCTTACCTCAATGAAAGTTCCTGGTGCCAAATGCATTTTGATGACAAACATGATGGGGATCCAGATGACAGAACAAATCACCATCAGCCAGCCCATAACCATAGACCATGTTGGGTAGGTGTAGTCCTCATAGGTCATCACCTTCCACTGGTACAAACTCAAAGCCAGAATGAACTGCACAGGGGAAAGAAGGACAGTGTGGATGGACATGCTCCATACCCCAGGGTGGTTTCTTGATAAGTGTCTTTGAGATAAGACTGATTACTATAGCTTCAGACTTCTATTATCTGAGGTTAAATGTCGAGCCAGAAGCCTCCCAATCAGACCAAAGATGAAAGTGACTTTCACAAAGAGGTAGGGAACAGTATAAACCGGTACAGTTTGATACTTATATTTCCATTGTGATGTGTGATGTAGCACAAGGTAGGTGTGTTATAATGCCTTATGTAATAACTCAACAAAATGTAACAAATTTTCATCACATTATGTGTAACAGCGCACTATGTAACAACACCACATTATGTAATAACTTGACAAAATGTCACAAATGTATAGAATACATTAGAATTTTATATTGCAACATTACCCTGTTATCATCACCATCATCATCACTTTTATTATTATCATCATTCAATTTGTTACATTCTGCCAAGTTATCACATGATGCAGCATTATGACATAATGCATAGTTACAAGGTATCAAATTCAAGGTGTACATAGAGCCCCCTTCTCAAATGGTCCTGGGTGTGTCAGAATGAGAGGACCACTCTACTGTTCATCAGAAATAGTACAGTTCTGTTTGGGAGATTAAAGGTTATTGTGCCACTCTTTATTATAACTGATGGCCATTTCATAAACCATGAAGTTTGGATCTTCTTTTATTTTTGTCTGAGCAATTCAGGCACAATTGAGTAAAACAGAAATTACAGGAATAAAGCTGAAAACTATTTGTCAAAACTGGAGCCCTGCATCAATTGTGACTGCCGCTGAAATAGCTGGAAATTGATATCTACCAAGTGTTTACCCAGCCATGGTACATACTGTAAGAATAGTTGGTGTCACAAAGGCCCAACAGATTCGCCAGAACTTGTTTGGCTGGAATCCAATCATCATTTCAATATCTTCACAGAACCTCTGCAATCCTGAAACAATATTCACAAGGAGTCATCTTACTCAGAGGAAATTCTCATAGATGGTCAGAATGGTCGATAGGGTGACAGAGGCATCTAGTGGTGATAGTGTGAAATGCCTGCATTTTTAGACATAAATGAGGAATACTATACTTACCATAGATGTATGAGACTCCAATCAATTCAAAAATAGCAATGATGACTAGGGAGTAGGAGGCTGCAAAGGTGTCCACCAGCTGCAGCATATACATCCCACTCTGTTTGGGTAATACAGGCACATCAGCTCACACCACAGCTAGCAAAGGTTTCTGCTGCAGCCTACCTCCTGATTACTTCAGTATACTTGTACACTCAAATAAGTCTGCTGGTTACTCAACAGTTATTTATTGATGAGACCTAAAAGTGTGTTTGTACGGTTGAACCTTTAGTGTTAAAGAAAATAAAGAGAATAAAAAGAAAATATGTGAGTCAGTTTTGCTCATTGTGTTGCACTATATCTTTCTATGCTATATTCAAATCTGTCTTCAGGAATTTAAATAGATATATTTTTCTAAGATGACTAGAGTTGAATGTATAGCACGTTTTATTTAAGTCATTTTAAAACCAGGCATTTTTTACTTCAGTAGCATTTTACTGGATGACGTTTATTTTACTTGAGTATAATTTTCCACCGGTGTTAATTGCTAATGAACATTTTTATTATGCCTTAAAAAACCTTTAGAACTGAATTATTTCATACAACTAATGCTGTATTACGAAAATACATAACCCAGAAAAGCATTGTATTATTATTTTCCCGATGTGATTTTATTTTCATATACTGTATCATTTACCACTATAGGAGACTAACTGCCATGAATGAATCACTACATTTACCTCTTACAATAAGTCAGATTCACACTAAATTCAATTAACAGCTACAGTTTATAGATCGACGGGCCATTTGGACATATTAATGCCTCATCTAATACAAAAATGAATGGGAGATTGAGCATGCTTTGTTTTATATATGATATATGAAAAAATATAAATGTGTTTCGTATCTACTTTATACTTGACTTGTATAGTGTGTGATTTAAGCCATTATACTTTTTCATTGTAAGGGAGTTTTTTTAATAGCTCAGTAGTAGCAGTTGGATCAGAGGGCTTAATAAACGGGAATTTTAGGCCTGGTGCATTAGAAGATGCAGTGTTCTAGTGTTTCATTGACCTTTCTTCTTAGTTTGTTTAATATTAAATTAAGTATTTGGACTGCAAGTCACTGAATTATATATTTGCATAGTCTACTTCCCAGCACAATGGCAGCCTTACCTCCGTAATCATAGGGAAGCCCAGCAAGAAGAACGAGAGACAGCATGCCAGGGTAAAGAATGTCTTGTGTTTGCGCAGATACTTGGGAAATTCATCGGAGACCGATGTGACAATGGTCTCGATGGTAGCAAACTTGAGAATAAAAGAGCAGCCAACATAAGGACACTCAAGCATCAGTGAACAGCAAAAACACGTGGAAACAATCAAAAGTAAAGCACAGGTTCACTAAACACGGTGACATGGTAAAGAAAAAACCACATTAATACTGATTATTTTTTATTAGGGAACCTTAGCTATGTATGGTGGTTAGACCAATTTAACAACAAAAGCGGTCTTCTGTGAACATAACAGATTGTATTTTCTGATGAGACCCCCCATGGTTCCATGGTTGCCAGATAGTTAAGTCAACTGTTAATTAAAAGAGCTCATAATGACAGAGCGAGAACACTGCACATAGGAGTGTATAGAGCTGCTAACCCCACACTCACACTGTACTGGCCTAACTGGTGCTATAAGAAGCAGCTCCTATGCACAGCCGCCAGGCGTACAGTGGAGGGCACAGCATGTAAATATCACTAAAGCTGATAACGAGCTCACAGGCAGCTGAGCCACATGTGCTGTGAATCCCTCTAATTATGGCTTAGAAGGACCCAATTTCTACCCCACTATCCTCTATAAGGCATTCAATCTGATTATTTAATGGCATTCATCTTCTTTAGTGAGTCCCACACCGAACAAATTTAATATCAGCAATGCTTTTTGAATGTAAGACAAGTGTAAAAGCAATCAACCTGAACTGATGTCGAGAACTCAGTCTACTTTGGAAATAAATATTATTTTGAAATAGTACATAGAAAATGATGAGTTTTTAATGATAGAATGTACTGTTGTTGCCAGGTTAGTACATTATCATTCTGATAAAGAGGAAGTACCCTCTCTTAGTGCTATAAAAGAAACCAGAGAGTAAACAGAAACACACTGTGTAACAAGAGGCTAGTTTGAATTCGGTTACCATAGTATCCAGCCCTAGTGTGAGCAGCATGAGGAAGAAAATGATGGCCCAGAAGGGAGAGACTGGCAGCCTGGTGAGAGCCTCCGGGTATACCACAAAAGCGATCCCAGGGCCTGTGGGTCACAATTGCAGCAATGCAGACTGATCACTTTACTCACACAGCAATGTTTTCTTCACAACACCTTGTCAATAAATACTTTATATGCCAACTGAAAAAGTGCAAGCTCATGTACCTTCCCTGCCTGGATTTATCCTGCCCCCCCAACACTTCTCATTAAAAATGTATATTATATATTATAAAAATCTGGTAGGAGACTTACGAGGATGTTAAATCAGAATCTCATTTATTCCACATAGTCAGACTGCTATTTTATGAGTTCCCATGTTGTTGCTTATAATCTTAATAAAGATCAAAGTCGTTCTTTTTCCTTTACCTTCATCAGCGACCTTCTCGATAGGCACCTTCAACTCATGTGCCATGAATCCAATCACAGAGAAGATGACAAATCCTGCAAATATGCTGGTGGCACTGTTTGTGCAAGTCACGATAATCGTGTCTCTAGAGAGAAGAAAAAAATAAGAAAAAGTGGGAAGAGGGGAAGAGCTGAAGTCAGCCACAGAGTGGAGGGTTCCTGCCAGTCGCTGATTTTTAGTTTGATATGCCTTTGTGCTTTTGCAGTTGTCCTGCATTATGAAAAGTTTATTTATACACCATGTATCATAACATTTCATCACATATTCTGCAGACAGCTTGTTAGAATGAAACAATATGTTGCTTTTCAACAAGAAAGCCATTTAAAATTTTGTTCATCCATTGTACATAAAATGTCAAAGTAGCAGTTGAGCATAGTTGCTTTTAAACCAATGATTTCAAGCATATGAAGAGCACATATCCAAAACTCAGGTCATTTTTTGTTGTTTTTCAGACTGCCAATGATCGAAAGTCAGGGTTCCTCAGCACAGAAATGTGAAAACTACACAGTGTCTACAGTGTAGAGAACCAAAAGTCATTCAGACCTTATGTAATACAAAGAGGAACTTCTGTAAGATTTCCAAAACTCACTAAATTTCCTCCAAAACATATACCAAGAACTGAACGAGCTTTGGAAATGTGCTCTTAGTAGATGGCATCTGTATAATTAATTGAAATGATGTCAATGTTTAAAGATTTTCTTTTAATGGAGCAGTAGAGTAAGCACTATTATTAAAAATGTGAATCAGAAGTTGTCATGTGCCCAGAGCCCCACTTTAAGAAAATAAGTATGCCTTCTTTCTCTGTCACCTCCATGAGGAAATCAGTCCCACGACTTGAAGTGTAATATTCTAAAATATCTTATATAAACAAAGTCAGATTTAAAGGACTACAATACTTTTTGAGATCTGTGAAGTGGGAATCAGATACTCACTTGCAGTAGTTAATAAACACAGAAATTGACCTGTACTGTACTGAGTACTGACCTGTAACAGTTGTTGTGGAATTTGTTGTAGGAAGACAGAGTGATGAGTCCACCCCAGGCTGCAGACAGGGAGAAGAAAATTTGAGTAGCAGCATCCTTCCAGACCTAGTAATAAAACACACAGATTATGAGGTTACTTGGGGAGAGAGTCAAGCAACAATGGCACTAGGACTGATGAGAAGAGAAACTGTATCAAGTATTTTAGGAAGAGAGTAGTGAACCCAGATTTCACATATGTGCCATCATATGCCAACAGGGTTTATTATGGGTATGTACAAGAGCAAAAATAAACATATTAGTGTAGTCAGCAGTCAGTGTTGGGAAGTTACTCATAAAAACAATCCAATAAAGACAGAGGTGGAAATGTCAGGTCCAGAAAGCACAAATCCAGACCAAGGTTTTGTACTCTGTGACTGTGACTCTTTTGTTTCAACCAACTAGTTGAGCAGAGTCACAGTCACAGAGTACAAAACCTTGGTCTGGATTTGTACTTTCTGGACCTGAAGTTTCCACTTCTGTCTGTATTGGATTAGTTTTATAAGTAACTTCCCCAGCACTGTCAACAGTAAACCACAATTTTAAGGATGTTAATATTTAAGTTTATACCTTAACTCATGCATTTTCATATAACTGTGTAGTATTAAACCTTTGCCCTACTGCACATGCATTGTCAGTTGTTCTGCTTGTGGCACCTTTGCGTCATTCAGCTTCTCCCATTTGGGTGTTATGAAATAGAGGATGCCAGATCCGGCCCCTGGCAGAGTGACTCCCCGCACCAGCAGAATGACCAGCACCACGTAGGGGAACGTTGCTGTGAAATAAACAACCTAAGGAAATTGGGGGGAAAAGATGTTTGACACCACTGTGATACTGGGTTAGGGTGCATCTGTAATGTTTTAATAATCAAACTCTTAGTCTGAGAATTCCATACAACACAAAGGTTCTACTCCTAGGCTGCATTTCCCAAAACCTTCGTTGTGATACGATCATCGTAACTTTAGCGGGGTCAGAGCGGGGCAGACCGATTGTTGGACAGATTAGGTGTCAGAGCTAAGCCCTGACGTTTTAAGATTCTAGCTACGCCTCAGTACACCGCCAGGCAGCCGACATTGTGTGCAATTTAAAATCAGCTCCACTAGAGGGAAACCTTGCAACATAATTTCAAGAGTGAGCATTGAAACGAGAACACGGAGCTCCCTCTAATGATGTATTATGTAACGTATAAGCGGGAAGGCCATCCTCATAAACTTCAATGGCTTCTTACCTTTCCAGAGGATTTGATTCCTTTTGCTAGAGATGCGTAGACTATGACCCAAGCCAGGAACAAGCAAAGGGCTAATGGCCAACGAATATCCCCCGTATACTCAATCCCTTTAGAAATGTGGAGTACGTTGTACCTGTTACGAGAAAGACACTATTTACCTCGGTAGGACTGGATATCAGGTTATGTGAAATGTCTAGTTGGGTATTAGAAGAGGAAAAGCATGATTAATTATGAGTCAGTTACTATAAAAGTCTCCCAAATATGGTTACAAACTTTAACTTAGAAATAAACGCCTCGCTTATACATGTTGTATCTACCCATGTCTGAGTATTTCAACCTGAACTACATAGTCGGCATGAAATGTATAGTCTAAATTCGTCTACATTCATTTTTAAAAAAAAAAAAACTTTTGACGTTCTAACACCTCAAAACCATTCTACTTGGTGACAAGATTTTAACAAGTTAACTACTTACTTGAAATATTCTTCACTGGGACTCACATAGGTTTTGTTTTCTGATGTTATGTTTGTGAGCTTGCTCAAATTTCCAATGACATTAGGTGACAAACAGAAGGTTGTGTTCCTAATTGAGGTGATATTCCTCTCCCGGAGAATACAGGAGTCTGTCATTATGAAAAAGAGCGTTCCGTGACTATATTTGCACACATTTCCCTATACAGTCCTATCTTGCTGTTTCATATTTTTAACAAAAAAAATTCTTTGTATATTTTGTGTTAACATTCTCCGTACACTGCGGACACGGTACAGTACAGCTACTGTACGATGCTAAATTAGCTGCAGTTTCCTGCATGGCCACAGTAGGGCTCTTAAGTGAACATTGTGACATTGCAGCAATTCCCTTACAGTAAAATTTGTCAAAACAGCAGTTTTTTTCCCTTTTTTTTGCTTTAATCGCTACTGCTGAGTAGGAAAGGTCAACCAAGGTACAGTTTTAAATTTAAACAAGCAAACAACAAACTAACAAGCAAATAATCATTATGTGTTATGTTATAAGCAATTAAAATCACCTGTAATTATATACAACTGCAGTCTATGGTGGATTTTAGCTAATAAAATCATCAGCACAAGGTGCGTAAATAATACACAGGCAAACAAATTTACACACGCACATCGATCTGTGATTCAAATACTACAGACATGAATGAGAAATAAAGCCTTTAGTCGTTGGCTTTTCCAACTTTACTTACATATGACACAGAATGAAAGAGAAAAAATCCGTTCAAAACCAGAAAGCAATACCACGCTTGAAACACACACACACGTATGCATATCACCCTAGAGTAAATATAACCACATTTTCACTGTCCTTACCTAAGAGAAGCATGTCTTTGTCTTTACAGTCCACGGTATTCCAAGAATTCTTACAAGTAGCCCATGGTAGTGAGCCCTTCAAGGAAGCGAACAGGTAGTACAATGTCCAGCACATGATTATATTATAGTATATGGCTATTAAGACGGATATAATCAACATGGCAATCCCGCAACCTAAAATGAATAAATGAGACAAAATACGTAAATTATTCTCATGCTGAAACAAAACGAGTTGAGTCATCCAGCTATTTTATACATTTACATTTCTGTCTAAAAACAAATAATTCGCTATTCCACTCGCTTACCGAAACAAAATTGTCATTTTAAGAGATTAATAAAACTAGAATATAAAATATGCACATACTGTGGGCAAACGTAATGTACCTTGAAGCGACGGGATAGCTTTCCATACAGACACGGGGCCCTGGCTGGCGAATTGACCCAGGGACACTTCGAGTAAAAATATGGGGATTCCCGCTAGGCACAGCATTATCAGGTAAGGTATTAAAAAAGCACCTATACGGGTAGACGAGAAGGTTACGTATACATCTGGTTTCATTTATTTAACATAAAGTTTACAATATCTACAGCAATATTTTAAATATAAAATTTTCTTGTTAATTAAAAAAAACGTAATAGACACTGTTGCAAAAATACTCTGCATGTTCACATGAAGTATTACTGCAGTATATTTTATGGACGTTCGCTTCGTAATTCCATGACAAAGGCATTTTATTTAAACATGTAAAACTAAAAGGGACATCGTTTTCCCTGTCCGGAAAATCCTTTAAAAAATTAAATGCAAAATAATACATATTTCCCCGGTAAAAAATGTACATGAAATACAGGCTTCGGCTACACATATATTAAGGTTTTATGCAATTTCATGCACTTAAACACGTTCTACGCAATGACTTCATAAGTATAGTGCAATTATCAAAGAAATATAAATGTTATCATGCCATAATTATAATTGTTATTACCTTGAACAATATAAACCAGAGGGAAATTTTCTATTGATAACTCGGGAAATGCAGTGTAATTATGTCAAAATATTACTGTTATATTAAGCAATATACGCATTTGAGTCAAACTTGTTTGAGCAATAACTGCGTTTCTAGCAAAGCCACAATAACAAACTAATTCTTAGAAAGTAAAATATATATTTGAATACAATTTAACATTTTTTGATACACATTCAGTTTACTTCGCAAACTAGTTGAAACAAACAGCCATATACAGCTGACGCAGCATGCATACACACGCATATCTGCTCGGAAACATGTTTCAGAATTATTTTTTCATATATCGGATCCGTTATTGGGCGCACATTACTTCTGATGAAGAAAAACCAAAAGAATGGATGTGTAATATTGTTCACAGTATTGAGGACGTAATATTTTATTTTTTCTAAGTATAACCGAAGTAACCATTCAGCTACTTTTACGAACTGCTGTTGTTCAGCACACAACAGAAAGTTATTTTTCTTACCTCCTCCATTTTGGAAGGCTAGATAAGGGAATCTCCACACGTTACCCAAACCGACAGCGTAGCCAACCATAGAGAGAATGAAATCGAGTTTATTTGACCAGTTTCCTCTGGCTTTGTTCTCATCCCCTTCTTCATCATCATCATCCTAAAGGAGACAATTGTTTGGTACATTTTAATTACTTAAAATAATTACTTGTATATGTGTCCAATTCACTTCTACCATTCTAATGAAATAAAGTGAACATAATTTTTATATCTTATATATTTTTATCTAAATTATTATTATTATTATTATTATTATTATTATTATTATTATTATTATTATTATTGCTGTTGTTGCTCTTGATGATAAATAATAATAATCATTTCTAATATTATTATTACTACTAGGCTACTATGTAATCACATCGTGCTTATCAGTGGAATACTAGAGGCAAAAGTAAAAGCGCCACTTAATTTGGGTTAAAATTTCCCTGAGGGATTGAACAATAGCCAGAAACCGCATCCTTATGTAATGGATTAGACCGCATTGCTGCTAGCGGCAGTAACCAATCCCAAGAGAGCAGGTTTTCTTTTTTTTCAAGGAATTCTTGAGTGGAACAGGAATCCATGAATGTATTCTGAACCAAATATGTAAAACTTACAGGAAAATATATATCATTCTAAACATCACATACCCAATTTGAAGACATTATTTGTAATGTTTTCAATTTATTCAACTATCTGATCTTCGTTAAGATGATGACACAACAACGCAGGGATGTATAACTTTCTTACACTTACTGAAAAGCAGACAGTATTTTCGGAATATCGGAATAAACCCTCCTGGATAATTTTACTTAAAAAAATTCTACTAAAAAGAAAGATACGACAAAGGTCGATGTGGTCAATTCTACCAGTGAACATGTTTCAGATCTATATGTTTCCAAGAACTTAATTATAGTAGGACTTACACCTTTAGATAAGCTTCCAGTTCATTACAGGATTAAATATTTTTTCTCAAAGTCTGCGATCAGCGGTTGAAGGGTTCTCTTTGTTATACAGAAAAAAATCATTTAAAACTACTTACCCGGTTGACCGTGCCAGGTAGAACTGAAGTGTTACCATCTGTCCCCAGTATAACGGTAGTCTGGCTCATGGAGGTCCAGTTGCCCGTGGCATTATTTTGCTCCACTGTGCACTTCAAAGCACTGTGAGTAGATAATGCGTCTGTGCAATGGGAAGGTGTCAAAGTGCCATGAACAACTGCAGAACCATCCGTCTGGGGCAGCGCACAATCCGCACGGAAGGCAGCGTTAACCGCTGGTACAGGAGCCGCATTTTTAAACGTCCCGTACTCTTTGCTTCCCTCCACCTCTCCCAATTTATTTTCCGTTGTGCAGAAAGTTTTTCTCTCGTTGGCAAGAGGAGGCTGCGGTGCAGGCTGTGCATTGGGCGGGAGATTTTTTGCATGCTCAGATTTATTTGTTGTAATTCCAACATCTCCTTCAGGCTGGGGTAAAGTATTAAAACTGGCAGGAATGTTGGTCGGGTGCTTAGTCATATTTGAATCCTACAGAACCAAAAATAACAATTAGCTTAGAAAACAAAGAACTTACCAAAGAAATGTGTATATGTAAAATATTAGGGAAAAATCGATCAAAAATATTTAAGCATTAAATCGTTCACATCAGTCTTTTAAACTTAAAAACCATAATTAAAGAACGCATACACGAAATATGACAACACCACAGTACCACGGTAAAATCGTTAATGAAGATGTTTTGTGAAAAGTCAGATTTCTTTGCGTAGAAATGATTTTCTGCGGCTTTTAAAAGGCGCTTCCTTGCTAGTTGTCTCCGCTTCTTTGGTTTTCAGCTCACGATCGGCCGGTGTTTGCTTCCCGCTTTCACCATTACAGAAAGATTCTTTAATTTTACGCCCCATTTCCCTCCTGTCATTCAGCCCGGCACATTCACTGGATTTTATAGGCAATAGACAAGCTGCCGGGCTGTCTGTGGCTTCGGGGTCCCCGGCAGGCATTCTTACACGCCGTGCTAGGTTGAGAATATCCAGGCAAAACACAAATCATTTACGGGATGTCGGAAAATGACGCTAAGCCATTCATTTTTCCAAAAAACGGAACTATAATCATGTAAAAATCTATTATTCAAAAACGTCTGGTACCTGTCATCACCTCACGAGATATTCATTCTTAAGGTGGGCTACCTACATGAATATACATATTCGAAAAACTTTAATGACTTCTGACACAATATGCCGTTGAAACGATATCAAAACATAATAAAATAATATTATAAATGTCCCAATCTGTCTTAAAAGTTTACTTCGGGCGAATGAATGTGGCTGAAAGCCACAGCGGCAAGGTTTCAGCACCATGGAGAGGGTGCGCATTCAGCAAAAAACGCAAATGCAATTCGAAATGTAGGATATTGATGGCATACGTGTTCAAATAGCAAAATATTTTTAAACAAACATGTATACCAACGAATTGTTAAAGGCCGTAAACAATCACCGTACTCACCATATCTCCAGCAGCAAAAGATCGGTCAAAAAGCAGAAACAGCTGTAAAGAGTATAGACAGACTGAATTTAGCTGTGGTAAGTGCAAAGCTTTCTATATCTCCGTGGGAAAGATCGGGTTTGCGTCAGTGCCTAGAAAGGTGCCCTTCGTCTGACATTTTCTTGATAATAAGAGTTTGATAAATCATTAGCCTTGGATTCAGATTTTTAAAGGGACAACGCAAGCACGCACTAGCTGTCACTCATCGTCATTGACCGTCCGTGTTTGGACTGATTCATTTGTACTTGATTAATTAACTGGTCTTGACGGAATATAGGTAGGTGTTTACCATTGGTTGGACATTATTTCAGGCACAATAATATTAATTTTACTTTCTTAAAACCCGATCCACTTTTTATACTTAGTAGAGGACGGTTCCCTCTATTGAAAAGCTGTTCTTCAAACAATTTCAAGAACTTCTTAGTTTATTTCGTTAGTAACCGATATCTTAGTAGTTTATATGGGGATATGCCTAGAAATTGTTTTGGTGCAGGTACTATGACAGTACGAAAATATGCGCTATCCGTTTTCAGTACTATTTAAGGCAAAACAAGCAATTACTTTTTATCTGAAGCTATATATGCTAGTTTTTAACATAAAAATTATTTGGAGAAAAAAAATATGCTTTCATTGAGTAGAGCGTAATCACTGAAAAATACTATGAGTATTATAAATGTGTTACTATTTTATGATAAATACAATTTACAAACTATAGAAAAAACACAACAGAACATTTTAACCCGAGCCAGAAGGAACAGAAGCTACTCGTTTAATAAACTTAACTTTATTAACTTAAAGTTAATAAAGGTATATTTTATCGATTGACTCGCCCGCTTTTGCACTGTAGATAGTATGAATGTGTGCATCATGTATTATATGTGGGTTTGGATTTTTACACACACACACACACACACATATATATATATGTGTGTGTGTGTGTATATATATATATATATATATTTGGATGCGTCACTTTCAGGTACTTATATGTCTCATAGTTGTTTGATGTATGATTAATACAATATATTTCTACTTGTTTTACAGATGCATCATTAAATTTTATTATTTATTAAGTCTCCAATAAAATATTGGACAAACAGTATGAAATTTAATTCAGTTTTCTCCAGCGTGAACTGTGCACGACCACATTGCCACTCTCTGATAATGTGTGATAATAACCCAAAATGAACGCGCTAGCTGCATCGGTCATAAATCTGCGAACAAGCTTGATAAGCCTTTCCGCAATAAATTAACTGGCCACTCCAGTCTTAATTACTTTGTCAACGAAGAATAATTGTAATTGATTTCTGCTCCTCTCATAGGTCCTTCATTGCCTGCACCACTGCACCACGCAGGCAGTGTGTGGGAAATAGAGCAACTTTATATGGTGTTGTTTAAGTACATGCAATAATGAACTCAGCTTAAAAATGAACTATTTGTTTAACCCTTTGTAAACAGTGACATTTTGTGAAACGTTATACATGAAATTGAATTAAAAACAAACACATTCAATCTGCAATGAAGACTCTCCAAAAATGCATGCTTCAGTTACTATAGTACGTAGTTTTACGTCAACCGGCTATATTGTTTTATGACGCATTGGCACATCTGACGCATTTGCTTGAAAGCAGTCGTGTTATAATCGAAATTAGCATTATCACTGAATATATGAATATGTATGAGGTTTCTTCATTCAGAGGTTTTCTTTAAATATAGGCGAAGGAATCTCATCCTCCAGTTTACAAGGCACAATCTCTCTCAACCTACCTTGACCCAAAATAATAGTTCCAACGATTGCACAGACTTTAATTACTTGCGCCGCTTGTAATTAATGTATCACTTTGCCGTTTTTCTGACAGAACTGCGATAAGAACATAGGACAGCGGCAGAGAATGGCCATGAAGGTCACAGTAAGACCACTCATGTAATTTCAATAAGGAATAACTAGCGTTCATTTTAACGCGCACAAAACGAAAAAACACATACAGCCATACCACACAAAAACATTAATAAAAGAGATACGAAAACAGCAAAAAAAAGTGAAACGTTCCTTTAAATTAGCTTACACTTCCTTAAAATATATATAATTTATGATGCTGGTAAAAATACACCCAGAAATAAAACGTTTCTTATTGTCAGCAGACTGTTCAACGATGCATTTCTTATTATTTTGTCAGCGTTTTTGATCTTTGAGCGTGCAGATGGAAGCCCCGCGGAACGGCGTGCGCACAAATATTGCGTGAAAGACCATCTAAAACATGCGGACTCCTTGGGAGTACGTTTTGAAATTGAATGTTAAGGGTTGGTCTAAAAGTCCACCATCAAAATCACACAGGTAACACTTGCTGCAGTGCAAGGAGGAACTGGAGGAAGAAAGACAAAAAAATCAGAAGTAGTAGTAATAGTAGTAGTAAATAAATAAATTAGTAGTAGTAAATAAATAAATAAATAAATAAATAAATAATAATAATAATAATAATAATAATAATAAATGCCTACTCTCACACTAAGGTGGAAAGGGAATGAGTTTTTCTGCTTTAGAAGACATGAGGTATGCTTGAATGCAAATGGAAATCTGGGACCAGAATTAATTCTGAGAAGAAATCAAATGTGACCAAATTGGTTCAGCACTCGTTTATTACCAGGAAGAACATTGCAGCCAAGGGAGCGGCACAACTTGTAATTCATCTCGTGTCTTTGCTGTGAAACCAGCTAAGCACAAGGAGGAAAGGGAGAACATGCGGCTGGGGCTGGTACACGATGGGAACCATAAGACACTCCTCAGTTACCAACAGCTGGATGATGCAGATGTTCAAAAGGGTGCATCATGCCAGAACATTCATAAAACTGCACATTATGGCAAAGATATCCTTTACTATTTTTCCTCATGTTCAATTAGGTGTTCCAACTAACACCGGCATTATGAAGGCATGTCTGGTATATAAAACATATGTCTGGAATGAGGGGCCACTTCACTGGAGACTGTAGATCTGCTTCATGTTGTTGAGACTGATGGTGATGAGCAGAGCACGGGGGTCCTTTCTTTTCTTGCGAACGGTGATGTTACCCTGCAGCTCCTCACCTGCAGCATGGCAAAGCAAGGAGACACCCCAGGTTTCCGATAATTCGGTATTACAAAAAAAACACAGCCTTCTGAAAGAAAACATGTAGACATCTACAACTTCTATCAGCGATGCTGCGCAACCCTTTCAAATGTTTTCACTGGACTAGCCGCCTTGGCCGAGGGCATTTCCTTGATGGTCCAGTACTTCTTAGCACTGTTTCCACAAATCAGACACATTGAGAGAAGACAGGAATAAAAGCTTAGGACTTTGATGATGAAAACTTCAGAACGTGACACATTTATAGGACTCTTTATGAAACCTCAAAACTTTATGGTTGTTCATTACATACTGCTTCAGATACAAAAACAGGAATCTTGAGCACTGCCTGTGTCTTGACCTTTAAGAAATATTCTCTCAAATGCTCCATCATGAACACTTTTTTTGACATGCAGAATCTCTGACTCATATAGATGTATAGAAACATCCAGATAGCATTCAGCTGCACATATGATTACAGTATATGCAATGCACATTTGGCCCTGGAGATAATACAGCAGATAATTAGGTTGATTTACTGCACATGTGACTGCCAGGGTAAATGAATGTTAATTCAATCAACAAACAATAATTTTGCCCCCCCCTGCAATTCTCTGATCTGATGGTTGGTGGTGGAAGCATGACAAAGGAGTCCTGGCAATCATCCTGATTCTTCCCAACACCTAGACAGTGTGATTTCTGTCAAGCATTTGACAACCAATTCTCTCCTGCTACTGTGTGAAGGAAATCAGGAGGCCAGTGTTTACCACTGAGGTGCAGCTCCACATGCATTTCCACAAGCAGAATTAACACTGTCAGATCTGCAGCAGGCACAGTGATGCTGTCAAGAGAAATACATTTCAAAGAGAAGAGAGTTACATGCAGTGTCATAAGCAGGCTTCCTGCCAAACTTTCAGCTTTTTCCTCAGCAACAATGGAAGCTTTCACTGTTCAGCTCTGTTGTTTTGTAATTTGTACCTTTCGTAAATTTGCAAATCACTCACATAAGTTTGTAAAAAAAA
>JAODJW010019580.1:0-20236 GCA_026777045.1 Hyperopisus bebe | reverse complement strand
GACTGAGCCACACAACATTGCTTCAGCTAATCTGTGCTCTAACACAGGACAGGGGGAGGGTAGACTGGGGAAGCAAAAAGGAGAAAGAGGAAAAGAGGAGTGGCTTTGGAAGGATGCCTGTAGAGAGGGGGTGAGATTGTATTGCATGGCTCGACCTGAGCCAATTTATTTTTCACCCATTAATGCAGTGTTTCCCAACCCAGTCCTCAGGGAACCATGGACAGTCCACGTTTTTGCTTCCTCTCAGCTCCCAGAGGACGTGTACCAGGTATTTGACGTTCCTGATTGGCTGGGAGCTGGAAGGGAGCAAAAACATGGACCGTCTGGGGTTACCCGAGGACTGGGTTGGGAAACACTGCATGAATGTATCCCATGGTCACCTAGTACCATCAGCAATAACTTTCTGACACGGCTCCAGTGTGAATGCAAAACCATAACAAATTACCACATCTGATATTAGTTGAGAGCACATGAGACCCTTACTTTACTATTATGGAAGACTGAGTGGAAATTAAAATTTATCCATGCTGTATTTACATGACACATGAACAGGTTTCGTATGTGAAAGAGTGTTACACACCAGGAGACACTTTCCACAACAAAAACCATTGAATAATGAAAAATGTAGATGTGTGAATGAAAAAATAGGTTAAATGAATAACTATTGTTTGTTTACCTACAGAAAGTGAACAAACCACCACTAAACAAAAAAAACATATGTACAACAATGGCTTGGCTGCAGTTTTTCAGTAGAGCCCTCCCATCACATTGCCATCATGTCACACCACTTGACCCACAGCCTAACCCTCCTCTCCCCCCCAGACAACCATTATGGAATTCAGCAGGTTATGGGTACTAATAGGCTATTACATTGTCATTTAGCAGACACTCTTATAAAGCTGGGACTGGACCGTATGTGCGCCGGGGGGGCGCTAGGCAGAATCCCAAGGTGTTTTGCCATGTGATGGGTGCGGCAGAGCGCTGCATCAGTGCATGCTCCCCAACCTGACCTTATAAAACTCAAACAAAATGAGCTTAGTTCAGTATTTTCCAAGGAGAAAAAAAACAGTCTAGGTAGGTAAACAGTATAGACAGATAGTTAGATGGAAGCAATGATGCATCTGTATGAGGGACTTTATTCAGAATTACTATGCATATACATATGAGAAACTATGCATAAACATGACACCAAAATCATTCATAGTACACTGAAAATTGTATACACTTACAAGAGAAAGCACATATAATACTGAAAGACTCTCATAAACAATTGAAAATGGATACATTCACATACAACTGAAAAGCTCTCACAATCACTAGTGAAACCATCCACACATACTACTGCCCAACTGTTGTCGCTTCTGACAAAGTTCTGATGGTCTCTGCTGAGGCCAGTATGCTGCTTAAGGCCGCTGCTTCCATTAGGCTACCCATGGACTGTGGAGCCGACATCGATCTACTGATAAACACTCACTTTTCAGTAGTACGTGTGGAAGGTTTCGGTAGTGTTTGCGAGAGCTTTTCAGTTGTGTATGTGAATGATTTCATTTTCAGTTGTTTATATGAGTGTGTTTTAGTTGATTATGTAACAGTCTTTCAGTAGTGTATGTAAATGCTTTCGCTTGTGTGTGCAATTTTCTGTGTACTATGTGAAGGATTTTGGTTTCATATATGTTTATGCATGGTTTCACATATGTATATGCATGGTAATTGTGAATAAAGTCCCTAACGGCTCCTCATACATCTGTCCCTTTGTTCTTCAATACCCCATTTACTTTCACACTCACACATAGAAACCTATTATACCGTCGTTTTACCATTATGGTGTCGCATGGGATTGGGAACAAAATGGTAAACAATACCCGCTATCCCCTAGCAAGATTAGCAGTAATACATGGCTCCAGTAAGAATGCGAAAGTGCAACTAGGCATGTTACGATAACTACTTCTGTCGGATGGTACATTGTCTCACAAAAAATTGCTATAAACGACTGTCATTTTAAGATCATTTATTATTGATATAATAATAGCTTAATCAGTCAAGCACACCCTTTCAAATAGCAATGAACCTTTAATTCTTCATATCCCGTTAATAGAGTGGTACCTCAGTTCTCGAACTCATTAGAACTCAAATTTCTTAAGTCAAACCAACCAGTTCGGAAAAACAATTAACTAGAACTCGATCTCAAATCTCAGAAGTCAAACCGTGAACGTCGACCTAAAATAACTTGTACGCGCGGGGAAATAAGTCGCGCGGCACATCTCTCAGCGGAAACAAAGGGTAATGCTTCAGTCTCAGCCTCGAATTCACTGTGATAGCATCGTGCATGTTTACACAAGCTGAATACATATATTTAGACAGTAAAAATACATTTAGACAATGACAGACAGTAACAGTAATTATATAATAAAATACATTTTAAAATAGATTTCTAAATTAAAGAATTAAATTATTTTAATATTAATAATAAACCATTAATACATTTATTTATAGTAATATTGTCATGCCAAGCAGGGAAGGAACGGAGACAAAGGCGCAGACGTCAGGGTATTGGGGAATACAGGGTTTAATTACAGGTAAGGCAGGCAAAACACAGACAGACAATACAATGACCGGACTGAGGAAACAAACTGAAACGCAGACGAAATACAGAGGACTCATGACAACAACCAGAAACAGCTGATCACACAGGGATTCCACAGGAGGTTAACAAGGGGGTGTGGCACAGGGAAGGAGCGGACAATCGGGGCAGGACACATTGTTTGGATACATTTATTTTCTTACTTTACAAATAATTGTTTTGATAAATGTCTTTAGATGTGTTTAGCACAGTATACGCTCATCTTGTTTTATCCAGTTCATTTTGTGTTTAAATGCTTAAAAAAAACATATTGGTGTAATTTTTTTGGGGCCAGGAACCAATTAATTGGTTTTCCATTATTTCTTATGGTGAAAATTCGATCAGAACCCGAACTTTAGGATTCAATCTGGAGTTCTGAACGAATTAAGTTTGAGCTCTGAAGTACCACTGTAAAAGGTTAGTTGTACTTTCAAGCTAAATGCACAAGTTTTCTTAATAATGATTAATAAGAATGCACCTTTTTAAAACATCTGTAAATCTATTTAATTGGTGTGAACTCTTGCTGTATGACAGTTGTTGCCCGGTTAATTGTTAGCCATATCAGTTGATTACAACACATTACACAGTATTTTGTGCATAAAAACACTAGCCCACAGATAGCGGTTGGACAGTACTGTGTGTAAGATCAATTTAAATGAAACGCAAGTGCTAATAAATCATTCAAAACAGCTTTCATCTGTTCAAAAAGCCATGAAAAGTGATGCCTTTCACTGAGGCACTACAAAAGATGTTGCATTACCAACACATAAATCACAGTACTGTATTCTGTTCTAGGGGTGCAACGATTATTCAACATTGTCGACAAAAATCAGCAATAAACATAGTCGCCGACGAATTTGATTGTCGATAATTGTCGCCAGACGTATTTTTAAACGGAGTTGGACGTTTTCCTTCCTTTCTACCCGTGCAATACTACCGCTTTCCAATAGACTGCACCAATACACCACACTGGTGAGATTCGCTTTTGCGCAATAGCATTCAGCGATAGGTAGAAGAATCAGGCATCATCGTGTATTAAACGCTCTGAAGTCTGGGACACATGGATTAAAGTTTTCCGTCACTATGACGGATTTCCGTCAACTGAGTGCACTAAAGGTTAATAATGAGATTTATGTAGATGCGATGGAAAAAAATGGGGGGCTGGAAAGGCTGTATTTCTTTTGTTTAATTACAATTTAATTATTCTTCCTAAAAATAAAAATAAACATTATGGTTTCGGCAGTTCACTTAAACATTGACAGCTGCGGAGTAGCCTACAGGCTGCAAGCTATTTCCCGACACGTGTTTAAGATGCCAAACTTCATAGTAAAAAGAAAATAATTCCCCAGCATTTACTGTAATGCCACATCAGTCCCAAAGGCTTTTAATGTCCCAAAACAAAGACAAGATCAGCAAAAGGGTGAATGGCATGGGCTTCTTGTTGCCTGGCATATCCAATAATAATAATAATGATAATATTGTTATAATAAATAATAATAATAATAATAATAAACAATAATGGGGCATAATAATAGGCTAGTAGTAGTATATTTTACATTTTCAAAAAAGATCAGAATAGAACGTATTTACGTTTGGAAGTCAGTGGTGTGTCATGAAGTGTCTCATTCACTAATAGTAGCTAAAAAAAGGTCAGAAAACAGTGGAGAAAACCCATTGCTTAAATAGATAAAGCCAAAACTGTGAAACTCAAGATTCAGGACAGTGGCTCCAATGTCACAAGTGCGGTGAGAGCTTATGCTCCGTTAAAAATAAATAGCAGTTTTGAAATCCGTTTTCTTGCTGTTAATAGGAATGGCAATGAGAAGCTGCTCTAAATTTCCTATATTTTGGGTTGGGATCTTGGAGTTTTTCGGCATGCTTTAAGTTGAGTTTGAGGTTTTATTTGTAAACACAGGCTATATAAATAGCTGATATGACAAGAAATCGCATTTTAACCTCTATATCGCAAATGACGTACGAATTGGCATATACAGGTTAAAATGCATGATAATTTATTGTCATATCAGTGCAAATGCACAAACACTACATACACATTTGCGCTGTCACAGCAATGGATTGCCATGTATCTTTAAGTACATGGTATCGCTTTTAAAGGTGAATGCATACTTGCGTACCAGTTATATGCAGCCCTGATTATAACAAAGATTGTATCAGAAATTCAGATCGGTATCGGCGCCGACCCAGACCTATTTGATGGATCGGGTATCGGCCATGTGTGACCAATTTGCGTCCTATACTTACTTATTTAATTTTTGGTGATCTCTAAAAATATCTATTTGCACAATCAATCGCACAACATCTCTTTCCCATTTTACGTTTCATTTACAAAAACAAAATTTTCATAATGTTCAAATTTTTAACCAAGGAGTTTAAGTACATGGTATCGAACTGGGTATGGAGAATCATGTAATTCTTCTGGTATTGGTACCAACTATTAAATTTCTGGTACTGCGTCATCCCTACTCCAAACCCAGCAACGCCTTTACTGAGGCAACCCTTATGCAGTGGAAAAACTAATCGAGCTGAAATTCTTTGCAGTATGGCCCAGTTCCTACATGCCAATGAAAAAGGACCAGTAGTTAGTACTGTTACTTCACACCTCCTGGACTGGGTGTCACCTCTCTGTCATGGTTTATGTGGATAGACAGAAAGTTGCAGGACTTTGTTACAAAATGTCACAATGTAGTGCTGTTAGCTGTTTCTATGGTTCAAGTGCATTGACTAAGAGAAACCCAAACATAAAATATCATTACTTTAGCTAAACAGCATATAAAACCAGTAACAAAAAGTATTTGATGTTTATTTAATTAGATTACTTTGGTAAGCAATTAGAGGGGCACCGATCCAATATTCAGGATTAGTATCGGCACCAAACCATACCTAATTAGATGGATTGGTTATCGGCCATATGTAACTGATCCACAACTAATACTTTATTTAGTTTTCAACAGTCTATAAAAAATATTCTATTTCTTGTTAAATAGATTTGTACAATCAATTACATGTCAGCTCTGTTTTTTGCCGCATTCAAGCTGAACACTAAGGGTGTACTAACACTAGGCATGGTTGCCGTGAACGGGGCCCCGAGTACGATTGTCCCCCCTCCCCCTCTGGCCTGCACTCACATAGGGTTTCAGCATTCGTGCCGAAGCACTGTTACGTCATTCTGGTGCGACGGTTTCAGGATAAACAGGAAGAGTGGCGCTCTCACTGAACGCAATGGAGTCCATCGCTCTGGTTACTTTGTTGATAGTAATTTTGAGTCGTTTGGTCCACGGTGGTTCACAGCCCTCTCACAGCCTATTGCTAAACAGGTCTATCACTTTTGTGGCACGAAAATTTTCACGCAATTGTGCTGCTCGTATGAAGAGGTTTGCAAGGTACCAGCTGAAGTCTTTGCAGCTTTGACTACAGACTACAGTTCCCGTACATCGACAAGGTGAGAATTAATATACTGAAATGTCATTGAATACAATTGAAAAGTGTATTATAAAATTTGAAATACAATATGTTTATGTTTTTTGTAATGATGATATTAGCGTTCTATAGCTAATAATCATGTAACTTACTATCACTTGCTGGTTAATATTAGCTACATTCTTGTATTAAGACACCTGTATTCAATGGGACACGTGCGTCCTGTTTCATGCTCCAGCACGGTTAGTGCTCACACTACATGCGAACCGCGCCCGAGTTCAACTGAACCGTGCTCTGGCACACCTCTTCCAAGTGGGCCAGGGACGGTTAAATGAACCCGCGCCCGGGGACAGTTCGGAGCACTCACACTAGTCAAACGAACCACGCTTTGGTGGTCAAACGCACTCAGGCACGGTTCAAACTGCCTAGTGAAAGTACACCCTAACTCTGCCACTCAGTTTTTTACCAGTGCGCAGTGTTTTCTGCCAGCTGTGATGTCATGTGCATACATTTTGCAGTACAAGGACATCAAATACTATTGTTCAGGTATTAGAATCAGATCAGCACTGAAGAAGTGGAATCGGTGCACCTTTATGAGCAATATTTACAGTTTTCATTTAGTTTTTTCATTTTATTTTCAGATCTTTTCAGTTTATTGAAATGTTTTAGGCTACAATAACTATTCCTTGTGTACTGTAAGAACATGATACACAATTAGCAAGATTCCTATTTTTAATACAACTTCATAGACGTGACTTAAGACCAAATTTGCTCGAAAGCACTAATCCAGGTGTGGCTTGAAATACTGCGTTTCATTTACACTGGAAGTCAGAGCAGGGAATGATGTCACACCCGAGTCAACCACGTTTCAGAACAAGTCTGTAAGCCCTTTAGCAGTACCAGTTCTAGCCAGGTTTTTGTTAGCAATACCAGTTGATAACACAGCATTACATGGTATTTTGCAAATACAAATACTACAGCAACATGCCCACAGATAACGGTTGGATAGTACTGTGAGTACGACCAACTTAATTAGACACAGATAAGACACAAGTGGTAATAAACAATATATAACTACAGCTTTCACTTTTGTTGATGAAGGATGCAGCCATCTTAAATTCTGAGGTCAGGGTTGTAGAGGCTCCTCTAACTTTCCAAATCAGAAATCCAACTTCAGAAGGGCGTTTCGGTTGAAATTTCCAACTAGGAACATGGATATTCTGACTTCCAAGTTAAAATGGCACAGCAAAAGTACACAACTGCCTGGTGCAAGAAGTATGAACATTCAGGATTGTGAATGGTCCAGTACTACAACATGAGCACCACGGCACTGCATTCACAGTAAGTATGAACCTGGCCATATAGACTCATATAGACTCACATGAAAACCACATGGGTTCTTTACATGTTTTTTTTGCAACTTAATATCAAGATACTGTTAGTTGATGCCATAGACACACCAGTCACTCACACATGCACACCTATGGGCAATTTAGGAACTTCAATCAGCCTCAGCATGTCTTTGGGGGGGGGAAACTGGAGTACCCAGAGGAAACCCCATGATGACAGGTGGAGACTTGAACCCAGGCCCCAGAGGTGTGAGGCAACAGTGCTAACCACTGCACCACCATGCCGCCCCCCCACTATATGCCACTATAATTTAGCTATTAATTGCTAAAATAATAAGACTTAAAATATTTTCACAAAAGCATAAAACACTAATGTCATAGATTACTGGTTATGTAAACTAAGATTATTACATTAAAATATAATTTCATCATTTAGTTCTTTGTTAGAAACTGAGTGCTCATCAACAGATACAAGTGTGGCTCTGCATTGCAGAGATCAAGATCACCATAATAAAACAAATTCAACATGATTACTAAACATTTAATAACTATAAGTTTTGTCTGACTATATTACTGGAATTTAAAACAATCGAGTTTTAAAAAGTCAATGGAAAAAGAATGTGCTGTTTTGTGTAAGTGGGATACTTCGATGCTACAGGTACACACAAGAAATGTTAAACTTAGAGAAAATGGAATAGAAAAATATCTGGAGACTCAATTTCTTGTCAGCAATTTCCTCAATAGACCTAGCCCAGTATTAAGGATGCCTTAAAATATTTGCTAGTTTTTGGGAAAATACCATCAAACTCACGTCAGAGACAACTACATGTAATTACTCTCATTGGGAAATTGCAATTGTAGTACTTTTCCAATTTCCTAACCAACCAAGTCCTTTATTAGAAATAAACTTTTCAAGTATTTCACCAAAAATGTTGCCAATTAGTTATACCAGAACTAGCTACATATAACCGCAATTTTAAAACACCCTGGTGCTTTGAAATGCATTCCATTTAACGTTTAATTCAAATTTCCATAGAGAAGTTCAGCCGAGGATTTTTACTTTCGAGAATCTTAATTTTCATGGCGGCAAACTGAATTAGTTCAGCGGGTATTTTGATTTGATGTCTCCATGCAATTGTAAATAATGAGAAAGTAGGAATGTCAATGGTTATACGTTGTGGTTTTGAATTCCAAGGAGATACTTCAAACGGTACATTTCATAACCAGGTTCGGTTACTAGAACAGCATGCATGCATGTGCAAGATCTCACTTTTTTCCAAAGTTGACAAATCAAACTTAACCGTAGCATTGTCTGCACTGTACTGATCAAATTTCACCAGTACATAAAATGACTAGTAAGAAAAGAATACAAACTAGAACTTAACGCCAACATCCTATGTGAAACTTACAAGTTTTTACAAGAAAGACAAAACTTGGCATATTGAAAAAAGATTACTCACCTTCATATCACGTGTTTTTCAACGATTCTGTGCTGTACTTTTTGTGCAGTGCGAAAAACGGGGAGAAGGGAAAGGGAGGGAGAGACTATTTACATTCACATCTCTCTGCAGCTTGCTGCTCGCTTAACTACGTATACAAAGTGCGTAACATATACAGATAACTCAGTACTTATACGTTCTATTAATGTAAAAAATCATATACTGGCTTAAAAGAAAATTACCCAGTAAAGTCAGTCACAAGCTACCTGGAGGAAAAAAAATACTGCCAACCAAGCTTGTCAAAATACGTGGCACGTTAGCTGGACAAACATCTAATCTTGTGCGTTTTAGTGCTCAAATCCCCGTTAGAAGAAAAAAAACAACAATATGAACAATATTAAGATAATAATTCAGAGCATGGGGAAGCAGAAATTGAGCGATTCCCCAGGTCCGGGTTTCACAATAAGTGAAAAGTAGTTCCAAAACCAAGGCCCTCTTTCAGCAGCCTCTCCTGCACTATTTTCAAGCCGTTAACAAAACGCAATTTCCGTTGGGATAGCAAATCGGCTAGCAGGCTGTTCGTCCGCGCAAATAAGCAAAATGCCGCGCGTACAATAATTTCCTTATTTTCCTTTTCTCTCTCAGGTTATACGGTGGTGTTTTTTGTTCTATGAGGGAGAAATACTTTGCCAACCATTTGGATCTGAAGAGTCTCTAAACCTCTGTATGCATTTATGTATTCGCATCCCTTCAGTTATTTCCGGACATTAGAATACTTCCGTATGGTACAGGTTCATGTGTCCCTATGGTCGTGTTTCCCGTCTTTAGAATAGTTCCGGGTGCTATTCTAGTTCCCTCAAATTATGGCGTTCAACAAGCTTCTCTACGGAATGGGTAAACTACTGGACAGATTTATAAAACACAAAATAGAACTTTACTTTTGTAAAACTCAAGTAATTAAAGAATATAATGATATGTTTTGTATAAGGAATAATTAATATTTATTGCTACTTCTAGTGAAAAAGCTTATATCCTACAAATAAGGCACCAATTCTTTTTTAACAACTGTCTGTACAGAAACCTCTCATGTTTCGCTATTAATTCATTTTGCTCGCCATGCAGTTTGATCACAGTTTGTTGAAATTTCGGTCATACTGCATTGTTTGTAGATGTATTTTCTATTTATATTGCATTTTATTTTTCGGTCTTATTTACAAATGTCATCGTTAAACAGGAGTGAATTCTAGACAATTATTTTAAATTTTTAGAGTTTTTCTTCTACGTTAGCCAGACTAAGTATATTCCGTGGACAATTATTATTGTGCATTCGTAGAGGGACAACATATCTAGATAAAATGACTACGTTTCAGGGACTTTTGAGGCCATTTTATTACATTCAAGCTCCCCATCAGACCCGCAATCCTTTGACGCTGCCCCTCAAAATGGCGGATGCCCTTGAAGAGGCACGTTTCCAGCCGGAAATAGCATAATTACCGTACTCCCTGTGTGTGTGGCTGCTGGTCTTGCGGTATCGCTAGAAACGTGCTGACAATTATGGTCATGTGCATGGTTCTGTTACAATATCCTTATTGTTATACAGAATAATTTATACCTGAATTGTAACATCGCAAACAGAGTCATCCGTCGAGTAACATGTTTAAACTATCCAATGAGTGGTGACTGTGTGTCAGGTGTTAAACATTATAGTACCTTCACCCACCTCCGAAAAGCTTCTATAGGTCAGGGTCGTGGGGGGCGGTGACCTGGATAATGTTATCCGAAAATGATAAATTTGTCTTTGATGACTTAACATACGACAGTAAATTACGTTATAAACAGTAAAGTACAATATAAACATTTTACGAGTAATAAACTAAAAAATACGTGTCTTCATCCCGTGTAAACATTTCTGTACCTTTATATGGGTATTAAAGCTGAACGCTTCCCCGGCTACTTTCCAAACTGTATTCCTCACTAGTCCTTGGTTATATTAAGATGCAACGGTTGTCGACGTAGTAGTGTAATGTTCACTGGGAATTGTATGAAATTTCCAGCTGCCAGCCGTGAGCCATCGCCAATGAAACGTCACAGTACTCATTTATTTACTTACTATGCAATATGCAACGTGTAATTGGTCTTGGAATATATTATTTAATTACCAAGTTAAACATTAATTTATTGATGAGTTATTTCTCTTTATTTTAGTTTGACAGTATTTTGGCATGCACTCGCTTTATTTTTTTTTTATATTTTACCAATATTTTATCATTTCAACATTTATCAGATCGCCCTTACCTAAGGGAGAAGTTTTTAACTGGAAAATGTGTAAATGACAAAGGTTACCCGATTGGCGTCACTGCATTTCCATTCACGGGACTCGCACAAAGTGCCTACGGCAGATGTAACTAAATTTAGTGTGACGTCATAGGGGACTATATAAATTTTGGTATATTGGTAGGTAGGTTTTTTTCCAGATTTACTTTGCTCACTTTATTCTAACGTTACAGAGGTAGCTTCCATATTTTTCTGGACTGTACCCTTTAACATTGGAATTGAACAGCCATGCAATATACAGGTATGGCTTTCACATTTTAAATGCATCAGCTGACAGAAGTCTGACAATTTTCATAACAGGTAAAGTCAACTGTTAATAGCCCAATGAACTACACAGAAGTTTTATTTATGCAGATGAAAAATAAAGCTCCTTTGGATGAAAATTTCCCCTGAACAAGATTTCTTCAAACTGCTGAGACTAATGAGATAAGTGGGCTCTGCTCTAAACAGGTAATCAAAGTACCTACCCATGAAAAATCATGAATCTCCATCAGCACATAAAACATGGCTTTTCTAAATGTACAGCCTGTGTATGCTAAAAAGGGCTTTGTTGATCCATTGTAGTGTTTCATGGTTACCTTCTTATGTATGGTCCTAGGGCTAACCAATGAAAATCGGAGTTTTACATCATGGCAGAAGAAATATAAAGGGGAATACAGGAAGTTGTAGGTGTTCTTGTAATGAAATGGTTATTTCTTTTCCATTGGAGTGTTCAGTGTTACGTGGAACTTCGCTTTTGGGAATGCCTTATATGTGATGTCATGTTGATTTAAGTGCCTTTGAGAAATTTATAATAGTTAATAAATAATCTCTGCTTGTCAGTTTGGAATGGAGTTGATCACAACCCAAAACAATAATATAATAATAATAATAATAATAATAATAATAATAATAATCCTAAGAAAAACAATAATGGTCCATAGCACTATGTGATTTGGACCCTTAAAAATGTAGGTTTCTTCAATATATCTTATTAGGAGAACTAGCTTACTGGTGATCTTTCACTGTGATGACAATTTGCATCTTGCTTTTACTAAAACAGCTTCATTTTCTCTGTTTTCTATAATGTTTGCATGCCAAGGTGGTTGGTACTGTAGCCAGCTGACCTTGAACCCCCAAAGGCATTTTTTCTCCCTTTGAGGGGTAGTGTGTGGCTTAGCATGTTAGGGCTCTGTGCCTACGATCATAAACAAGGCCCTGAGTAAGGCCCTTAACCCCCAATTGCTCAAGGGGTGATACACAGGCTGACCCTGTGCTGTGATCCCCAAGCTTGCTCTTACCAGTCTATGTGTCTTATGGAGAGCAAAATGGGGCAGCCAAAAAGAGAATTCCCCTATAGGAATGAATAAAAGTATCTCTATTTTGGTTCTTCTTCTCTGTTGTTTTTTGCATTCATTTTTCCCTCTTCATAATTAAGTATGTGTTAAATTCTTAAGAATAGGTTAAGTATAGGTTTCCCTATAATTACTGTAGTATTGATGCGGGCTATCATTTTAAAGTGCTCGTTTCATTAAAAATACATGACTTGAGTTGTACTTTTTTATTAACTTAATTTTTTTCACAAATGTGAGATTTTCTCATAGTAATCAAGGAAGAGTTGCATGCATGGAAAATAAGGATTTTCACTTAATCTTCTGGACAAGAATGTTGGGTTGCCTGTTGGTAAATCAATTACTGTACTGTCTCCCGTTGTGTTTCCCTAAAGCTAGGAATAAAACCAACAACAAATACTCTTCTCTAGAAAATGAATCACTTGACAGATCCTCCTGCCCCCCCTTCCAACTCTATCCACAAACACATGCGCTCGCACACACACTAACGCACTCACACATTTTTCAAATAGTACATTTACAAGTGCACAGCACAGCTACAGTTTAACTAAATTACAAAGCACTATTACAAACCATTTCCTCAAAGTTTAAATAGAGTGAAAACATCTTGGAATCTATTAATTCAACTTTAAGTAACATTATAAGATGATTAAAACCATATCTGAATGTATTTGCAATAATTAAAAAAATAACTGATAATTAAAAAAATTACTGAAGTGGTTATGATTGTATCTCATTCTCCCTCTCTCTCTCACGTGCACACACAATTAAACATGTTAGCTTCATGACCTTATCCTTCAGTGTAATATCCACATTCTTTTCTTGCTTTCTTTCTTTTTGTGCATTGTTTACAGTAACAATGATTTAAAATTAAAAATTCAAAAGTTTAGACACATTAAAAACCCACAAAGGAAAATGCAAAGAACAATAATAACAATCAGCAATCAAGAAGTATTACAGTATTAATGAAATACTATAATGACAGATGTACCACAGAGTGAATAAACATTGTCTGACTGAACACTCAATTCATATAATGTTGAATAGTTATGTTCCTTCAAATATAGGAAAGGGGAAAAACCTACAGACACTGCTAATGTAAACACACTGTAACCCAATTGTATCCCCTTCAGCCAATCACAAATGAGATGTGAGGAAAGTATTCAATCAAACCAACAGCTAGACAGATTTAATTAACACATGGCCTCGTACCATAAAATGAAATACTTTCAAATGATTTAGCAGAATATAATTCACAAAACATACCATGCTGACATTGGTTTTGTAAATGTTATTGGATTTGTGCTATGCTACAGGTTTACTGCAGCACGTCACACTAGATAGTAGAAGCCTTGTGTTTCATACATTTTCTAATTTTTACACCTAGATTCATTACTGTCTTTTAAATGCTAAACATTGCACATTGACTCAAAATTATTCTAAGCTTTAAATAGAATGCGGATTAGAATACAGATTTTAGATACAGAAACAATTTCTAAAATAGCCCTTAATGTAATTGTCCATAATATCATTTTTTCAAATATATTAAATGAATGAAATGAGTTAGAGCTAATAACTGCAGTTCATAAAAATCATAAATGCAGATAATAGTTCTGACCATTTTGCTCAAAATGTAATCAGAACTAAATGACATGCAGCCCAACACAACTTGTGAGGCTGACTTGTTAGTATCAGATACATACAATACAAATATTGCTGAAAACTGACACAAACGAATCAATGTGCCTTTATTACACAACACCAAAAAAATATTTGTCAAATGATTTTTTTTCCTCAAGTGCTGATTGTCAGGAGAGCTTTCATTTCACGTTGATTCATGGTCAGTAGTGATAAGCTGAATCTCCTGCTTCTCCTTGATTACAATTTACTTATTGCAGCCGTGGCAAATATGACTGGACAAAACAGCACGCTACATTTGACGCACTTCCTGATAATGACATGGAGGAACTGCCTCTCACCAGTGTGCAAATGAATTGTAAGCATTCCGTACCTGCCATTGCAGTCTATTCTTCAGAGCACCAAAGATCATTTACAGATTCTAATAGGTGGAACCAAATACTGACTGTGTGTTTTACCCAGAATATAAGACTCAGTAGTGCTGTGGACAGTAAAGTTGCTCTCTCTGAGCAATGCTTAAGTCCCATTACTCATTCTTCTTGCTCATGCCTGAACTATTTTGTTTATTAGCTGTTAGTGGTGGTTAAGTAGCCTTGTAAAATCACTGTTCTTTTGTGAAAGTTGCTTAGGTTTGTAATGGTTGACCAGTGTGTAAGTGGCTCCATTACACTGATAAATAGCCCATGTACTGGTGGGCATGCCAGGGAGTGTGTCAACAGAATAATGAAGTGGTTCACTACAAAATGGCCACATTTGGGAGAAACTCAAGGAAATGTATTCTTATAAGTCATTTTATGTTTGAACAGGCAGATAGATATATTTTACTGTCATTGCAAACATACAATCCAGTAATATCCATTATAGCATTATGATATAACTATGTTCCTCTTTTGTCCAGTCATTCCATCACAGGAGAACATGTGACTTCACAGGGGAGGCAGTGTGCGCCCCCCCCCCCCCCCCCATGTGTGTTATAGACCAACACGCACAGCCATAGCAGAAGCGAATGCATGGAGACTTAACAGAGGAAATCTACTTACCCACTTTTGTAAAGGCTACTCTGTGCCCACCCTCTTTCCTTCAAAATATGGCTGAATTTTTGTTTTTTGTTTGTTTTTTTGAAAATTATCACTGTAAATTGTATTGAAGTTCAAATCACTGCCTCTCTTGTTCCCAGGTAACTTCCTATTTATTTATTGTCTCTATCTTTGTCTTTACTGTTTTGACGCTCAATTGCAGGAAACCTTGAGTTAAAAAATGACCTGACATTTCAAGAGTTTGAAAAATTATTTTTTATAACACTTCCTGTCTTTATAATAGCCATCCTTAAAACCCTATATGGTGCACTTAGCTGCCAGCCTTCCTGTTCCCATTTCCTCTTTCCATCACCTGCTGCTTTCTCACATGAACGCCGAAGTCTGTCCCCAGCCTGTCCTGCTCCTCGTCGCCTTTTCCCCTACACTGTCACTTCATTCTTGCTCCCTGTCCTCAAGCCCTGATTCCCAGCTGCCGCTACACCCACACCCCCCCCACCAGGAATAAAGTGTAACTGCTCGATGGTGTTCTGCCTCTTGGCTGCAAAAGCTAATCTTCTGGCATTGTGGCCCCCTAGTGTTCCTGTGCCCCCCCCAGGTAGCTCCCCCCAGCCCACGGCCCCTCCCGTGTGGGCAGGCATTGGTGCGCTGCGCTCTTGCTCCCTGCCGGAGGTGGGGTGGGAGTTCATTTTGATCATGTGATGTCGGTCAAGCGAGGGAGTAGCACAAACATTTTGTTGGGACTGCGCTTTCTGGCTGGGGGTAAGCCGTGGCAACGTGGGGACCATCCCCCCAAACTCTCCAGTACCCACCCCTCCACTAACTCTTTCCCCCAACTGATCAGGGGACACAAGGAGCCTTTCGTGTGACTTCCGGAGAGTTTGTGAGTTCGAGCTTTTTGCTGCTGCCACAGCTTTATAATACTGGTGCTGTTGGTTTTTAGTTAGTCTGGACAATGTAGTATTGCCATCTCCCAGATTAAGCAGCTGGTCCTGAGACATCACTCTTCGTGGAGGTTTGGACAGTGTGTCAAAGTTGGGGTTGTACTGCGGCTGAGGTGGCTGTAAAGGATAAGGGTTTGGGGTTGGAGATGGCCCCGGTGGCACGTGAATTCTCGGGCGTGACGTGTGCAGAGGCAGCGTGCCCCTGGCCCCCAGTGTATAGTCCCCACCCCAGTGGAGGTGGTGCTGAGATGAGTGAAAGGAAGGAGGAGCATTGTTTGGCCGCCGTTTGGTGGTATAATATCCAGAGTAGTCATCCAGATCCTTTTCTGTTTTCATTTTGGAAAAAGAGAAGCAATTCAAGGTGAGAAACATTTTCCAGAAGTAGGACATCATCTGCATCCCATTCTGACATATTCATGTGTACAACACTACAACTCTTACCAGCAAGTTCTACATATTTTCCAAATCAACTGAAATATTTCCTGGGGACCAAATCCATTTCCAGGATCACTTACCCAGCCTCTTCAGCGAGCTGTACCTATTCATCTCAGATTTGGTGCTTGTCTCATAGGATGGGGGCAGCTGGGCCAGGTTGTGAAAAGAGTGCGAGAGAGAGGGGTGGGGGGCAGAGGCATTGCTGTGTTTGCTGGAGAGCAGTGTTCCAGTGGAGGCAAGCGTGGTGTTGTTCATATGCGGTGGGCGCTCTGCGAAAACAGAAAATATCTATTTAATAATCATTGACAATTAAGAATGTAACCCATAGTCAAAATATGAACATGATCCACAGAAAGTCTGTGGTCTATAAAGAACGTATCCTGGTGAAATGTCTGAGTTACCACCCATTACGTCATTGAATGATCTGGAGGTGTTTAGGTACAGCCTCCTATCAGGCTGATAAATAGTTTGGAAATAAAAGAGTTTGGTGTATAATAGTTCTGACATTTTCCTTTGTGAAAAAAAAATTTTACTGATCGCTTTCAAGATTTTTTTCTGTCTATCTAAAACCATGTGACCTTTTTAATAGTAAAATTTCATCACATCTTCTTAACTTTCTTTTAGTGAGCATGATATTATGGCACTCGGATTATGGCAGTTGGCATGTTAACAATGCAGGAAAGCAGGACAATAAAATGATATAAAATGTGACCTAACTGGAAGTTAATAAGTGCAAAAATGGGAAGTTCATATTATGTGTACTAATTTGTTTTGAATGCTTTAAATACTATCTTTAATCAACCTTTGCTAAAAATAATCTCAAACATAAATTATTGTAAAAGTAATTGGATGCAATGTTTTAGGGTGTCCAAGGCTCTAAAAAAAGTTTACAGCTAACAATAGCTGATACATTCAAGATTTTCTGTGTCGTGCTCTGTCCGCCTCTCATGAGAATACGATCTAAGATTTACTATTTTTACTCATGAAATGATGGGAACTAATTTCTGACCACTTTGTTAAACCTGACTGAAGTGCAATAAATTTCTAGCAGTTGAACTTTGCATTACAGATACTCCTCGAGGTTATAGTTCGCCGTGATGCAATAAGACATGCAGGTGAGCTTTTCAAGCAAATAAACCATTGCCTGAAAAGTAAGGATTGTCAAGGTCAAATCAGCCCCAAATAAATATCAGTGAATCAGAAATCCACTACTTTAACCTTTACTAACATCCAGTCCTGTAGAACTGGCATCTGTCATGATGATACCTGGGTCTGACTTAAGTTCTTTCAGCTAAATTCATGAATTGAAAACCTTCCTTCATGAATCAATGCCTGTGTCTGTAAGCCGGTAAACATGTTTTACAGTTTCAAAGTTTTGTGCTTCAGTAAAAACTACTCTGAGCTGAGGCAATGACCAACTTCTCCAGAGCGGTCCAACATGTTATCTCACATTCTGCAGGACTCAACCAGAGGACGAGGCCCAAGACCAGACAAAAGCAATACCTAGAATAGTCATATTAATTGAATAATTCTAATTCCTTGCAGTATGAATTGCCAAGAGTCTGTGCCATATGATTAACTGTCATATGAAATTATGATTAAAAACTAGACCGTAACCAATCCAAAAGAAAAGGACTGTTTGACTGTAATCACAATTAAGACAAAGACTTGTCATAACAAGTCAGTGTGGCCCAAAAATAGATGCATGCCCAGCATTCATTTGTGAACAAAGGTTTTCAGAATGAAATTTTTTTGCTATTAGTTTGACGTGGTAGTCAACCTGAACTGAGTCACAGAATTGTTTATGTCTATAAAGGGAAAGTAGACGTGAAAGGTACAGCAGAGTCTGTAGCCATAGCTATTATTAAAATGATGTTAAAAATGTGATTGTAAAAAAAGGCTAGTTAAATTTAATTTAAAATTTGTATGAATTATAAAGTTCTTTCTTCTTGCACACATGCTTCCAGGGTAGTTCTTTCTTCACTTTGTTTTAGTATTGTAATTTAGCTCTATTGTATCTCTAGATTTGTAATCTCTATTAATGTGTATCACTTCTCTTAACAGAAACAATAGATTTATCTTTTACCCAGTTTGGAAAGCTTGTAAGGTATAAAGTGATTAATGAAGTTTTGCAAATATTATCCTTGTCCAATTTGAATAATAAACACTGTGCTACTTTTGCAAAAAAAAAAAAACAAAAAACAGATAAATTACAGGTTAATGGAAATATTACAATACAGTACAAATACTCTGGATAGTGTCTGAAAAGCAGTACAGTATAAATAATGACATTTTTAGTCTGACATGCATTTGATCAGCACATAAATTCCACTAAAACTGAAAGCAAACCTTATATAATAAGTTGCTTATGTATTATATAAACTACGTATAATGCTATAGAAACTGCACTAAACTTGGTTAAAATGCCACGCAGATGCACAACATAGCTTGATACTTAGGAACTGTGTGTCATAGACAATTGCACCGCACGCACACTGCCAGCCATTTCAGCGCAAAGACAAACAAATTCAATTCTACAGTCATACTATCTGCATGGATGGCCTTACCAATTGTAGCATTGTGTTTGGGACTGGAACCAGACAGGTGGATGAAATTGTGGTGCAAATTCCCAACTGCAAGACAGAGCATAGCTGTCATGTGTTGTCATTTCCTGTGAGTGTTTGTGGGTGCCTGAGTATTAGCTTCCTGGAGTACATGAAGCTCTGTAATGGTATATATGGTATAAACATGAACTGTTTATCTCCTTTGTCCTGTCCTCTTTCCAATCTCCTTTTACATCGACCTGCTTTTAATCTCTCTCTTTGAGATATATATGTGATCATCCAACGTTCCTTCACGCCCACCATGCTGAACTGTCACTCACTTCGGTTCTCTTTGCCCTGAGGTACAGGTGTATACAGGTTTTTGGGGGGTCGTCCCAGGGTCCCCTCGTTCCCCCCAGGACCTAGAGCAACACTGTTGTTCCGCTCTGCTTGCTGTACTGGACTAGACTGGTGACGCAAGATGTCTACCAGAGCCCTGAGGGAGAAATGAAAAAGAGGGAAAAGAAACATAACATCACAACGTAACTCTGTGCAGGTGTGTGTGTAACCAGACGCCAGACCAGTATGGGAGCACTAGGAGGGTTGCAACAGTAATGCATGCCATCTTGGTGCATTGGTAATGGAGTAATAATAATAATAGATACTTTATTGATCCCCGTGGGGAATTTCTCTTTTATGCCTCCCCCAACTTGCTCTCTGTAGGTGAGAGCAAGCTGACTGTGAAGGGCAGCCACATATAGCAGCACCCAGGGAGCTAGGGGTTAAGGGCCTTGCTGAAGGAGCCTCAGATATACAGTATATATATGCATATGTATGTATATGCATATATAGCATATATGTATGTATGTGTGTGTATTTGTGTGTGTGTTTATATATGCAGACAGTGGCCTGCAAAAGTATTCAACCCCCTTGAAAGTCACGACAATTGTGTGAAATATACAGTATATACACAGTTTTCTCAAACCATATTTATTTTGGAAATTCTTTTCCTCCAGTATATTTTTAAATGGTAGAATAGGTCAGTGCTTTGGAAGCTCCAAGTTTACATAAATGACAAATTAATCACAAACGACACAAGTTAATAAGTGACAGTTAATAGACCATAATTAA
>JAODJW010018875.1:0-20389 GCA_026777045.1 Hyperopisus bebe | reverse complement strand
ACATAGCAGACATTTTTGTCCAAAGCGACTAGCACATTACAAACATATATTGCCAAAGTTGATATGTAGCAATATAAGAACCAGTTTTAAGGAAGTTATTGAAATTGGGCTACAAAGTGAGGACTTTGGCCTTGCGTCCATCAGTATAAAAACACACTGAAGATTTAAAGAGTCTTAGCAGACCATTTTCAAATTGATGTTTTGTGGATGTGTAACCAAAAGCGGAGCTGTGGAATAAAACACTTTGCTCCCAGAAAGGGACTTGTTGAAATCGGCTGCAATGGAAAGCATTAACCACCAGGTGGAGATTTAACATTACATTTGTCACTCCTTTCAAATGTAACCGCATGACGGTGCTCTAATCTTCTACTATTCTCCGCATTAAGCTATGGATCAAAATAGTTTTGTGTGCTGTTGAAGCCTGTAAGTTTCTCCGTTGTTTATTTAGATATCAAGACATTTATGTTATATTATTTTAGTAGAACACAAAATGTGAGTGTTTATAATAGAATGATAGTCATACTCGACATAATTGTACTTTTAGGATTCAGATTTATGCTTTACCCATTTCAGGGTTGTAATCTTTATGTAAATATTTCAGTTTTAAAGGAGAATCATGTTATCAGTGTAAAATGGGAAATGGTTAAACATAAAACATATAAGCTTTATTTATACTTGTAAATTTTTGGATTTTCAAAAATAGCCATCTGATATTTTAAGAGGGTTATTAAATGTCACGTGCTTTAGGCCTCACGTTCAAGATTATAAATAGTATCGTCGATGTCTATATCATTCTGGTAAAAAAAAAAGAAACATCACCAAAATGAATTCTAAAATGGGTCATGTCTCCAAGAACATTAGAGCATTTGAGGTCTAGCAATTTTTCAAAGCCCATGTTGCACCCTAGGCGAGATTCACCACCAGTGATCTCCCTCTCCCCACCTCCCCTCACCAACCGCTGCCGCCGATGCCGGAGTAAACACGCAAACAATTAGAGTAAAGTTATAAATGTAGTTCATTGTTTAATATTATACAATAACGCTCTAAATAAATAAGTACCATTATTAAAAAATAAATAATTAGGGCTGCGAATCAATAGAAAAAATTTACTAATTAATCGCACACTTTTCTGTGATTAATTGCACCTAACATTAAAACTAATAAATATTTATACAATAAATCCCCAAATTAATGTAAAATTTACACAACGGGGAGTATATGGGTCATATCACACAAACTCATTACCGTAACATGCCAATTTTCTCTAATTGTTAAAATTAGATTGAAGACTCAAATTATACAACTTCTTTGTTTAAATTGTTTGATTTCAAATCTTAGATAGTAAATGAGTTTTCTTATATTACAATTTGTTTCTGTAATAAGCAAAAGTATTTAACCAAATCCAGGAGAGATTTATGGAGAGTTATGGAGATTAATAAATGACAACACTAACCAAAAAATCTTGTCATATAACTTGATTGTTTATTGTGGGTTACATGCAATAAAATTGAAATGTTTAAAGACATTTTATCTAGTTTTGTGTTATTTGATTTTTTGGCTGTGTATTTGGGGAAAATGTTTTTTAAAATCATTAAATCAGGGGTAAAAAAGCACAGTGGAAAGTAGCAATGGGAAAAGGAAGTAACGCTTCTGAAAAGAAGGCTTAAAATAACTTATTGAGGTGATGACCAAGCATGTATTTTAACAAAATAATAACTGCAGTGTTGTACAACATACTACACACAACAAGAACAGCACACCAGTGTTCAGGGGGAAATGGTAGAGTTCGCAAGGACTTGTGTAGACACCAGAATCGCATCTTCTACATGCCCAAAGCACCTTCTATAGCAGTGTGTGTTCTTTGGTGTGTGGTGTTATACCCCTCCTCAGCCACAGTTTGGGGATTCAACACTGGAATCGGCAGGTACTGGCCAGTAACCAGCCACCAGCAAACATACCATCCTTTGCCATCTGACTCACTCCAAAGCTGGACCAGATATAAGCATCATGTGTACCCCCAGGCCACTTGGTGACAATGCCTGTAAAATGTTCTTAATTGCATATCATCTGGACATTTAGGCCTAGTGGCAAGAACCCTTCTCGACAGGCGCAGGTAGGATTCAAGAAGCAGCAAGGTTGAACAGGGTTCAACGTTCCATCCACTGCAGCTACAATAACAGCTATGCCAATTTTAGTGTCATGCACGGCATCCCCTCCTGCTGGAAACTGTATGTAGTTCTGCATGTGGTGCAATAGAAAAGGCATGCACAGATGCAGGACACAGCAGCCTTGCTGAGGCCATGTGCATCTGTAGGTCTGCAGGAATCCACCAGTGGCGTAGAAGCAGAGAGCTGTCAGAAGCCACACGGTGCACTGAGGGCAAAAGTCCAGTATGTTCCTCTTTTCAATTTATCCTGCACCAGACCAAGAGGCTCATTATTTCACCTCAAGCCAGCCTGTATTTCTCTATGAATTGTTCATTAATGAGATGATCCGAGGGGTTCATGGCCACTCGCAAAACAGTAACTTGGCTTCCTGGATGACTCCATCTCAAACATTTTCTTGGCTGACTTGCAGCATATACCTACCTTTTAGCAAGCATGTCCACTCCTTTCTGTGTTCAGTAATGTTAGTTTGCCCAGGGGGGGATGTTGGGCAGCTAGTTGACCTTGGACCCCCAGAGGTTTTTTTTCTCCCTACTTGGGAATTTTTGGTTACTCTCATCCGTTGTCTTCTGGCTTTCTTTTTTCTTTATTCAATTTCTTTCCTTTTTTCTTTCCCTTTCTGTATCTCCCTCTACTTATGTTGTATGTATCACAACACAACTTTGTTGTGAAAGGCTCTTTATAAAAATAAATTGAATTGAATTGAATTGAATTGAACAATTCTCTGCCTTTGCTGGTCATGAGGGGTGATTCACCTTCCCAGTTCAAAGGATGTGACTGAACACATTGCAAGTTTGATTGGTTTGCTCATTATGCAGCCTAACAGGGTTGTTCAGAATTTATGAATTGTACCCCATTCTATTAATGAATTGGAATTTGAACTGAATTGCCCACATTCTATAAGCTGAATTGAAATGACAGTAAGAAGAATTTAATTAATTTCAATTCAATGCATTTCAATGCAATCACACAACACAAGAATGTCATTTAATCTAGCAAAACATAAATAATAACATAATAGATTTATTTTCAAGATGGTAAATGTATTTATTCACTTTATATAAACTTTGTATAAAATTTGTGCTTGGTTGATTATTTCTTTGTTGTGACAAGGCTTCTTGGCCATAAATCTTATACTAAAAGCTTGTTTATTTCCCTTTTAAATGGTGCCACATTTGTAAGGAAAATGCATTTGTAGGCTTGTCATCATTGGAGGTAATCTCAATGCAGAGAGATATTGAGATGAGGTTCTGTAGCTAGTGGCAATCCTATATCTCCAGTCTAGGACTAAACTATGTTCTCCAAGATGAAAACGTTCGCGCCCACAGAGTGGGGTTTATCAGGGACTACCTGCAGAATTTGGGAGTAGAGAGGATGGAATGCAATTAATGCATTAATGCAACCCCATTGTGCAAAATGTGTCAGGGTCAGCACCCGTTTGTCAGCACCCAGTTCTCGTGTCTTCTCCCTGTTTGGCCAGCAGGTGTCGCTGGACATCCTGTCCTCCCCATTGTCAGTGTTTAGTGTGTTTCCCCTGCTCCCTGGATGGCTCAATGATTTGAGTGTGTGGCTACCTGTAAACCCCTCAGTTGTGTGTTCAAATTTTGCCTCCTCTTTTTTGTATTTTGTAGATTTTGTTCCCTAGTGTTTGTATCAGTTTTTCTAGTTCCTGAGTTTTGTGACTTGTATTCGGTTTTGGTTTTCTGCTTTGTGCCCATGGTTGTGTTTTACCTGTCTTTGTTATTCCCCTAGTGATGGATTCTGTTTCTTAGTTTTTCTGTTAGTTTCTGAGTTCCTTGATTTAATTAGTTGTTTCACCTATTGGCTATTTTACCAGCCCTTATTAATTGTTCTCACCTGTCCAGCATTATTCTTGTTAGCCCTTTGTATTTAAGTTCCTGATCCTGTTCTGTTCCTGGCGGAGTCATTGTTGTTGTTGATAGTGTTCTTGTTGAATGTGTTTTTGCTATTTTTGATTCCCTGCCTGTTCTCTGTGTAGCTAGTTTCCCTTTGTATATTAATTTGTTCTGTTAGTTACTTTGTACCCCTTTTTAGTTTTGACCTCTCGTGGTCTGTTTTTTAGTGTTTCCTAGTGTTTTCTGTTGCTGTTACTAAACGCCTGTTGTGTTCCTGGAACCGCCAGTGAATCGTCCACCTTCTTTCATGCCCGCACTATGCCTTGCCCCCTGTCAGAAACTCGCAAGACCATGACAAAATGTCTGACAGACTTTTATCCATTTTAGTTCTTTACAAATGCAATGCATCCTAAACGCTTGAAGGAAATTCATAGTACATTATTTTATAGTTACATTGATATGTTTATCCATGTATATGACTTGCATTAAACTGGTATTAAATGATTATATGGAGACTTGTTTAGGACTTGTAGTTTCGGGTTTGAGACTTGACTTGAGACATTGGTTTGTTGACGAGAAGTGTAACATTAACCACAGTCAGAGGACAGAAAGAGGCATCAGGCTAGTAGAGGAATTCCTGGAACAGATAGGCTGTGAGGCATTTCTTGAAGGTGGACAAGGAATCTAATAACTGAATGTGGTTTGGAAGCTCATTCCAGCATCAGAAACTCACATGAGAAACCTTTGGAGTGACACTTGTCACTTGGTGGAGGAAGAATCTCCAAGCGACATTGGCTTGCTGACCTTAAAGGAGACAGGTGCATGCTCATTAATGGATCTGAAGACTAGCACCAAGGAGTTAAACTTGATGCAAAAACCTATAGGGAACCAATTGAGACAAGGAGGGGCGCAATCAGCATTTAGACTGATAGAATACCAGACGTGCTGCCGCATTTTGAGTCACCTGCAGTGATCTGACAGCGCAAGCTGGTAAACATGCAACTGGAGTTGCTGTAATTTAATTACAAGAGAACTAGTGCCTGGACTAGTAGTTGAGCTGCATATTCAGACAGAAAAAGCCAAAATCTGCAAGATCAGGAGAATGCTATTACGTGCTCAGTAAAGAATAGCTGGTGGTCTGTCATTGTCCCGAGGTTCCTAGCGGACCTAGGAGGCAACATCGATGATCAAGCTGATCAATGAAGTAATGATGGATGGTATGGCTGGCAGGGAAGGGTTAAGCTCCTGTAGTTTCACTGCTGTCATAAATTTCACATGAGATGGGGAACAGCTAGCTATTTCCTTTGATCATCCGCCGGTTTCCACTTCAGCTCTTATTGAATACTCAATTAGCTAATCTCTGTGTGGGTGAAATTGTGCACTCTCACGTTCAACTTTCTCTATGTTCTAATGTACCCCTGCCTTTTCTTTCCTCATTGAGTTATTTATTGACCTTTTCTATCAAATTTCACAACTATGTTTCTGAAAAAGTCAATATTCTCTACTACATTATTTATGGTTGTTTGCATTGGATCACATTACGAGTAACTTTTTAGGCTACTAATCTCTCATTTTGACCTTCCTGTCAGCTAAAGCAAAAATTAAAAAGACCCATTAGTCCTTGACAATAATTGTCTACATAGGACACACAAGGTGAACGTCTTGCAAGAAGGAGTTAGTGGTTTATTACAACGAGTTTTACTTCAGCCAACAACCAGTACAGTAACATGGAGGGCAAGAGCAAGACTTGTAATCAAAGTTCAGGTGACTGTCATTTCCTTAGGCGGAATGGTGAATATATAGGTGTGGCAGGCAGAACCTAACTCAAGAGGTTAGCAAAACAAAAGACAAACAAATCCAAAACATAATCCGAGAGGCAAAAACTGCATGCAAGGAAACAAGACTGAAAACCAGAGATCAAGCACAACAAAAATGCTTAAATGCAGGAGGTAAACCAAACTGACAATACTGCAAGCAGACAAAATAGGGCACTATAGAATAAAATATAAGGTAAGGATTAGTCCAACAGGTACACCTGATTTAATGAACAAAGTTATAACAGACACAAGAACAGCTGGGAGTTTCTGGAACAGGCAGACAGGAGCAAGGAATTCTAGGTAATATAGTCTAGTCACTAAGACCGATACCAGACAGTACCCCCTCTCCTAGGAATTCCACATGATGTTAACCAGCTACACCAAAAATCTGCTTAAGGCCTTATGAAGGATAAACCAAGATTGTTCCCATGACCTCTCTTCACTACTATACTTTCCCAGTACACCAGGTATTGGACCCCTCTGCCTCACTTTCTGACATCCAACTATTTTCTGACAGTAGGCCTCTATTGTCTCACTACCATCAATGAGCCTAGGAGGAGGTGAGTCTACTGATGAAAGGCAATTGTAAAGGATGGGCTTCACTTTAAAGATATGGAAGTTTAGGTGGATCCAATGCACTGTGGCTGGTGGGCAGAGGTGAACAGTAACTGGACTTGTAACCTTGGAAATGGGAAAGTGTCTGATGAACCTGGGTAAAAACTTACAAGTCTCTAGCTTGAGAGGTGAGTACCTGGTGGATAACCATATCCGCTGGCCCTGATTATATTTGGATGCTGGTCATCGGTGGCTGTCAGGTTGCTCCATCAACTTGGTCGGATTTCTCACCATGCCTTTCCTGCTTGTTCTCCAAGGATGCTGGTAGTGGCAAATGAACCGATCCAGAGCTGGAACATCAGCCTCCCATTCTTGGATATCAAAAAATAGCAGTTGGTACCCCAGACAACATCATAAGTGTGACATTCCTGTGGAAGTAATGAGTTGAGAGTTACATGCATATCCAATTCACGAAAATTGATCACTCCACAAGGTGGGTGTTTTAGAGCAGGCACAGTGTAGCATCTTCTGAAGGTTCTGGTTCATTCTCTCCATCTGGCTGTCAGGTCAACCATGGTCTCAGAATTTGGGTAGGGGAACAAAGTGAGCCGAACATATTGATTATGGTTAACATGATTGAATTGTCTTTCTAAGGTGGTAACCCAGTAACCAAATCCGTGGCTATTTCAGTTCATGGTTGGGATGGAACGGGTAGAGGTTGGAGTAGGCTAACCAGGGGAGAATTACAGCTCTTTTTCTGGCCCCAAATCACACAGGCCTTAACATCATCTCAAACATCCTCTTTCATCGTGGGCCACCAAAAATTTTACTGCAGCTAATTAACATGCAGTTAATTCCCGTTCCCAGAACATCTCTTAGTCTCACCCGATCTGGGACATAAAAGCAACCCTCAGAGCAAGTAGAGCATGATGGGTTATCTTGATTATCTCTCCTAAGTTCCTCCTCAGTCTCCCAGTAATAAGGTGTAGGAACAGTCCACTGGCCCAATGGCGGATTCCAATTGGACAGCCAAAGGCTTGGAATTCGTGTAGATCCTTCCGAGTGCTCCTGCAACATTACCCTTTTAGGTAAAACCGAATTATATCTGACTCCAAATTAATTAAAGATCTTTTATGGGATTTTAGTCATGACATTTCTGTTATTCAGATTACACCTGGGCTGTGCTTTCCATTAATTAACTCCCATTAATCCCGGACGGTGGAGTACACTGGATTCACCTCGGCCAATAGGGCGATCCGTGGATCTGCTATGTAGGACTCGGTTCAGGAGGTGGGAAATCCCTACAACGTAACACAATGTCAGCCTAGACAACCGTTCGGACCCGACGACCTATAACTCCTCAAAGGCTCAGCTGACACTTGCCGTATCTGAGCTTGGTAAACCGGTGTTCGCTGTAACTCAGTGTGTGCGCGCCCCAGAGGCAGAGCCGGTCTTTGTCGTAACCCAGCGTGTGCGCACCTCAGAGGCGGAGCTGGTTTTTTACCATAACTCAGTGTGTGCGTGCCTCAGAGGCTGAGCCGGTCTTTTACCGTAACTCAATGTATGTGCGCTTCAGAGGCTGGGCTGGACTTTACCGTAACTCTGCGTGTGCGCGCCTCAGAGGCTGAGCCGGTCTTTTACCGTAACTCAATGTGTGCGTGCCTCAGAGGCTGAGCCGGTCTTTTACCATAAGTCAATGTGTGTGCGCTTCAGAGGCTGGGCTGGACTTTACCGTAACTCAGCGTGTGCGCGCCTCAGAGACTGAGCCAGTCTTTTACCGTAACTCAGTGTGTGTGCGCCTCAGAGGCTGGGCTGGACTTTGCCGTAACTCTGCGTGCGCGTGCCTCAGAGGCTAAGCCGGTCTTTTACTGTGACTCAGCGTGTGCCCACCTCAGAGACTGAGCCAGTCTTTTATCATAACTCAGTGTGTGTGCGCTTCAGAGGCTGGAATGGACTTTACCGTAACTCAGCGTGTGCGCGCCTCAGAGACTGAGCCAGTCTTTTATCGTAACTCAGTGTGTGTGTGCTTCAGAGGCTGGGCTGGACTTTACCGTAACTCAGCGTGTGCGCGCCTCAGAGACTGAGCCAGTCTTTTACCGTAACTCAGTGTGTGCGCGCCTCAGAGGCTGAGCCGGTCTTTTACTGTAACTCAGTATGTGTGCGATTCAGAGGCTTGGCTGGACTTTACTGTAACTCAGCGTGTGCACGCCTCAGAGGCTGAGCTGGTCTTTTACCGTAACTCAGTGTGTGTGCGCTTCAGAGACTGGGCTGGACTTTGCCATAGCTCTGTGTGTGGGTGCCTCAGAGGCTGAGCCGGTATTCAACGTAACTCAACTTGGGCAGTCGCATCGGTCTCGGAGAAACGAGGTTGAGTCAGAGGCTGCAAGAGAGTGTTAGAAATAAACCCAGTCTACGGGAAACATGCAGAGGTTAGCAAAGTCAGACAGCCAAGAAGTAATCAAAACACAGTTTATTCACAATTAATATATAACACATCAATTTAACCAAGTATAACATCAATGTAAGTTTAACATGTGGCCACAAGTCCTAAACTATACCATCCAATCAAAAACAATACAACAATTCCATACCTCAGCTGAGTGGACACAGAGTATCTGAAGAAAATATCTGATTACAGATGTAGATTCACGCAGCACTATGTGGGAGCTCTGATTACAGAGTGTCTCCCATTGCTACTCTGGAGCTCTTCCTTAAGTATTCCAAACCAAGTGACAGAATGTACCAAATATTGTGATTGATTATTTTAGGGACTGTTTTGATCTTGTGTGTGTGTCCTGGAGAACTTCTGATCTTATCAATTCTCAGACCCTCAGCCAATCAAATTACTTTAGGAGGAATGTGACAATTCCTTTGTTCTACCAGGTGATAAGATCCTCCACTTCGGTGGGTTTAGTCTTACATTCTGTATTTCTCTTATGTGAGAACATACTGCATAAAAGGTTGAGAGTATTGTACTCGTTGTACTGTGACCATTCAAACGAGACCAAACATGGGTGTGTGTCCCTAATGTTAGTCTGAGGTAATACCTCCTGTATTAGTGTGAGTTAGCAAGTGTAGGATGCATCTGTGTCTTGACGCAGTCAGGTCTTGTCACTGGAATTTGGCTGCAGGTTTCTGGCCGCCCAGTAGGGGTGAGGTGTCCCTTTTGATGTAGCAATCGGGTGATTTGGGTCCAATCTTGTCGGAACTGGTGAACCTTTGCCTTAGGATACTGGGTGGAAAATTGCAGGCTTGTCACAGCTCAGATTGACAGGACCTGCAAGGCCTGTGAAAATATTAAATAATCTTGCTGTACAAACATATATAATGTGAAGTACTTTGAAAATGTAGTTGTAAGAGTACTTTTTATATACTTCTCTGTTCATGAGTATGGTATGATTGGAGAGGATGTTGTTAACCCACCATGTTTGTGCTATATGGTAGAATTCATTAAAATAGATAAATATATATTTGGGGCTGCACAATTATGGTACTGTAATATCACATCAGGTAATATTGCAGTATTTATAAAACAGAGAAGGAGATAAAATGACCTGAAATAAACTACTGTCTAAACTTATGTAAAACATGGGCAAATGAATGACTAAAAATAATTAATCACTTCTTAATCACTGAGAGCTTTTGGTGAAATACGAAAAAGGTTTAAAAAATGCACCAGTGCTTGGATATGAACCCATGGCTGTGTAGGCAAGAAATTTGGTGTCACATGGCGGGTGAGAGTTATATGCATATCCAATCCACCACAGTTGATATTAATAATGCAGCACAACTGCCATATTTAGAAATAATATTATGAAGTATGTGAGTTTTTGCACGCTGTGAAAGTCAGACCGATCACCTCTGGAACCATTGCAGTTTAAACCATGGTGGTTCTAACAACTGTGGTACTAACAAAGTAGGAAGCTGGAAATGCAGGTACCTCTGCCTGGCCAGAAACTGGAGATGCAGGCACCTCTGTCAGGCAGTAAGCTGGAGACGCAGGCATCTCTGCTGGGCAGGAAGCTGGAGACACGAGTGCCTCTGCTGGGCAGGAAGCTGGAAATGCAGGCACCTCCGAAGGGCCAGAAAGCTGAAGACGTGGGCATCTCTGCCTGGCTGGAAGCGGGAGACGTGGGCTGGAAAGTGGGAGACCCGGGCACCTCTGCCGGGCCGGAACCCGGAGACGCGGGCACCTCTGCCAGACCGGAAGCAGGAGACGTGGGCACCTCTGCCGGGCTGGAAGCGAGAGACGCGGGCATCTCTTATGAACCCAGGGACCAATGTTCTGACCCAGTGCTGCTAGGTCAGGTGAGTGTGCAAGGGATGCAAATCCCACTGTAAGAGAGGTCCCGGTGGAGCTTTGGATCATCAGGTTGAGTTAGTCATTCTGTTACAGATGGGCATGGTGAAGAGAGACAATTCATGTAGTGGCCTCAACAAACAAGGAACTTTATTTAACTAAAAAAAAAACAAAAGAAATCACAGGAACTAAAAGGGGGCTAAAACAAAACCGGTAAAGCAACAAAAACTAAAGCAGAGAGCAAAACAGGAACAAGAATAGAGCAACACAGGAACAACCATAACATAACAGCAACAAACATAGGGCAACAGCAGCTACAGACACACAATGACCAACAGGGGAACAAGGACAAGAGTATGTAAATATACACTATATTGCCAAAAGTATTGGGACACCCCTCCAAATCATCGAATTCAGGTGTTCCAATCACTTCCGTAGCCACAGGTATATAAAATCAAGCACCTAGGCATGCAGAATGCTTCTACTGCTTGAGAATGAATGGATCGCTCTCAGAAATTTAGTCAATTCAAGCGCAGTACTGTGATAGGATACTACCTGTGCAATAAGTCCATTCGTGGAATTTCCTTGCTACTAAATATTTCACGGTCTCCTGTTAGTGGTTTTATAACAAAGTGGAAGCAATTGGGAACAATAGCAACTCAGCCACATAGTAGTAGGGCACAAAATATCACAAAGTGGGGACAACAGATGCTGAGGCGCACAGTGTGCAGACGTCGCCAACTGTCTGCAGAGTCAATAGCTACAGACCTTAAGAACAGTGTGTAGAGCAGTGGTTCTCAATCCTATTCCTGGCGACCCCCCTGCCAGAATGTTTTCATTCCAACCCTACCTTAATTAATCAGGTTTATATGGTCCTTAATAGGCTAAAGCCAGTTTCAGACCGAACGCGGCATGCACTACACTGTGCTCCGTGCCGCGCGCCGCTCTTTGTTGAACTTTGACCGTTGCGCACTGTGACGCATTGTCCCGCGATCAATACAAAAGTTAGAAACAAGGCACCGAACCGGGCACAGAAAACGAAATGGAGGAAAACTTATATTGTCAATGTCTGAGTTCCCAGAGCTATATCACACAAGCCTAGAATCTTTTTGAATGCGAAATATACATCGTCGCTACTGACCGCGAGCCAAAATGACAGGAGAGAGTTTTGAAAACCACGCCTACTGTTTGCGCAGAAGCCTCGCGGCGAGCACAGCGCATGCCGCGTTCCGTCTGAAACCAGCTTTAGCCTATTAAGGACCATATAAACCTGATTAATTAAGGTAGGGTTGGAATGAAAATATTCTGGCAGGGGGGGCGCCAGGAACAGGATTGAGAACCACTGGTGTAGAGAACTTCACGGAATGGGTTTCCATGGCCGAGCAGTTGTATCCAAGCCTTACATCATCAAGTGCAAGGCAAAGCGTCGGATGTAGTGGTGAAAAGCACGCTGCCACTGGACTCTAGAGCAGTGGGGACATGTTCTTTTGAGTAATGAATCGTGCTTCTCTGTCTGGCAATCCGATAGACGAGTCTGGGATGGCGGTTGCCAGGTGAGCGGTACTTGCCTGACTGCATTGTGCCAAGTGTAACATTTGGTGGAGGGGGGGGATAATGGTGTGGAGCTGTTTTTCAGGAGTTGGGCTTGGCCCCTTAGTTCCTGTGAAAGGAACTCTTAATGCTGCAGCATTTGAAGCCATTTTGGACAATTTCATGCTCCCAACTTTGTGGGAACTATTTGGGGATGGCCCCTTCCTGTTCCAACATGACTGCGCACCAGTGCACAAAGCAAGGTCTATAAGGACATGGATGAGCGAGTCTGGTGTGGAGGAACTTGACTGGCCTGCACAGAGCCCTGACCTCAGCCCAATAGAACACCTTCGGGATGAATTAGAGCAAAGACTGAGAACCAGGCCTTCTAGTTCAACATCAGTGCCTGACCTCACAAATGCTCTCCTGGAAGAATGGTCAAAAATTCCCATAAACACACTCCTTAACCTTGTGGACAGCCTTCCCAGAAGAGGTGAAGCTGTTATAGCTGCAAAGGATGAGTCAACTCTATATTAAAGCCTATGTATTAAGAATGGGATGTTATTAAAGTTCAAGTGTGTGTAAAAGCAGGTATCCCAATACTTTTAGCAATATAGTGGATCAGTACAATTACTAGGAGCAAGCACAGGTGAGGGGAATCAACAGATAAAGAATAAATCTCCAAAGGAGACTAGATAAGTCTATCTGAACAATACTACCACCAGAGAACAGAGAACAACAACAAGGAACAATAACAGAAACACATAACTACATAACTTACCAAAAAACTCAAAACATAAATGTTGAATTATAACTAGTTAAACAACAGTTAAAACTAGTTGAACAATAGAAGGGGAAGTCTGGATGATACAGCCACCTGCTCAGCTCATTAAGCCTTGTGGCAGCACTAAGAAAAAGGAAAGGTAAGGAGTTAAACACCAAACAGGATGGCCAGCGATGCTTGCCAACCAAACGGGGAACTTGTGTAGGCAAGGACAGGACTGGACAGGACAGGGACTGATCCTGACATAATTGGCACAATGCTGTCAGGCAGGTAACGTTCTCCTGGCATCCGTCATACCCAGACTTGTCCATCAAACTGCCAGAAGTGGGATTCATCACTCCACAGAACATGTTTTCACTGCTCCAGTGGTGGCTTGCTCTGTCCGACGCTTGGCATCGCACTTAGTGATATGAGGCTTGCATGCAGCTGGTCGGCTGTGGAAGCCCATTCCATGAAGCTCCTGGTGCACAGTTTTTGTGCTGGAGTTAATGCCAGAGGAAGTTTGGAACTCTGTAGTTATTGAGTCGGTGACTTTTACGCACAATGCGCCTCACCACTCAGTGACCTCGCTCTTTTACCTTACGTGGTCTGTCACTTCGTGGCTTCATTTTTGTTGTTGCTAAACACTTCCACTATGCAATAATATCACCTACAGTTGACCGTGGAATATCTAGCAGGGAAGAAATTTCACAAACTGAATCCTATAACAGTACCTAACTTGAATTCACTGAACTCTTCAGAACGACCCATTCTTTCACACGTTTGTAAATCTGATTGCATGGCTATGTGCTTGATTTTATACATTTGTGACAAAGGGTCTGAATGAAACACCTGAATTCAATGATTAAGAGGTGTGTCCCGATACTTTTGTCCATATAGTATATATATCCCTTTAAAGACACTTTACTCAAAAGAAATTAGCATTTTTCAGCTTGAACAAACGGTTTATTTTCAAGCAGTCTTTTCCAAACTACACAAACATAATGTCAATGTAACTAAACGTCATTGGAGTTGATCAGAATGTCATCCAGGTAGATGAAGACGAAAAGGTTTAACCAGGTCACGAAGATTATACTGTGGAAAGCAGCTGGTGCATTTGTTAGCCCAAAAGGCATGACCAGGCAAGTACTCATAGTGCCTACTAGATGTGTTGAAGGCTGTTTTCCATTTACCCCCCTGAGGGATGTGAACCAGATGGTAGACGTTTCTAAGATCCAACTTGGTAAAACCCCCTATGCCCCCTGTAACAGCTGAAGTGCAGATGACAACAGTACCAACAGGTAACACTTCTTGAGAGTCATGTCATTCAATCTTAGTAATCAATACATGGTTGAAGAGACCCATTCTTCTTAACAACAAAGAAGAATCCTACCCCCACCGATGAAGAGGAAGGTAAGATAAGTCCCAATGCCAGGCACTCATTGTTGCATTTCTCCATGGCCTCCTGCTCATGTTCCATCAGGGAATACGAGCTTCCCTTTGGGGAGATGTACCCAGGAACAATTCAATGGCACAAACATAGGGGCAGTAACAAGGCAGTAAGGTGCTGAAAACTTCCCTCAGTTCATGGTACTCCTCCAGGACTGAAGACAGATCAGGTATCTCCTCCATCACCATTCCACCATCTAGTCCTCGATTATGTGCTGCCACCATGCAGGGCCCTGAACAATAACTGATCCACTGTAAAGCCTCACCAGTCTGCTAGTCAATGTGAGGGTTATGTTTCCTAAGCCATGGGCAAGGAATTCTGGGTTATGTAGTGCATAAAGACCGATCTCTGACTGTAAACTTGTTTTTATTAAATAAATGAACCTCCTTAACCCAAACACATTAAGGACTCTGCTCCATGGAGACTATACCGCTTATGATACTATGACCTAGCACCAGTTACACAACCCCTGTGGCTAAATTTGCGCCTCAGTTCTTAAGCACCACACACGGTTTTCACACTTAATGCAACTAGAGGAAATTCATGTTTAGATGTCATGTTGTAAAAGCTGTACTTCTAAAGATCAAGATTAAGTGCTCCTCTACGTTGTTCCTTCTCTACATCCAATGACAAGATGAGTGGAAGAATCCATGGCAGATTCCCTGCTTATCGTCATAGCGGACGTTAACATTTAAGCAAGGATAAATGCATCACATGTTACCAGGAAAATAATCCACAATAAATGATGCGTACCATTGACCCCTTTGCAACTTGGAAACATTTTGACTGCACCATGGTCCACTTCTTTTTGAAATGTAGGCAGAATCTTATTTCATAAGAAACAAAACTTAGCAAGCATTGCAATTTTAACGATTGTTCCTTTTTATGATTATGTAGTATGTTTTTAAAATCACTTAAAATTACCACTGCTCCTTGTGCATGATTGCTGCATGTGCGTTTCAATACTTTTAATCCTTGCAGTTTAAATCACTTACAGATGTGTTTGTGATAAATTTATTTTTGAAGTCCTTTTTTGCTTTATAAATATCCCAATGTTTCTCGAGACATTTGCATTTTTCCAGTATTGTGCACCGTATGTTATACCAAATTCTTCTTTATTTCATGTCATGCCACCCAAATGTTCTTCTGGTTCTTCTGACCAGATTGCAGCTTGGGTCTCTTCATTTGTCCATGCATTCATTATTATTACTTCTTTTAACGTGCATAACCAATCAGCAGTGAACAAATTTGCAAGTCCCACCCTCAAGTGCCGAAGTACCAAACAGGTACACCAACTAGTTTGGCACTTTTGATACTGGAACTTTTCTTACTGGTATTCAACTGGATGTCAATCAAAAATGGAAATTACCAAAAGTACAATGCCTGGTGCAGTGGAAAAGCGCCTAAAATCTGCCAAGGCTGTTGTATCCAGAGTGGAATGACGGACCAGGAAAGCCATACAAAATCACAGAGCTGTTTTGACAGATCGGAAGGTTTTGAGCATGGCAACCATCAACTTAAATGAATACACAGATGCTTTGACATCACACATCAGGTTTCTTGAAGACAGCTTTATTTCCATAGGGCTCCAGGTTATTTACAACAAGAAGAAGTTGAGAAGAACTTATGCAGCTTCATAAGGCACATGAGTAAAGCTATAGGAGAAGGGATCTTAAACACTTCAAGACTTCAAGTAAAAACAGGAGGATGGAATCAGAGCAGTGAAGCAACAGTAGGCTAATGACCCAAACAGAATCTACTGCAGATTTTACTGGTCTAAAACTAACCCAGAACGTTTCTGTCCCAGTACCCAAAAATCCAAGAATACATACAATTTCCTCTGTCCTTTACAGTCATGAAGACCTTTGAAAGACTTGTGGTTAACTACCTCAAAGTAATTGGAAACTCTTTGCTGGACCCCCTTGAATTTGAATAGATATTCATGACCCACACCAAGTAACATTGGATCAACGATTTATTTTACTTACATCTGTACTTTTGCAACTCTCCTCTTGCTGCAGGTTTTCTTGTATGTGGTGCCAGAAGATTTTATTGGACTAAAACATCAAAGCACTGAACATCTGGTATTAAAACATATCATTTTTTATTCAAAGAATTTATTTTAAAAACATCCTGCATTGTTTTCCTGGAACAAAAACATAAAAAAAATCTTATACAAAAACCATAAACTGAAAGAATTGACAGAAAATAATCACGTAGGTCTTAAGGACAATGGATTTTAATATATTCAGACTAAAAATAAATCAATTTCAACTGTAAGGATGCAAACAATGACAAGACAAATAAAAAATAATGCTGACAAAAAGCCCTTAATAACTCTGGTTGTAAAGTATAGGGGCACATTACTAAACACATATTTTTTAATAATTTACTTTTATTTTACCAGGCAAATTGCAATAAAAAGAATTTACTGAACATGACCTGTGGATTAGCTGGCAGCTGGGTAGTGCTATAGAAAGCTCATGTGCAGTTAAAATAGTTGCTGAAAGTAGTCTAGCTTCAAGAAAAAATATAAGCCAAAGTAATAACTGCTTCTCTTTAGAGAATCTAAATTATCTGTGAATGTGTACCATCCATCCATCCACTTCCCTTAAGCCAGTGTAACTGTTGTCTCACACTTGCATGGCTGAGGGCTCACGTTCCACTGGACTCTTTGTGTGTGCAGTTTGCATGTTCTCCCTGTGCTACAATGAATTCCCCACCCCGAGTACTTCACTTTTCTCCCCCAGCACCAAATATAGTTGAGTGAACTGGCATTCTTGAATCACTAAAATGTGTTTGTGCATGTGCATGCCCTACGATGGACTGGCGTCGTTTCTAAGGTGATTCCCAGCCTTCTGTCCTTTGGTGAAAATGGATGGATGGACAAATCTGCGAATGATAAATCTCTAATAGCCGATTTGATTACTTTCGAAAACTGAGCTGCTGTATTTGTTATGTTGCTCCTTGCTGCACAGTTTGACTTTACTCAGACTCACATAGCTTGCTTAAAGAAGTTCAGAATATGAAATATTGTCTGTAGTGATTCAGCTGGCAAGTTAGATTACTTCCAGGACTGTTTTAAGGGATAAAAAAGAGAACCAGAAAATGCATTTTAAGCTACCTGTTCTGTATAATGACCGGTATAAACCAACAAGTTAGTAACCCTCTTGTTGCTTCTGCTGGATGTTGTCATTCACATCTTAGGACCATCTCTCCTCACTAGCGCCCCCTGGGGGGTACACTGCCAACGAGAAGCCGAGAAACGTGGGGGTGGGCGTAAATGCGCAGGCGCATTGGCGCCTCTCTGAACTGTTACCATGTGATCAACTCGAGACTGGCGGGAACATGTTATCTGGCTATCCGGAGTTAAAGAATAAGGAGACATAAGAGAAACTACCGTTAGAACGTTCTCAGATAAAAATATTTAAAAAAAATTGGTGAGGAGCGTTAGTTGGTGAAACGACCTTGTAGCAGATTTTGAAAGTTGCAAGAAACTGTTTGTGTTTTAGACCCTGTTAAATGAATTTTTAAATCGCATTTATTTTAAAAAAATATTATCGACATTGTATGTCATAGCTATAATTTACAGAGTAGAAACAAAAAGCAGGACGACTCTATCAAGCGAATTTGCAAATTTTCTTCCAAATTCGCGTTGGAGGAGTGTTGGCTTCAAGTGGGCGTGTAAGGTGAGATACTGGTGCTTTGTTCATTCTGGTTCCTCTCTCCCCGTTCAATGGCTTTTGATCGTGAGGTTTTAAATTACAACCGACGACTTCAGATTCTCCTATCATGGTTCTGGGCAAAAAGTTACATGCAGTCTCTATGGCGGATACCGACCGTATTCTATTCCTGTTAGAGGATGATTATTAGCATTCTTTATTTGATAATTTAGAAACGGTAAAATACGTGATTGATTTTGATATCCCTTTAAACGCTCCTTTAATGAATCACGTCTATGTGAAATTTAAATTATTGGAGCCTCGGCCTGCAACCAAAAATGTAAATCTGCTTACAGGAAAAAACTATTATTGTGAATGTGATACAGTCAAGAAAAGTATATAAGGAAACAAATCTTGGTCATGGCAAATTTAATTAAACCTGTCAAGTTACTCATGGCTGTAGTGTGAAATGAATGAGTGCTCTGGACAATGGGTGCCTCAGGTATAATTCCGATCTCAGCTTTGTTACCTGGAATCCCGGGGAATACAACCTGCCCTTGGCTGATCCTTAGGGCATTTTGTTTCATACGTTCTGTAGGCTGCTACCCAGGAGGTTTAGTTTAATTTTTAAGAAATCTCCTTCATCAAACAGAAGTTCACTGGAATCAGGGTTTGAGCAATTTGTAGCAAGCTGTTTATAAAGACAGTAAGTTCAGATGAACACTTGAATACGGCTGGCATTATGTGGCTATATAGGTCATGATCCCGTTCACTGATCACCTCACTGTTGACTTTTTAAAAATGTGTATTACCTAATGTCTGTTATCTGTTAGAACTTTTAACAGGTGTTTTCTTGCCGAAGATCATGAGCTTTCTTCCTGGTTCCTAGTTTCTGGACAGTCTCGACCTATGACATTTCTACATTTTTCCCATCGTACAACATGAACTCCGACTTCTATGCTAAATAAGGATGGAATACGCAAAAAACTTGTGGGTTAAACTTAAAAAAACGCAATTCCATACCAAACTATGCCACCACCCCCATACGATGGAACTACTCATTTTGAAACGAGACACAGCCGTATATTTATATTTTATTTATACACCCCTGGCCAGATCCATCTTTCGTTTGTTACAGAATAAAACACGATGCAACTTTATTCCAATAAGCGCTGGCAAGTTTTACCGCCGTCATCGGCGATATTAGACAGAAGTATGTCGGTCGAATTTTCCGATCCAGAAATATGGAGACGCAAGCAAAAAGCTATTCATGCATTTTATGTAATTGAGGTACACAAGTAATTCCAGCTGCCTTATTTTGCTCCAGTACTTCTATCTCATTCCCGCATAACTTCCAGGTTAGAGCCGGTGCTTGCGGTCAACCAATCAGCAAATTTGTAGCTATCAGTCTCATCTATGTAGCTAGTGTTCGAACGAAAAGTACCTATAGGGGCTCATTTATAAAGGCTTCGCACTACCGAAATAGTCGCGAAACATTCGTACGCACATTTGAACGAAAATTTTGAGATTTATAAAGGAATAACATAAATAAAACAGCCTGAAAATATTTGCAGTTTTACGAATCGTTCAGAGCAGTCGTTACTAACGTTTTGGAGGAGACAAAAAAAAAAAAACACGACTTTTCGAATTCAGATAGATTGACATGTCTAAGTGGCATTTACAGTTTGTTTTAACGTTTGGTGAAATGTCCATTAATTACAGAAATTACATTTATATTTAATATACAACTGTCATTAAGCAGAGTGACCATATTTTGGTTTTCAAAAAAGAGGACCCTGGGAGCAAAATGGCAGCATATGGCAGACAGACACCCACAGTGGGTGTCAGGTTGGGGTTTAAGTAATTGGTGGCACCATGACAATGTGTGAATTTTTAAGCTGTTCAGGATGTGTTACTGTCCACAAGCAAGCTACTTCTCTGACTCTTGGCTGTTGCTGTGGTGCGGAGGGTAACGACTGGGATGCAGTTAGACCCATGTTTGTGGTAAGGGACTGTAAGTGACTGAGCAATGGTGGCGTGCAAGAAGGTGGCACCTAAAGAGGAAGGTAAAAAAAAAATATGCAAAAATGCACAGAATGAATGACGACCATCGAAAGCAAAAACCAAATCTGGGACATTACGATTTAGAAATGCTAGCCGAACATATGTTTTAGGCCCCAAAATGAGGATGTGTGGTCACCCTATATATACATCAATGGCCAGTTTCCCAGTCAAGGATTAAGCCTAAGCCTAGACTAGCTTTGAGTTACAATGGTGAATCTCCATTGAAA
>JAODJW010018752.1:0-20417 GCA_026777045.1 Hyperopisus bebe | reverse complement strand
GGGGGCCAGAAACAGGCCCAACTATTTCTGGTGGTGGCCTAGACACCTAGAAACAGAGCTGAAAGAGAAGGATAAATACAAGTAAACAAACAGCACCTAGGAAAATATGAGGAATATTAACAGTTAACATTGATACTTTGGATAGTAGGACAGTGGTACAACACAGGTATTATACAGGACTGCAACACTCATCTCAACAAGTGAGTCTACATTACAGGACAGGAAGGGCAATGGGAAAATAACAGGGAAGATGGTTAGGAAAATGCTGGGTAATACATTTTGACAGTTTTACCAAATGGGGAAATTCATTTGAAATAAAGTGGAACGTATGGAGGACAAGCTTGTTAATGGTGTGCAAAATTATCGGCAATGCTACGCCAAGCCCTTAGCATAGTTATAATACAAAATACAGCATTTCCAAAAGCCAGGCTTGTCACACTTAAAGGCATGGAAGGTCTTTTGAGATGTCTGGGACATCCCAATCATTGAACAAACAGACCGTCTTGGTCCAGACCAACTATATCCAGCAACATGCCCAAATAATAACATTAGGAGCAAAAATTATTATTATTATTATTATTACTCATAATTTCACAATTTAAACGGTTTTCAAAAAAAGCAACACTTATTAACAGAATACATATATGATAATACAGCATACATAATAAGACAAATCTAGTAACAGATTTGGCCTTAGCTTTTTCCAAACACAGTACGTAAATATGAGCTATTTACGTAGTAGGACAAGCGGCCGTTGTACATTGACATGCAGATTCCCCAAATTGTAAAACAGCCTGTGATTGTGAGTGACTGAGTGAGTGAGAGAGAGATGAAGAAAAAGGGGGAGGGTTGTGCGGAAGAAGGAAGAGGGGGGAGGAGGAGGAGGAGATGGTGGTGGTTGGGGGGGTCACGCTAAAAGAATCAACGTACAGAAGATACCGGGGCGGGGAGCGCAACTGCGGGTTAGCAGTACATGAAGCGGCTAATAATAAGGCCGGAATTAAACGTGCATCAAGAGGCTTTCTTATAAATAATAGGCATTAAATCACGCTGCTTTGTTGCTCCTCTAATAAAGGCAATAATTCAGTAAATGAACTGTACTGTGTTGGCTTAACAGATATCCCAGTATGAATGTGAAGAAGAAAAACGAACAGGAGATTGAGAACACGCTCAGTCAGATGCGCTCACACACACAAACAGATAAACTATGTGGCGACTGATCTTCTGACAAAATCAGCCTTTACTTTCAAATATTCCTTTAATTAAATTAAACATTTTGCCTGCCATCACTGACGCCTATTTAGGTGACGGTGCCATAATAATAGTCTCTCCCGGTGCTATATGTATGCCTATAGTTATCTATTTGTCAAGGCTAGTCTGAGTAGCCATAATGTTATACAGGGGTGGAAAGGCAATGCGCTGAATTAGTACCTAGAGTTTAAAATATTGCTATAATAAATAAGCAAATAAAAGAGAAATACCATAGATAATAATATATAAAATCATGTTAAAGAAGGACACGCAAACGCATGCATGGCATATTATTCCTAAAATCAGCAACGATAGTGATATAAAGCATAAACAATGGATACGCTGCAACTACATCTCTTGGTTGGTAGGTTTTGCAAAAGCACGCATACTTACAAAAAAAAACGAAATATGCAAAGATACGTATTCTTTAGAACCGATTAGCCTCTAAATCGGAAGTAACTGTCTACAAAGCATATACGGCGGGCTAAAATATTTTAATATTGCAGTCCGTAAATTTGTGCTGGCGCATATTTTAACATCTGTCGTTCTTCAATAATCTGTGCATGCTTGTCAATCACTACGCCTGCAAAAATAGAGTAAATAAATTGCGATGTTGGAAACGCAGACACACCTGTCAATGCATGAAGTGTCTCGACATTCCGAGCGTTGCATCGTTTATTCTCTGGTTCTTTCCCTCCCTCCTTTCGCCTTTCCCCTCCCTTCACCGCAACACAATCGAATGCACATACTGAGGTATTATACACGCACGCATTCACACCGTTACACAAAAACAAATACTCTGCATTCATGCAACACGGCAGTAATTAGTAACATTTTTTTTACCGTAGTCATCGCGGAGGAGAGACGAAGGCTTTATATTCCCTCCGGCTTTATCACAGCAGCTCTCGCTCTTTCGGTGCCTATACCCCCCTTAAAAACCCGGATATCTCCCCCCCCCCTTTCCTACTTCCACATGTAAACGGCACAAAGCAACTGAAAGAGACGCTACACCAGCACACCACACACCCCTCCTCCGTTTCTCTCTTTCTCTTCTCCCTCTCTTTTGGATGAAGGTAATAGGTCTTAAAGAAACATTCTCTCTATCATTCTCCATAATTAAATATGTAATATAGTATAATAATTATAAATATATACATAGGATGTGCGTGTATATTTGCAGACGTAAGAGTATAGCATTTTATAATGAATCTACATATACAACATTGTGCAATTAAAGTGAAAAAATTATAAGGTGCGGAATATTATTTAAAAATGAAAATTGTCAGCTTTATAGATTTAATATCTATGACTTAAAATGATTAAATAAAATAAAGTATTAGTCTATATAATAGATTTTCAGCCACAGTTCAACCCTGGCCTAAGTACAACCTTCGATTTGAACTTTTGGAAATCAGCAGTGTTGTCGAGTCTTTCCAAATTTAGTTTAGAGGTACAGTATAACCTAATAGTATAGCCTGAAGGGTCTAATGATCACTGGTGACTATAGCTCACTGGTCACTATACCACCAAGTATAACTGAAACCGTGAATAAACATCGGTTAGCATTTGAAGTGTTAAAAGAAATTTCACATCAGTTTCAATGGCGCACTGGCAAGACAGCTTCAAAGCAAACGTTTGATGGAAATCGTTTCATTAATTGAAACCTGTTTTCTTGAAGTTGACGTTCCTGAAATTAGACAAATTAATACAAACCTATTTTTTAATTGAGTTGCATTTCTTTCAAAGTAACCAAAGCATGGGGCTCAATATAGCAATATACAATTACTGATGGGAAGTCCCTAGAGAATTATATTATGGATTATATTAATTCTTCAAATCAAACTTAATTACGTATAATGTATTCATTTTATTTAATGCTGTTTGATGTTATTAATTAATATTACAAAATGCAATGGGTGCTTATCACAACATTAAGTGTGGAATATGTTAATGATAAATGTAAGCGAAAAGTTTTGTATCTTTTACATTTAACCCAGATAATCAGAAATCCGTATAAATTAAAAAAAACTTATACCTAAAATATATTGAACTCTATTAGGAACTGATTGATATCATTAGACAATCATCATAGAAAAAAAAAACTAACTTAAAAATAAATTCAGTCTTATTTCAGTAGTTTGTTGCTATGTTCCTTAGTCTCAAACTAAGAGCTATACAAATGATTATGAACAACATCAATTCAACAGACAGCGTCTTAATTCGCTAACACCGTCAAAACAGTAACAGCAGCAGCGAAACTGAATAACAAAAATATTTTTAATACAACAATATTAATTATTATTGTTACTGTAATTGTTGTTCTTGATCTAAAAGTAATTTACTCTCGCTGATGTAAAAATGTATATAAAATTTGTCAGATTACTTCTGCCGCTTTTTGCATTTTTGGTTTATAATACAATTCTAAAAACCCGGACGCCTCGAAATCGAATGACCCGCTCACTTCTTGCCTCTTTTCCGTGGTCGGCACAAAAATACTTCTTTGACAGACAACGAGCTCAACCAATAAAATTCATAGGTATTACCAATGGTAAGAAAGGGAGGTTTTTCTACGGTGGAACAATGTCCAATATAAACTTAACGTAACTGCCAGAAGATGAATAAGGCGGGGCTATTGTTAAATGGTCGGATTCCCTAAAGAATGATGTAATGTGGTTTTATACAATGACGTAATCGTCGAGGACTCGGCAAATAAAGAGAATGACGCTGTTAAGCAAGGTACCGCATTGGTCTAAACGGTAAAACCGATTGAGAATACAGATAAATCATGCCCGCTGTCTAAAGAAAGCATCACGGATCCGATACTGTTCTGTTTGAGAGTTTCACAGGAAACAAAAGAGAGCTGAGTCTGAGCTGAAAACAGATCAACGGAGTACTCGTTAAAATTAAAATGAATGTAAAACATAAATATAAGAAGTATTAATAATACAACTTAGAGTAAATAATTATTCACTCACTGTTTTCAGATACCATTTTATTCGTTTAATAAGCCCGTAAAGGGAATGAATGTTAAAATCTTTCAGTAAAAACGATAATTACATCAATAGAGGGATTGTTTACAAAAGCATAAAATAAACAGGCAAATATAATATGTAGTCTATTGACAAATGTAATGTGCATTGTACTGACAACTGAAACATGCTTGATAAGAATAATTGTGAGAAGTGGAATAGATTATGTCTTACAATATGTTTTTAGTGAGTTAGTTCATTGCTATTCATCAGTTCATTGCCGCTACCCCATGCTTGATGCACTTCCATGGCTGGCTCCTTTGCGTTCTCCTCCAAGTCTCATGGACATTTCCTCTCCCAACTTACTCAAACCTTCCACTGAACGAATCATTTCCACTCAAACTGGTTTACAAACTGGTTCTCACAACAGTCACTCTTGCCCTTACAAATTCAGAGCCCTGGTCGTCCTTCTTGTCATTAACTTCAGAGCTATAACTAACCATATCCTTTCCAAGTGGAACTTCTCTGCTCACCTCTGAATTGCTACTTTTGGTTGCCTTCAAATTTGTCTGTCCCTCATTAGGTGATTTATTTTCATCAGGCCAATCAGAATCCGTGTTTTCTTTTTCTATTTCTTTCTCACCTCTTTGATTGGTGGAAATCGAATGTGCAGACAAATTATTGGGCAGGATTTCTGAGTGACTGGACTGTAGGTAGCTGGATGAAGTGAATTCATTTTCTGTTAGTATGGTATTATGGCTATGATTAGACTGTGATTCTGAGGGAGTGGAATTGAAGGATATTTCCTCATAAATGTGCAAATCTTTAACTGATTTGGTCAAAGAAGAGGTCATTTGAGACATACCAGAGGTATTTCGAGGGTCAGAGTGTGAGTCTTCAGATTCACTGTGTAAAGTTAAAAAAGTGTTGTTCTCTTTGTCCTGATTTGTATCCAAAAGAGGAGCTTGCATGAAGTGGATTGTAGCATAAGTAGGAATTGTTTGGTTGGCCAATAATTCGTTGCAGTTTCCTTCATCTGTAAAGCTGTAACCTTGTTTTTCATTGCTTTGGATGTTTTGTTCTTCCCCATTGGCCAGGCTCTGTGGTAGTTCAGGTATTTTACTTGATTTCTCAAAAATGTCATTCTTTTTCTTTTCTGATGTTGTTCCTTCCAGGATCATTGCAGCACTCTCATCAGAATTTTTAATTTCATATATTAAATTGTCAGCTGTTGAACTTTGGGCATGATGTACTAAGCTTTGGTGAGCTGGCACATGATGGGTGGTGGGATCTTTTGATCGTTGTTCCATTTTCCCAGTAGAATCAGAGGATCCAACAGATATATCAACTTCCGAGACCTTCTGTTTGGATGACATCGGCAGACATTTTATTTTGTTATTGGTCATCATTGCTGAGTGCCACATTAACTGAGAGTATGTGTTGCCTTGATCTGTGGTGTCGTCACCTGAATTTAGTTCTTTAAATTGATTCACTAAAGGTATATATTCTACTTTGTGATTGTCTGAAAGAAACCATTCTGTCCTCCTACTGTTGAACTGACTTTTCTGACTGACAGAGTTGCCTTCTTCCTCATTAGCCTCATTTTCATTATTATGGGATGGATATGAATTGTCTTCCTTTTGGCCTGACTGCTGATCTCTATTTCTTGGACACACTAGGAGTGCGGTGATATTATTGGTTGTATTTAATTGATTCGGAGAGACGTCTCTGGCATGACATGTGACATCCAAGCTTTTGCTGTGATTATTGATGGGTGTCTTCCCTAAAGTACTCGCAGCATCTTTCAAACCTCCTGTTCCTTTCAAACTATGTCTTCCTTTATTACCAGTAATTGATGGGATTCTGCTAGGTTTGGGCTTAGTTGTAACTCTAAGGCCAAGTTCAGGATTCCCATCACTATAGCAACCACCACCACAGTCCAGGTCTTCAGTAACCTGGCATTCATCAGAAACTTCAGAGCAAGCTGATAATTAAAAAGAGAATGAGCAAGGTTAATTGAAACCACAGTTACACCAGTGATCAGGTACTCCATCACAATTACATGCTACTAATATGTATAATTTTATTATAAGCATTATAATTATAATCCAAGTCTAAATGGTTTTCTTGAATTTGATGATTTTGGATGTTGGCACTATATTAAATTGAAGTCGCTGCATTAAAATAATTTGCCACTGTATTAAAGTCTCACCTGCCATTCCTTTGCTCTTTTTTGAAGCCTTATTTGCCAGCTTGAGAGACAAGTTGACAATATGTTCTCTGTTGCCCCTTAGCGGCGGAGAGAGGGGATGCATAATGCTCTCTTTGGCTGCACTGAGTGAGAGAGAGAGAGAGAGAGAGAGAATGAGAGAGAGAAGGAGGTGGGAGAGAGAGATTGCAAGACTGGTTGGTTAAAAGGCAGATGAATACTTGAAACTGAATGCTGAATGCTAAGACCTAATTCTCAGCTCTTATGGCAATAATACGGCATGATATAGTACATTGCAGTATGGTATATACAGTGCAGTATACTGCCCTAATCTGGCAAAACACTAATGACGCTGACACTGAGAATAAGAAAAAAGGCTTTGAAATTTTTGGAATGTCCACTCATACCTTGTACCTGTAGTACATGGGTAAATGATACTGTAGTTGATTAAAGAGTGATTAATCGTCATTCTTGACACACCACAGCACACAATGAAATGTATCCTGTGCATTTAACCCATATGTGACACTGAGACATAACAGAGGTTAGCCATTATTTAGCATCCAGGGAGTAGTGTGTGCATGTGTATGCCACTGCCCCTAAAATTGAGCTTAGTTGAACAAATAAATAAATAAAAACAAAATCTAAGAGACTCAATTTCAGTCATAAATCACTTTTCATAAAATATTCAGTGTGTTTTGCCTTTGTATGGCAGTGTAGTATAGCGTAGTACAGTACAGTATAGTATAGTTATGTTGCTTAACATCCTTCCACACAATGTCCAACCACACAGAGCTGAAAAATCCAGATCAGCTAAAGGGACACAGCAAATGTAGGCAGCCATATTGCACCACATGTATCTGGTATGAACAAAATGATCGTACTGCCACCTGTACAATGGTACAGTATGTAGGCCTATCTAACTTATAATACCAGTACCCGTAATAGTTGAAAGCGAAAATAAATGTTTATGTTATGCTTTTATGTACTTTACTGTACTTTTTAATCCTTATTTTGACGTGTACTGTCTCTCTCACCTTGTGGTGCTAATGCAGTGTACATGTATTACTTATCAGTTTTATTACACTGAAGTACTATATTAGTTAATATAAACTATCTTGGTTATTTTGGCAGCAAAGGTACAGTATAGGGCCAGTATACGATATAAAATTGTGTGCAGTATATATGATATTTTGATAGCATTCACATAGCCTAACCCAGGGGTGGCCAATCTTATCCGCAAAGGGGCGGTGTGTATGTGGGTTTTCGCTGCAATTCCCTAATTAGATTACAAATTAGAGGACTGATTGACTCCTCGATTGACCTGGGTTTGAACAACTGACCTACAGGTTATCCCAAAAACCTGCATACACACCGGCCCTTTGCGGATAAGACTGGCCACCCCTGGCCTAAAACAAATGTTTATCGATGCATACCTATATTAGTAGAGTGAGCATACTATATTAGTATAGTTAGTCTATAGACAGTATATTAGTATAGTCTGTGTAAAACGCTCAGTTGACCCAAATTTTCAGTGATGTGTCCATATGAAAAGAAGTCTGATTAAAAACAGATTTGGATGCATGGAGAAATGGACATGCACCTTTTTATTACTCGCTCCCTGATCCTCTCCACCCGTTTAAGTTTTGCTTCTCTCTGCTCTGGAGTCAGACGGAGATCGAGTCCCAGATCCGCAGCTAGCAGGGATGCTCGGATTCCGGGCTTTGGTGAAAGGACAGAGAGAGAGAATTTTACTTTGTCACAGCTTTAAGTTGAGCTATATCACTGGGTACAGGTTGGAAGGCTTTTTCTGCATAGTCCTTAGACGTTGTTCTGATCATTTCTGCAGTTTGTTGATTAAAAACACCTATTTGCTTATTAATCACAGCTGCTGCTAATTGAGGAGTAACTGACCATTTATAATGATGAAATCCCAATCAAAGCACACGGCAGACATTTATGTAGCACAGTTATGGCACAGTTATGTAGCAGCATGTCCCAGTCTGCCATTTGAATCCATGGATCCCCATACCTTTTCTCTTCTTCCATTTCCCAGCATCGCTCCTGCTAAGCCAGGGCCCCCATCTTCTGGTTTAGCTCCATCATCAGAAGGCGAAATTCCACATTCTGATGCCGTCCAGTCATTTGTCTGGGACCAGAGCACCTTTTCAGCTTCTAATTTAGCCACATCTTTTAAATGTTGCTCAGCTGCTTCTGTGCTTTGGCTGGATGGAATACTGCTGTGGTTATGGCTATGTGATTGTGAGTCCTCTTCTTTTGCAAACTTCTGCTTCTTTTGTTTTGACAGTCCTTTGGCTGTGTGAGACATACCTGGTCTATCCTCAAAAAATTCCGATGATAAATCAGATGGCAATCTTTGATCAGATTGATTGTCTGCTATGTCTGGTTTTAGCCACGGGGAATTTCGGTTCGATGTCTCCTGTAAGAGTGACTTCTGGTTTTGGTCAAGCTCTGTAAAAGGTGTCCTGGTGGAGATTTGCTGTGGGAAGGGATTGACCAACTCAGAAGGGGGGTCTTGAACTGACACACGTCGAGCTATCAGGGCAGATGGCAAGACGGCAGTATAGACTCGTGTCACTCTGATGGGAAGGGGGGGCTAAAGTACCACAGATAGGTAAATAAACAAGAAGAAAGTTACATACACAGGAAACCTACACAAAAAATATATTGTAAGAATTCAAACTCTGCATGTGCATTACACTAAGGCCACTTCACCATACCTATAAAACTAAATGATATCACTGTATTGGTAAAAATAGCTCTACATTAGCAATACACACAATATGGGTATAAAGCATTCACCATACTTGATTGTGCACATATCTTTGATTGTAGCAGAACGTACTGACAAATTTACTGTCCTTCCTTCACACTTGCACAGCCTAAGACCACTTCTGTTTGAGTTAAGCCATGTCACAGGGATGCAAATCAAGCTTCATTTTGGCTGGACAGGGTTAATGATACTGTCAAAATACATTTTTGTTGTAAGCTTCTTGCTTTGCACAGTCATTCATTTCATCATGGACACTTTACCTTGCAAACAACAAAGTATATTAATAGAGTAAGTTATTGATTTGGTTGTGTTTCTATTAAACTGTGGACTGTTGTGTGTGCCTGCTATTCAACTGAGTATCTCAGTTTGCTTAAATACAGTTACCTCTTCCCTGGGTGGAGATGATCTTTGATACTGAATGTGGTTAATGCCTGTTGGCAAAGCTTCTTTCTTCTGATTTGATAGCCGTTCTTGGTTTCTCCTTATTCTTTCTCTCTGCTCCTCCTCACTCATCCTTGCTCGCTAAATTAATAAACCAGTTAAGTCTTATCAGTTACAAATTAACATGAGAGTTAAAGGAGTTGAAGGTAAAGCAGCTGTATTAACGCGGAAAGACGCATTAAAGGGCCTCAACTTAATGCGCTTACTGCCATCTTGTGCTGAGTTTGGGTATTGCAGGGAACCAAATTATACAGAGAGCATCGAGTCCATACAGTTCACACTTGCCTGTCACATACAGATCTTTCAGTCATATTGATATATTTTATTTCAGTTTGCTTTTTTATGACCGTAGATAAACAATATTTAATATTTTACCCTAGTGTTTAGGCATTAAATGTATAATAAAAACGAGGCCTGCTAAGCCTGCTGGGTAGCAAAGAGCAGATACAGTCACTAAATACATCATTTCATGCTTCAGATGCAAAGCAAAGGTCTGAAAGTAGATTAAGTAGCTGATAAATCAGCGTTGCACAATGCGTTTGTAAAGCTTTTCATACAATATTTCATTTCATTGCTTCTTGGCTAAATGCTTTGCAAATGCAGTGATGTCTGCTAACGGGAAACAGGACTTTCACCTTAGTTGCCGTGTCGGATGTATCCCTGCTGGAGGCAGTAAAACCAGGCAGGGTAGCTAAAAGAGAGAGAAAGAGCAAGGTCAGTGTCACTTGTCTGCCTCTCATTCGAATGCCACAAGTCTGAGCCACATTTGGTCTCATCTGGGTAAAGTACTCTGTTATGCATGCTGAGATTGACAGTGCCTAATGATTTATGTTATGCTACACCAGAGAAATACATGAGAGGAACACGGAAAAAAACAGCAAATGTTTGTGATTTCTTCTTTACATTATATGGAGATTTTATCAAACAGATATTAATTTCTTTGTTTGACAGTTACATATAGTGGCTTAAAGTATACAAGCATTTGAAAGTACATTGCAAAGCATTCTTACTTTTTTATAGTTTCATCAAAAACAGAATTTAATTGTCAGTCAATATCTTAAAGGTAAAAACTGAAATACTTTAGAGGTATAGAAATAGAGGTATTCAGCTGAAACATGACTATGCAGCAGTGCTTCCCTTTTGTTGCTGTTGGCTGATTTTCTGTGTTCAAGTTGGCCGAAATATATTTATGGACTGTGAGTTTCAAATATGGCCACAAATTCTCAAGTAGACTAAGATCAGAACTTTAGGCCACTGATGACATTTACCCTGCTATTTCAGATCCATTACAATGCTACTTTAGACCTGGGATTAGGGTGAGTATCCTGCTCTAAATGTTATATATACAGTATATATACTTCTTTATATTTCTATCTACATGGATGGAAGCGTGGTCTTGGTTTTCTTTCTATCTCATCTAACTGCATTACCACGTGTCTCTCCCACATCTTAACTAGGTCAGTGTCATGCTTTTTGGCTAAATCCAGGTGAGCTTTATGATGGTTATTTTTCAGTAATGCAACACTTCTTGCCATCCTTCTCTACAGGCCAGTGTTACACAGAGCCAATCACTGATCTGTCTTTGGCTTTCTGTCACAGGTATCCACCTTGGGTACTGAATTTTGTGAAATGGCCTTTTCCAGGGTTTGACTGGATGGTGTGATATAGTCTCTTTCTGATTATTCATTCCATAGGGCTCTTGTGTTGACAAAATACTTTTTGATATTGTATACCTAATATATACATTTGTATCACTTTGTCTAACTTACACTGACATACTCTTTAATGATCTCCAACTATAAGGCAATCTTCGTCCCTATTGGGCAGGAATTGAATACCTATGTAATGCATTAACATTATTTATTTGTTTGATTGATTAATAATGGTTCTACCTTTTCAGTTTTCTTGTTTAGATAGGTATGAAGTAAGCTATATTTATACAAAATATTAGGTCTTAAAGGAAATAGCATGAATCAAGTCTTAAAGGGGAAAAAATAATGTTCTGGACACTTGCAAGGAGCTATAAGCTGAATGAGACTGAAAGTGAAGGTAGTCCGAGGTCACCTGGCATTACGTCCGCCTGCTTTTTTTCTCTAGGTAAAACAGTGAGGCTGTTTCCTGTTCGATCTACTGACCGATGGCAGGAGGACAGATCACTGGAGAACACCTGCAAGAGGCAAAGAGGAAAGAGAACAGGTGGAGTGAGTGAGTGGGGTCCTGGGGGACCATCAAACAGTTCTTGCTCCCTCCCAGCTCCCTGCCAGACAATCCATATTTTTATTGGGGCGGAGGAAAAACATGGATTGTCTTGGGGTCCCCGAGGACTGAGTTGGGAAACACTGGCCTGGAATATCTATTTCATCAGTTTGGTAGAATGGTTATCTGACAAACACAACACAAAGAGCTTTTCCCCCTTTTATTTGTAAATGTTGTTATCGGCCCACTTTGAAAAGTCAATCAGACTAACTGTCACTCACCTCTACTTCAGCCTGCCTCTCCAGCCAGCTTGGCCTCAGCCTGCTCTCCTGTACCTCCTGGGGTAAGGGGGGGCGCGGAGGGGGCTCCAACTCCACCTCCTCAGTATGAAATATTTGATTTAGAAATGACCCAGTTTGCAAAATCATTTACAGGTCTGTTCCTAGATTTTGAGCAAACATTTATAGACAATTCACTGACTGAAAATCACATTGAGAATTGCATAGAGAGATCATTAATTAACTTTAGCATTTAGGTCAATATGTTCGTATTTCTGCTCAGTTGTGCTGTGTTTCTATACAATTATGTAGAAAAGTGCTCTGTGTAATAAAGTAAAATAAAGTTAAATAAATTTATAGAGTTCACTGAAAATAATTTTCATTTGTACTGTACAGTTCAGCCGTACTTAGTATAAGAAGCAAAATTTAGTACTCAAACCAACTAACTGACTCCTGGACACCCAAAGGTGTTCATTGTCCACAGTAGAGAGTGGAGAGGTTCATTCATGGCTCTTTTCCACTGGCACACAGGAACTGAGTCATACCTCAAAGAGACACTAGTTACAGCTCATTTTGGTTTTCCACTACAAAAAGGTCAGCTTGGTGAAAGAATTGCCCCGGGTTTGGAGAGTGATAGTGACGTAAAACCAAAGAGGCAATTACTCACTGTTCACACAGTGTACTTCATGATTTACTATATGCTGATTTCCAGTACCAAGTCTGTGAGAATCACTGTCTTATGTTAGCATCAAACACTACTGGATTTGAAAATACATCTTACAAAATACATAGTGATGCACCCAGACACATCATCTGTGAGTGGAATTACCATTCGCTTGTGTAAACTGTTCTGTAGTTTTTTTTTTTAAGTAGAAGGTTGGAAGTTTTCAAGTTCGGAGTTATCAGGAATGCATGAGTACATCAACTATATATTAGATTAATAATGAATAATATAAGGCATATGACAGTTTTCCATCAGATAATCCATGCATATTGAGACAGGGTTGGCTTGGATACAGCTTGGAAAATTTATAATGTAAAATTGTCAGTTTCTGGACTTGCAAGTGAAAAAGCGCTATCAGTAGCTAAAGATGAGCTCATTAGCTTTATTCCTGCCAACAGGCACATACATCATTTAGCCTCAAAGAGCATTTCCATTAAGTGGACACATAAAGGCAGGGAAAGTGATGTGGTGAATTGGCGCAAGAGGGAAACAGAAAAGATAGAACCAACACCTGATTGGACACATATTGCAAAAAAGGCAAAAAGGAATGAAACTATTAAAAATTCTTCAAGAATTACGACTGCTTATAGTTATTTCATATGAGTACTCAATACATTGTGATTAACAAAATATTTTGAATGCTATAAAGTATATATACTAAGTATATATACTATATACTATTATACTCATATTTGGAATATAGTATTCCTGATACTGTGTTCACATATGGAGCAAATTTCCTGTCTGTGTTTCTAGGTATCTCTTGCAGATTTCATTCATAAAACTAATAAAATTCTGCAGTAAGAGGTTAGCAATTAATTATACTTACTAAATTACATAAAAGCGAGAGCATATTGTGATGCCTGAATTTACTCACCATTTCCATGTGAAGCTAAAAGAGAATTCAGCAAATCTAGTTGTATCTAGGTGCTTCTTTAAACTCAAATGCAAAATGGTGACATTAACACTTTCACATGCTAAATTTAGAAAGTGAAAGTTTCTCTCTAAGCTTTCAAACATGTTTAGGTTTGACAGACTTTAGTCTTGCAGTTCAGAGCAAGCTCACCCCGAAATACATGAAAGAAAATGCTTCGTACCATAGGGATGCCACTCGGTGACCTGTCCACTTGAGGTCTTGGTCCTTCATGATGAAGGGCACCCTTCTGGAGAACTGGCAAAGACAAAAACAGGCAAATTCAACATTTTGTTTAGCACTTTAACTACTGATATTGTGGAAGGATCACTTACAAATGAATCGTGTAACTAGAAAAGATGGTGTCAGGACGACACAGTATATTCCCCCAACACCCGTCACCCCCTGAAAGCCAGTAAATGTGTTTTTACTAGGGCTGTCAAAATTAACGGGTTAACGCGGATTAATCCATCATCATGATTAATCTGATTAAAATTTTTAATGCAATTAACCCATCTGCAGTGCAGAATCCCAGAAATGTCTCTGTCAACCCATTTGGTGCAGTTTCATTGCGTTTCATTTGCCCTTGGAACTCAGTTTCCGAGTCGGATTATGAGTTTTAAAGCCGGATGTGATGACATACACGCTCCAGTTTCTCGGAGATCTGAGAAATATCTCGGAGCAGTACAGAGGATCCCGAGTTCAGAATCCGAGATGGCTGCGCCCTTTACCAACAGAAGGGAAAGTTGTAGTTTTATACTGTTAAAGCACTACTTCTCATTTGTGGCTCATTAAATCGGTCGCACACACTATACTGTCCAACTTATCTGTGGACGTGTTGCTACGGAGTTTTATACGTAAAGCCCCGCGCGTAATGTGTTATCAAGTGATATTGCTAACAATGGCAATTAACTGGGCTAGAATTGGATTTCATAAATAGTCGGATTATTTGTCGGATTTAAGGTAGTTCGGGCTAACTGTAAGTGAACTAAGATAAAGACCTTTTAAACCGAGGTACCTTAAATCCGACAAGTTGTCCGGCTAAGCAAAAAATCTTGCTTTTTGATATGGGTCCATGGTATTGTACTTCTGTGGCAGATGGAATGCATCCGACTCATGTTCAAGATGTTCAATAAACATGTTAACTGCATATATATTCCCTTTTTTGTTGAGTCTGTTTGCTCATGCAAAATGAAATGCAATTAACATAGATTAAAAATGAATGATATTTAATTGTGATTAATCGAAATTAACCCACAGCAACCCTGTGATTGATCTGATTAAAAATTTTAATCGTTTGACAGCACTAGTTTTTACCAAATGCTCAGAGAACTAAGCATGGCAGTCTGTAACTATGTGCCCATACATAACCTGTACGGAGAAAAAATTGTTAAGAATGTCTTAGCCTATCGTGGGTACTCACTAAATTATAGTCTGTGCTTGCTTGGCATGCAAAACTTTTGAGCTGTTGCTGGAATTTGTTTTTCAGACTGTGAACCAGTAAACCACAGTTGACTGAAACCGTGGTTAGAGAAACTGTGGACACAGAGGTCCTATTGTACTTTTTGAGTTTCTGTGTTCACAAGACCAACTGCCTTATATAGCCCCCATTTCCTCTCTTTGCAGCCACATAAGAACTACTACTTCTTATTAGGGGAAATTTGTCTGAAAATGATATCAGGCATAGATCTTCATCTACATAATGTTTCTGTCAAGCAGTAGCAAGATCCATAAAATACATTTTGAATTATCACACATTCACAAATGTCATCTGCAGTCACCCTTCCCTGTTGTCATTAAGTGACTTTGCTTCAATTTTGGGCCAATTTGTCTCAAAATTTGATTGCAGTCCAAGTTGGTCACCCATACAAAGTCTGAGAAAGATCCATCTACAACTTTTTGAGTTATCATGTTGATGTGATCGTGTATCTAATTGCCGTTTTCTTTGCTATCACTCTGTGGAGCTGCTTCAGTTTTGGGGTGGTCTGTCTCAGAATTCGATCCATTTCACCCAGAAAATATGTCTGCAAAGTCTGTCAAAGATCCGCGAAATACGTTAGTTATCGCATTAATGAGAAAGTGTCTATGGCGGCAGAGGTGGACTGGTCCCAAAATCATGTTACCTGTATGTTGCCTCTGTGATGCCAGTATAGCTCGGAAGTAATTCCTGTTGGCCCTGAGGCCACAAAGAATGTCCTCTGTCATCCACAGCTCTCTCTGGGCTTGGGACTGTTCCTGAAAATGGAATCAATAAAATTGAAAAAGTCTGAAAGCTGGGTGGTGAAACACTGAAAGACATGCATGCTGATACAGAGGAATGCATTATTGCAGTGGCAACTGCTCTAAGACTACAAGGAAAGCTGTGCCTTCTCTAAAATGTCACAAATGTCAAAATTTTGTCAAATATAGGGATGCACCAATACCGGCATCGGGTATCGGGCCGATACTGCACTCATACACTGATACTCATACTCGTAAAAATTGTTAGCAGAGAAAGACTGCAAAAACAAACTTTAGCGCAAATTATGGAAATTAACACAAATTAATGTTAGATATAACTAAGGCTTCAGGTTCAATCGCAAATATAAGTATAGATGGGTGTATTTTGTCTTCATTTTTATAAAAAAACAAATGCTACCAAGCAGACCAGTCACAGCTCTGGTGGTCTGGTTCACTGCAAAGTATAGATACATTTCAGGAGAGGTGCATGACAGACCACGACAGGGTCCACAGCTACGTCGTACTTACGGCGTTGATTCAACTTAGAATTATAAACCAGCCCTGACAATCACACATGATAAATGTATCACATGCATGTTGTTAGGTCCGGGTGTCGGCGAGTGCACAAGCAGACGAGTTGAGCCGTGAATACAGGCAAACGGGGTTTATTAAGAGGGAAATGAGGGAAACGAGCAACACTGAACACGTCAATGACAGATCTGGGGAAACTAACTCAGATGCAGACTAAAATACACAGGACAAGCCGAGAATAACAGGCAACAGGTTATTCCAATTGGTAACAAGGGAGGTAACAAGGGAGACATGGCACACATGAGGATCGGACGAGCCGGGCGTGACACATGTATACAAGGTTTCCGTTAAGTCTGATGTTGCCTTACATGTATAAGAATGATCACAGTCTCTTCCATGCAGTGAGGCAATAGGCAGCAGCTTATTAAACACTGGTATCGGATAGGTACTCAGTATTGGCCAATACCCCAAGCGCAGGTATCAGTATTGGTATCGGGACAGAAAAAGTGGGATCAGTGCATCCCTAGTCAAATATGTACTGTTGTATTTACATGGCTATTACAAAAAGCGTGCTAGAATATGTTCAACTTCATGGCTTTCAGAATCAGCAATAATTTCTCGCAGGTCATCTAAAGTGATTTTTTTTTCTCTCATAATTACATTCTTGAGGCAGCACTATTTAACAAACCTAATTTCAGTGGACTTCAATGGCACTTTTGTTTTAGTGCAGCAAAGCTAGATGTTAATTGTACAAATGCTTGAAGACGTAATTTTCAGGGAAGATCAGTGTCTCTGGGAGTGAATGGTACAGTGGGTTGGCCAGGACACTGGACTGCTGCATGATGATTGGAGGAACTGTCAAAGCGGCTGCAACTCTTTCTGATTGACAGCATTTTGAAATTATACTTCGAGCATTTCAAGTGAAATCCCATACAGATTTTTGGCAAGTGAAGTCTTTTCGTTTTTTTGGATTTTGATTTGTACATATTCTACTGAAAATAAAAAAATACTGCATACATTCTTGAGTTTGCTCCTTGTTTGGTTAGTAGGGTCGTTCGTTAGTAGGTTAGTAAAGTGTGCTAGTTTATTTAAAACTAGGTTGCAGGGGCAGGGGACTAACCAGCTTCCCCTGTTTGAAAGACCACAGCTGTCACTGCATTACAGAGATGTAAAAGAGAAAACAAAGATGGAGAGGAGACCTGTGGCCTTCCAAATCGACAGATGTGCTGAAGATGTGAACAAACGACCGACAGCTCACTCTCCATCCTCTCATATTGACTCCACACATTCTCCATTTCCTGAGGAAGGGGGGCAAAAATGAAGAGGCCACAAATGTTTCAATTTTTTTTAGCTAGATCAAGAAAGATCAAATTCATCAAATTTTGAAACAACAAAAAATTATATTCAGCATGTCAGATGCCTGTAAACAAACTGGAAACCTTCTATGACAATATCAATCTCTTCCAGTTTAATATAAACAGAGGCACCATTCTTCTAAGACTTCCTACCACAGAAATATCACAAAGTCTGGCTCTGACAGTGACCAGCTCCTCTTGGAGAAAACCCTTCTGGGACAGCCCATCCTTTCCCTGAACACCAAGCCCCTGAGCCAGGTGGTCATCCAGCTGCAGCCTTGTCATCTCCAAAGCACACTGAACATTGTCCTGAGAGAAGACAGAGAAAGAAGAAAGAACTACTGAGCAAATTTGGTCAGATACTTAAGTCAAAGTCATATACTGTACAGTGCTCACAGAAAGCCGTGCGACATAATTCTGCAAAGGCGTAGCATATTTATTGGTTCCATAACAAAAATCCATTGACTAGCATTGTTTAACATATCTGCATATATTTTCCACACAGACATTTTTTTATTAAGTGTCCTATGTTTTTTGACTGACTCATTTAGTTCTGTTCTTACTATTTTGTAATCGTAGTCATTGGTGCCCAAAGGGATACTAAACATAAATGTTTGGTGTTTTATGTTTTTGCTAAGGTGTTGCTATTTAAAAACCCACCCAATGAGACTGCTTGTTGGTGAACTTTTTAACTCAGAACAGCTTTTTTACAACTATAATTTGTGTTTCAATTTATTACTACTTAAAATAAATGTTTTACTTAAAACTACTAGTTGTCTCTACTGTGATATATATTTTTCATAAACAAATGCATAAATTAATGATTTTTGTTACAAAGCCAATACATTTACAATATTTTTGCTGAATTAAGCAAGCATCCCAAGACATTTTGTGTGTACTGTACATATGTATGCAAAAAAATCTGTATAAAATTGCAAAATTCATAATAACAAATAATAACTCTATTCTATTAAAATGCACCCAAACTAAAAAACAACAAAGAAAATAGTGGAATACGTATGTCAGCTCCTTGAGCATGCCTACGGAGCAGCATGCTTCAGTGGTCTCTCTACTTGTTCCATCATTATTTAAATCACAATCTTGTGTTTTATCAAATATCTGACATCATCTGACATTTCAAGAGTAATATTAAATATCTGGGAAATTGCCCTCATAAATTAAGACTCATGACAACTTATAAACTTATTTACATGTGGGTACCCCAAAGCTGCTTGTTCCCTATATCTATAACCACATTTACCCGTACATACAGTATGTATGACCGTATGTATCTGTGTTTATTTTATATTGGTGCACCTTTATTTCTATTCATTTCCATTTTTACCTTTTTCTGTTTATTGTTTTTTTTTTTTTTTGTATTTTTTGTCTTGATCATATGTTTAGTTAAATACTTCATGTTACCACCTGCACCAAAATGAATTCCTTGTACTTTTTGTACTTGGTGAATAAAGGGGCTCTGATCCTTATTCTAAAGATCAGTGATGACATCCTGGCCCCACTCAAAACCAACCTTGTCTGCTTGAAGTTGGACCAGTTCTTTGGAAAGTGCCTGAAGCAGCTTATCACAGCCACAGATTCTTGTCAGAATTGCCTAAAACAAAGAAGAATTGGCTTCATTCACCAATCGTTCTTACAAACAATTTTGTTCTTAAACCCCACGTACGCACCTTTTTTACGAAGTTTCTGACATTCCCCAATGTTTTCTTATCTGAATTTGTTCTTAGCTAAGAACAGAATCTACGCACACTCAAGACCATTCGTATGCACATTTGAGTAATGATAGTTTGTTCAAAATAATCGGTTGTAGCAGTTTTGTTCATTCTACAGTTCATAAAATGAAAGTATTTAAATAATTTATAAAAGTAAAATATAAAAAATAATTTTAAAGTGTGAAAATTATTTTCATGGTAGTAACGGCGATCTTGTGGATTATAAATAGGTCTGTTTCTGTGCATTGGCCTTGCTATCAAAATGGCATTTCTGTTACTTCTTGAAGTGATTGCCAATCCTGCTCTGAGAAGACAACGCTTGTTTGATGATCATTTATATCTATTTGGCACACTGCGCTCACAGAGAAGGTGATATCTCTCCATGTATCAGCTTTCTCTGGGGTTTTATATCCACTGGTTATGCTACTAAATAACATGTTTCTAATTGCATTTACCTCCTGTACAGTAAAATCCAGTTATAACAGCTATACCTTCAAGGGACCTGGTAAAACAGTCCGTTATATCCAAAGTCCTTATAAATCCTGTGCCAGGCACCACAACGGAGCTGCATGTCCTTTATAGCCAAACAAAACTACAGGTAAAAATGGCCCTAGGGACTAAATTATTTGTCTGTTACAAACGAAATTCCATTATAGGCGAGTCCGCTATATCCGATACGTTTTCTGCATGTTATTAAAGGCGCACGGCCGGTGTTCTGTCGATATATGATGCCTTGTCGAAAAATGCTACCGTAGTGCTAATCGATAGCCCTAACCCTAACTCTTACCCTAACCCTAACCCCCCAA
>JAODJW010018054.1:0-20564 GCA_026777045.1 Hyperopisus bebe | reverse complement strand
TGGCCCACTATTTTCTACCCTAAAATTTCACTGGGAATGGTTATGACCCCCTTTCTTGCATCTGTTTTTTTTATAATTCTATTAATTCACAAAACCTCCAACATCTAATAAAACAACTGCATGATTCAGAAGATAATTCACAACAATTTTCAACTTTGCAAAGAAATTAGCATAAATGATTTGTACAACTATACAACCTCTAGAGAGAGAGAGAGAGAGAGAGAGAGAGAGACTGGGGTGTGTGCATTGTGGAAAGGAATTAGCCAGAGAAATCCATGGACTGAACTGCCTGAACTGATGACCACACTTTTGGGGGAGAGGAGGAAATGTGGGAGGGAAGCCTGTCACCAGCCTGCACTGCAAGCCTGTATAAAACCTATGAGTTTGATTTTTACAAACACCCTGTAACTGACAAAGTGTATGCCTATATGTTCACATTATGGACTAAAGTTCAAAAACTGTGAATGAGGTTTATGAAAATTAAAAATACTTGATCCTTCCTGTACTATGTTGTCTGTACTGTATTTCCAGAAAATTTGCCAGTACAAATTTTACATAATTTGTTATTTGTGATACAATACACAATGCAACACTTTTGATTGGATGGGCCAGCTATCAATCTGGCTGGCACTGGCCCACCCAGTCTCTTGTTTGACATTGCCCCTGATATACAGATACATACAGATACATACACATACACACACACACACACACACACACACACACACACACACACACACACAAACACAGCACCACACTTGAATTCACTGAACTCATGATCAATGTGTGTAGTGTATATGTGTGTATGTATGTGAATGAATCTGAATGAAGTCATTTAATGAAATTGTTATTGTTTTTGGTAATGACACCGAAATTAATAATTAGACTAACTAATGAAATACAAAGAAAAGATCAAGGGACCAAGGTTTGGAATTATACTAAGTCTTATGGATACAAGACTGCTGCTCCATTCATTGAGGCATCGAGAGTACGAGAACTGCAAAGAAAAAAATTTTTTTATAATGGTAAGGCACAAGATCAATCTGAAATTGAATTATAATATTACAATTATATTATAATATTACAAAAGGTATTATTACAATGACAAATCCATCTTACATAAAAATAATTATATAATATTATTTGTGTATTTCACATTTTTGTCACGTTAAATGACATTGGGGCCAATGCATGGCTCAGTGAGCTAAGCTTGGGTGTGATTGCTCTTGACTACCAAGTTTGCAATCACCTACGTATGTGTCTGTGTGTGTCATGAACAGCAAGATGGGAAAGACGAAGAAAAGATTTCCCAAAGGGGATCAATGACAGTCTCATCCTCATTATTACTAAAATACATACTGAAGACACCTGGGACATGTTGAAATCCACTGTATCCCATCAAACAAAATGAAATGGAATGTATAAAATGCATTTTAAAATAAATGCCATTACACCAGTATATGCATGACTATTTACCCATTCAGAATAAAACTTGAAAAAAAAACAGTGTTTTGCAGTATTTGTATACAATTTGAATCACTATACTGAAGACACCAAAGGCACTTTATACTGAATGTGGGACATGATATGTGCTAAGAGTTTTGGGCCATTTTACAGTCACAGTCTACATTTCATTTGATTACCATTGCAGGTTTAACCAAAATTCCTCTTGAGTCATAAAACATGTCCTGCCAGGAATGCTATGCACTGTCAGTTTCAGACCCTTTGTGTTTATACGTGCACAGAAAAATGCAGAACTCTACACATTTCTCATTCTTTAGCCTGTCACATGCAATCAGAGGCTCTTTCTATTCAACCATGGGAATTCATTGGATTTGGCTCAGTCTTGTGTGCATTTATAATGAATCATTTTCCTGTGGATGAAAATTCAGAACAAGAAGACAACTTGGTAGAATTGAATAAGCATGATAGTCTTTTGAAATGTTCTGTGTGAATATATGTGTGAAAATTTGCAGGGAGTATCTGTATTTTGATGGGCTGTTGTAGAAAAAGGGATTGTACATTTTTAAAAAATATTTGCTTTTTTCTTTCTTATTTTGTGCTGTACCCCGCATTTGTGTCTATTTCACTAAAAACATTCTTCACATACAAAACAATTCAACATGGAGTCACAAGGTGACTCAGCGTGTAGTGCTGTGACCTCACACCTCCGGTAATGTGGGCTTGATTCCTGCTCCTAGCTCAGTATGTGAAGGTTGCAGGTTCTCCCTATATTTTTTTCCAGTTACACTGGTTTCCTCCAGAACAGAAACATGAGGTGTCACTTATGCCTCCTGGGACAGGCTGCTCACCATGACCTTACACTGGACAAACAGATATTGAAAATGGAACGATGTATATTTCAGCTCCTGTTTTGATTTCAGGTCTTAAAATTTACTTTTGAGAATTATGAACTTATGTAAATGAGTAAAATGAGTCTTTTTGTTACTTTTGAAAAATTGGCTCATTTTAATATCAGAAATGTAAGTTATGATGTATTAGCTTTGCTTGATTTAATTGATGATTGGTAAATTTGTAGTAATTGAGTTTATAACTATACAGATTCAGAAGTGCCCTGATTAAAATGTCTTAAATTATATACGCAGCACTGTGTATGATTGCAGAATACTGAAATCTTAAAGCCTTAAAATGGCAATGATTTAGAGCCTGTGCTTTGGGGTCAGGATCTGTGATTATTATAGCATGATGTCAGGTTTCTTCCTGTCTAGCATTTGCTTTTGTGGAAATGACTGTTGGAAACAAAAAACCTTATAAAATGATGGGTGAGTACAGAAGGTGTCACATCCTACCTGCCATGTCTGCCTGACCCTCCTGTGTCCTCCCTCACGTGGTCCTCATGGGCCACACGTGATGCTTGTTGCCCTGTCTTTATATTTAAGTACCCGCTTGTCTTGTCCTCACTAGTCTGGCTATTAATGTTGCTCTGTCTGTAGGCCCATGTCCTTCCAGTGTTTAATCTTTTTATTTCAGTCTCTTATGATCCTGTTTATTCCAGACATCCAGCTTCCCAGGGTCTGGAAGATTCCCTGGATGCCCCCATTTTCTTTAGTCATGTTGGTGAATTAATCCCGCGTTTATTCCATGTCCTGACCGGTGTCCTGTCTATTCACTGCCCTGTGTGTCTGCCCTGCTGTTTGATTTCCCTGGTCTCCACCCCTGTATGTCCTCCGTAGGGCACACTTCGGGCGGAGGGGTACTGTCACTTCTGCCTGATCCTCCTCTCTCTTCCCACACATTGTTCTCATGAGCCACACCTGTTGCTTGTTGGCCCCCGTTAGTCTCTGCATTTAAGTACCAATTTGTCTCTTTCTCACAAGTCATTGACATTGCAGTGTCTATAAGCCCATCTCCATCCCAGGTTTAGTCTTCTTGTTTCAATGCCTCATGCTCCTGTTTTTTTCCAGCCCCAGTTTGTTCAGTTCATGTTTAGTTCAATAAAAAAACCCTTTTTGTTTGGACCGTCTGCTCTCAAGTCCTTCATGTCATGTCCTTGGTTTTTTGTATGACTATCAGCAATTTTTCATTTTATCACACTTACAATAAAATATATTGGATTATTTCATTTCAGTTGTGCAAGTTTAGTCTGAGGTCTAGCCTCTCATTCAAAATACAAATGTATCGATTTGTTTAAACCTACCTAAAGTTGTTTTGAATGCATTTATCTTCAAATGCTGACAACAAAACCAAAAAAAACAGACATTTGGATTCCATTCCATCCCTGTATTTTGTTCTTCCAAATGGTCATTGTCGTAATGTTATTTTATTTATCTTGGTAAATACAACAACAACAAATGTATTTTTGTATAGCGCATTTTCACAAACCCTGAGGGGCAATCCTTTTAAAAAAGTAAATCCTGAATCCTGAACCCTCAGAGTAGTTGTATTTAACAGTGGGGCCAACTGATGAAGCTGTCAGCCCCCTAACCACCTATAGTCATGCAAGAAAAGCATTTTAACCATGAAAGCCAGCCCTCACAACACGGAAAACAAGGTTAAATAATGCAAAGCTGTTTTATTTTCAAGCCAATCAATATTCTTGGACACTTAAAATTTGTTGACAGGTCCCAAGGCCTGCCAATTGCTCTTGCTTTTTTTAATCCACATTTAATTATGGCCATATTGATTTTCCTACCATCAACAAGCATTTAAGCAACATAATCCAATCTGGGTTAAAATAACTTGAAAAAAAATTCAAAGTACGTTGTTTATTGATTTATGTTAAGTGCTGCAAGGTGAACTGTAATTGTACATCAATTAATGCATTTTAAGATTAAAAGATAACTACAAAAGGAGCATACTTGTCTAGAGGGAGTGATTTAATTTAATATATACACATGGTTGTTTAACAACTTAGAAAAAAATAGGGGATAACTCTCAATGATAAACTTAATACAAGGTGGTAATGGTTTGCTATCTTAACATGTTTTTCTCCAAATAAAATTCTAATGCATTATAATGCAACAATATATATCCTTCTTTCATGCCTCTTATCTAATACATGGCCACAGTGAGCCAGGCACCTGTTCTTGGAAGCACAGGGTACAAGGCAGTTGGCACCCCGAATCGGATACTTGTCCATCACAAGGTACGAGGCAGCGGGAACTAGTCCATTATAGGGCACATGCAGGAGACACCATGGATGGGATACCAGTCTATCTCAGGGGACAAGGTAGGGGACACCCTGGATGGGATACCAGCCCATCACAGGGTGCGAGGCCATGTACACCCCGAATGGGATACCAGTCCATCACAAGGTACGAGGCAGCGGGAACTAGTCCATTATAGGGCACATGCAGAAGACACCATGGATGGGATACCAGTCTAGCTCAGGGCACGAGGTAGGGGACACTTTAAATGGGATTCCAGTCCATTGCAGGGCATGAAGACACCCTGGATGGGATACCAGTCTATCACAAGGCATGAAGTAGGGGACACCCTGGATGGGATACCAGCCCATCCCTGGGCACAAGGCGCTAGAACTATAAACTATAAAGAAGCCATGAAGACAGCTAAGTCACTAAGACCATTTCACAAACAGTCACAAAATGGCTGCTATCAATCCATGTTGCAATGTTTTGGAAACATTAAATGAATGTTAAATTGCTTAAAGAATACCACCTCAGTCAGGAGGGAATAATGGTTGCTGTGGAGCTTGTGAGGGATGCAATAACATCTCCTACAAGCTGAAACAACCCAATCTTATACAGTGGAAACCACTTACACTGATCACGTCTGTCTGGGTGAAACTGATCAATTTTTGGAAACATGGGCCCTGATGTCTCATACTGCCTTATCTGAATTTTGCCTTCTCTGGAAAGACTTTGAATGAGGGCAAAGAGGTTAATTCTATAGATGAAATCAAATGTCTATATTATGCAGTGGGGACTTCAAGCATTAGCAGTGAAGAGCAACTTAGTCTTTAATGATAGTCCATGGTGCTTCCAACAGTAGGTTAATCGAGTCACTATTATACATACAACTGAAAAGTTAAGTAGTATCTATAAAAGGCATGTAATGTGATAATTGTATATATTCCGGTCAAAATTCCAGGACACACCTACTGAAAACCATTTGATGATAATGATCCTAAGCACACCTCAAGGTTATGTAGTAAGTATTATCTTGTGATAATCAGATTGAGTGCTGCGACAGATGACCTGTCCTCAACAATACCCCTGACATAAAGTAAGAGCAAGGTAGCCAACTTGTGTCCAGCACTTGTGGAAAGTCCTATAGGACTGTCGGAGAACCATTCCAGATGGCTACATCTGGAAACTGATTAAATTAATGCGAATTAAGAGTCAGCCATGCTGTCATTGATGCCAAACAGGGTTATTTTGAAGAGTCTAAAATCTGAGAAAATTTTAGATATTGAACACATTTTTTTGTTGTTGCAATTGCAAAGTTCATACTTTTTGCAGAATGTTATAATCAGAATTATTATTGCCCTTAGGTGTTTTTGGGGTTCCCCTTCAAAACCTGGAGTGCAGTTATATCATTATTATTGCAGGAGCAATATTTAAGTTTATAAACTTTTCTGGAATATTCTGGAAAATTTTTGAGAATCATATATTCTTCATTTAATTGATATTTAGTGGCTGGATATCAGACTTATGTTTTGACAGGAAGTTAGTATTGCAGATAAAAATGGCATGTCTGTCCAGTCAGGGAACTGGCAAAATACATCTGCATGTCTGCTTCATACCCACCTGTTTGCCTGCTTGCTCTTATTTTCCTCTCACTCACCTGCAATCTGCCTCCGGCACCACATGCTCACTAATCTCACCACACTGGATCTGCTTTCTAAACATACAATTTACATTCAATATCATTGCCTGGATTAAAACATGTAAAGGACAAGGCAGCGTCTGATTAGTGGTTATTTGTTGTTGTTGGGATTTCATTTGGAAAACTGCTAATTTGCACAATCTTTAACAACCACTTAGGTGGTGAACTGCATTTCTTTGTATGTTTTAATGTTCCTGACTTTAAATGTCATTTATATTATTTACATTCTTCATATGTCTAAATGTTTATTTTTAATAAAATCCTCTTTTTCACTATGACCAACATTTGCAATATGACCAACTGTAACACAGAACCCCTAAAATGCTCACATGATTTAATTTATTACACTCTCAATTTGCTATTTTTCATTTGAATTTATTTATAATTAATTTAAAAATAGAAGTTGCACTCTTTATTAACCAGTATTGCTCTAATATTGGCAATGGCACAGAGAGGGAAGCAAACAACTTACATGATGCTGCTTTACTTTTGTGGGGGGGTCTCAAAATTTAATCAGTTCCAGTTTGGCATCCATTCAATGTCTTTGCAAAGGTTGAAAATGATACATCAAATAGTTTTCGAGTTCTTATCTTAATGGTGTCATGTCAAAACTCTCTTTTTTGCTATTACTATGCAGCGCAGCTATAATTTTGGGGTGATCTGTCTCATAATTTAATCAACTCTGGTTCAACACTCATATAACGCTTCTGCTATGTTTGAAAAAAGATTAGTGAAATATTTATGGTGCTAAAGGGATCAAAACTCTGAAACTGCTGTTTTTTTACTATCACCATGCGGCACTTCTTCAATTTTGGGGCAATCTGTTATGTAATCTAAGCGGTTCTACTTCATCACCCATACAATGCCTCTGCAAACAGTTTTTGAGTTATCTTCTTAAGAAGAAAAGTCTCTGCAGAGGCAGACTGATCCCAAAGCCATATATATTCCCCAGAGTCTAGGGAGGGAATACAATAATTTCACACATCAAGGCAACAAGGAGGACTCGGCTCGCGTGTCAAAAGACAATACATATTATGATCAAGCATGAGTAACTGTAGGAGTTCCCAGCATGATTGTGAGACTAGAACCATCATCATAGTAAATAGGTCAACCCATTTGTTTAAGCAGATCTTTAATGCCATGTTATTATACCTAAATTGTATTGACATACAGATTTCAACTTTTCGGAAACTAATCCCTCACTTAGAGCTAAAAGTATTTAGGAATGCAAACAACAGCAATTAAACAGACACTACAGTTAAACAACTAAAATATTTATTAAATGAAAAAATGTACAGAGTTCTCCATCACAATGCTGACTTTTAGTGAACTCAAAAGAAAGAGTTACTGTACACCGTAGAATGTTACACTGAGTACTTGAATGAAATATTTAGCCAGTTTGTGAATTGAATATTTTTTTTCCAAAAAAGAAGCCATCAAATTATGACAAGAGGTTTTCTTGTGTATTTCATTCAGGTTCTTTCTAGAGGACAATTTTATGGCAGATAAAATCAATTAATTACAATATGACACCAAATGTGAGATCAGCAATATACTGAAAGTGCAATTCGTATTGTTGAAGGTTGATCATTATTCTTTCCATATTTTTCCTCATTAGAATTGACAGATTTCATTGGTGTCAGATAATACAAATAATAATCAGTGCTTCTATGCTAACCAATACTACGAATTTTGGACAATAATACACACACAAAATCAGTGTTGTTAAAAAATACACACTTTGCTTTCTCCTATAAGTAGGTAGCTTAGGACTGAAGTATCTATATTAACATGTCCAGTGTCTTCTTGATATAGTCCTAGCTTTACACAGTATTTACAGACAAGGAACCCCCACCAAATTCAGATAAATACACAATTTTGGAACTTATGAACAAAAGCTCAGTATTTTACATTTACACAGAAAATCTAAGGGAAAATGTTTTAGTCATTTCATATAGTGCCATTTCAATGTACATTTCCACGAATGACAAAAGAAGAGGGGGCTGTTTTCAGTGCTGAAAAAAAATTGGCATTGTTAGCTGTCTCTGCCAATCGCTACTGTGCTACTCCAAGGCTCAATCTGTGCATGTGTGTGTGCATATATACATCATGCATAGTATTGTGCAAAAGTCAAAGAAAATGATCTCCATTGTATATCTCCTTAGCATTTTGCAAAGCTCTTTGAAAGTAACCCTAGCAGCCCTACTATCCCCATGTATTCTTTGGCCACTAGCACACCTTGTTTGGCTAAACAGTACCTTGCTTATTATTTAACTAATTAAAATATCTAATTAATTGAGCTGTGGATAGTGAATATGTGTAATGAAAGCAGTGCTCCTGAGGAGCGGTTTGGGAACTGAAGCGGTGTTCATCTAGGTAGCCCGCAGTGTGCTAGTGACTTCTTGGAGAACAGAACAAATTCTTGTTAGTTTTTGTTGTGTTATGGATAATTAGCATATTTTCTAATGTTAAATCTACCCAGATAAAGAGCTTTAAACATTTTCTTTGACTGCCGAAGACGTTTGCACAGTACATAATTATATGTTTATAAATACACATACACACACACATACACAAGAAAGAGGGTTTCTCTTTGACATTTTGTCACTGTTAATATGAGAACATCTTTTGGAGTTATTCTTTTGGAGGAATTTGTCTACCAAGGACATTTTTTTGGGGTATGGACAGTAGAGACATGTCCCTTACAGTATTGTGGGAGTACTGTGCGTGTTTGGTGGAGTGGGTTCGGGGCTGATTTGGTCCATACCAGCATTGAAACCAAACCTACGCCCTTGCTTTCTACCTACTGAATTTGCTACTGTGCACAACTTTATCCTGATTTTAAGAATGTCTTTAGTTACTAGACTATGTAAACTACTTATTTAGCTGGGCGATTGTTGGGTACTGGTTCTCATTGAAAGGGGAGCCCCCATGATGGGGTTATACAGTTGCGACCTCGGAAGTTAAGAGGGAGGCTGTTGCTCTTTCAAAAAAAAAATTTTCCCTTCTTAAATGTATCAGTAACAGTGCTGCCAGTAACCTGTTTAGTTCATGTTGCTTCTCTTTTGATGAACAAAAACCTAAAATCATGACACACTGACCAAGGAGGACCGGGAGAAATCGTGGGTTGATCTCACTTTTGTGACAGATGCGTTCAGTCCACTAGGGCTTTAGCAGCATCTCCCAGTGCCACAGCCAGTAGAGTGACCATCCTTTCTGAAAGCAAAGCTCCAGTCAGGCCTCCAAGGCCATAGTCTGGTGTATTGCAGAACAAAAAAAAACTTAAAAAATAACGGAGCTAGCTCTTTAAACCAGAGAAGCACTCTAAGCCTTCAGTAAGAGCTGTGTTTAGTTGTTCATAAGACATTCCAACTCCACTGAACAGCAGGCATTCCCGTTCTACAGAAGAGGAAAAAAATTGTCATTAGTAGCTACCCAGGTAAATATGGTGTCATGTGTTACTCTGCATGCAGGGAACCCTGGCAGCAAATTTTATTACCTTGCATATGCATGTGGTACAGGGAGACCCGGGCACGTCCCACACGGAGCCACTGAGGCGTGTGATGCCAGCGCTGTCCACGCACGTTTTCCTGATGTCGTAGCTGATGTTGTCGGCGAGGCAGGGGTCTGTGACACAGCGTGGGCAGCACTCGCCCTCAGACACTGCCGTGTACTCGCAGGAGAGCGTGGGACAGGCTAGGGGCCAGCAGTCCACCTCTCCTGCCTGGCACATACAGAGGAGGAAGAGGAGGAGGAAGTTTAACACACTCGGCTTGCGTGATGAAGCCGCCAAGACGGCATCCGAACAGGCATTCTTACATGATGAACCATAAATGGAGGCTGGGTGGAAGATATTAATCATACAGTCACCTGCAGGCAGAAACTATAAAGAATGCCATTTCGGCCAAGTGGCGCATGAGCTCCAGGTTACTGTGCCATTATTTCCCAGTTAATTGCAAAGCTGTCACTGTAACATGAGTCCTAGTCAAATTAGGCAGCCACAGCACTCGCCAATTAGGAAAAATGAAATAAGCCACTCCAAAGTAAGAAAGGTCACGTTTTAGCGATAGAGACCAAAATTGCATGCATTAAAATAATAATTGGTTACTGTCGGTATACTCACTGCCTTTTACAAATTAGCTTCAATTACTTACACATACATTCATTTCTTTTTTCATCAAAATTCAAATTAGTGCAAACTTAATAAAAAAAAAACACATTATAAAACAAATGTCTAACATTTACAGCTTATTTTGTGGTTCCTCCTCTAGCTCTGTTCCTTTAACAATATTATTAACAAATTATTATTATTACTATGTATGAATGTCTACTGCATCAACGCATTATACCATTTTATAGCTGTCTACCAAAAAAAGAACTCAAATACTAGATTGTGTTTAAGGGTCATGCCAGTGTTTTATATAATACCCCTATCTTATAACAAATACATAGAGCAGGGTTTCCCAATCCGGTCCATGGGGACCCACAGACAGTCCATGATTTTGCCCCCTCCCAGCTCCCTGCTAGACAATCCACATTTTTTTCTCCCTCCCAGCAAACAAAAACATGGACAGTCTGCCGGTCCCCAAAGACCAGATTGGGAAACACTGACATAGGACATACCTTCCTCATTGCTGACCTTTCCACGTGTTTTTGAATATATAAAAAGCAAATATAAGTGGCAATAATGTAAGTAAAGAATTTAACAGGTTTATTCTATTATACTCTAGGCCCAGTATGGCAGATGGTGCATGTATAAAATCTATATTAAAGGAGTCAGTTACTAGCACTTCCTAGCCAAGAAAGATGACCCAGTGCTGTGAGTATACAGACCAGACATCTGCACTGCTGACAGCTGTAGATCCACTTGTCCCCGCTGTGGTAGAGCATGCTGCCACTCTGGTGTACACACTGGCTACTCTGTCGAGTGTCACACTCTGGACAGCATAGCAAATCTACACTGCGGTTCTGGCAGTCACATGCCATCCGCCTACATGTGACCGTGCCGTCCTGATGAAAAGAACAGGGGTTTTTGTATTAAAGCAGAGGTCATTACTGGCAGAGCTGAATTCCCTGCTGTTCCACTGCTGCAAGGGTTTTTGGGGCACATCCAGTAAGAAACTGTATGGCATTGGCAGAAAAGCAATGGAATGGACTTTTAACTCAGAAAAATAATGATATTAGATTAACCCTGCATTTTCTGCTGAACAGAGAAATATCTGTAATAGTCAAGTGCAGAAATTTCTCAAAGTCAGTCATACTTCACAATCAAGGAGATGGTTATATAAGACAGAAAGCATCTTGAGAGTACTTGTAAGCTTTGCAGTCTAGTTCAGGGTGATCTTAGTGACAGGTATCCTCCACAGAGGACTCTGTTAATGCTTTGGCATTCTTGGCATATTGATTCTGGTGAGAGATGCTGGTACATAAAACATCTCAGTATAACTAAAGAGTAAACGGTAAAATCTACTGAGGCACATAAGCCCCTTTAAGACCCATTGAGGCGAATTATGAGCATCTCTTTGGGTAAAATCATGCTGATTTCTTTTCAGTGTGCTTCGGCTGGAACCCGAATGGAAATAAAAAACCTTATGGTATATTTGCCTATTTCAAGAAAAGAGATAAATGAAATGAAGACCTGAAGAATTATGGATGCTGCATTAAGAGACACTAGCTCTGGGAACAAGCAGAATATAACCCATATATACAGGGGTTTCAGTTTGGACGAGCCTGCTTAACACGGGCAGAGCTTGTACGCTCTGAGTTACCCACCTTGCAAGAGCAAATAGAGCAGCGATCCTGTTCCAGAGTCCAGACTTGCCCGTTCTGTTTAAGCGCCCCCAGGTGGAGGCAGTCTCCCGTGCATGGAGGGCTGGAGGTGCACAAGCAGTCAAAGCTCCCCTGCAGGTTCACACACGCAGAGTCATTCCAGCAGGTGTGTGTCTGTGTGGCACACTCGTCAATGTCTGTAACACACACAGGAACACGCTGGACAGTGTGCACACATCAGCATTTATTCATGTGTGAAATACACAGACATTACATACATTTATCTACATTTAGTGCTCCTTTTGAACCTTGGTGTATATGAGTGAGCTAGATCACGTTCTTCAGGCCATAGATTTACCAGCTGATGCATATGTTGATATGCTGTGTAGATACAGTAAACCTCTTTAAAGCCCTAAAACTACACAATACTTCCTAGTTATGAATTCACTGTTCCTTTTATTCCAAATAAACCGTTGCCAGGTTTCAAGACAGGGGAGATTAAATTGAGACAGCTGTACAAAAGGACATCAAAACATTACACAAATCTTCCAAACACTTGTGTTTTCAATGTATACAATATAGTGTGATTACAGATGATAATGTGTGCGATCACAATTTTCTGTCAAATAAGGTGAGACTCAGAAAAGTAATCGGCATCCACCCTTCCGCATTACGGACAAAACTGAGACTGAGACAGAGCTTTCTAATGCTGGGCAGTATGTTTCCAGAATGCCTTGATAATCTTCTGATTTCATTGTGCTGCGCACAGATTTCAAGGCACCCGAGGGAGCACAGCAATCACATAACATTACTGAGGCTGCTTCATGTTTTACAATAGGGACGGTGTCCTATTCTTCAAAAGCATCATTTTGTCTTCTGTGAACATGCTGTGACTTACCAAAAAGCTCTAATCTGGTTTCATCTGTCCAAAGGACATTCTTCCAGATGGACTGTGGCCTGTCAACATGCATTTCAGCAAGCTCCAGTTGGGATTTTTTTGTGTCTGTATTTCTGGAGTGGGGTTTTCTACCATGAAGCCCGCTTTCCTTCAGACAGCGATGGATGGTGTGACTTGAAACTATAGCACCTTGATTTTGATGGTCAGCCTGGTTCTGTGGCTAAGTCAAGGGAGGTTGCCTACTGTGCCACAGACCGTAAACTTCTTGATAATACTAGCAACCGTGGTCACAGGAACAAGAAGCTCTTTGGAGATGGTCTTCTACCCTTTACTTTGCTTGGCTATTACCTTCATCCATTCCTCTCTGCTTTTCCTTCTCTTCTTCATGTTCTGTGTGATACCCATAATGACACAAAACTGTGCAATTTTTTCTATTCAATTGGTCTGAGTGACACTATAAGACTGAGGACATCTGTGATACTCCATCCATCCATCCTCCACTGCACACATGATTCCAGGTCTCAGGGGGCAGCAAGCAGTCACCCCAGCCACCTCTGTCAGCTCCTCCAAAGGAATATGAAATATTTTGCTATATTACTTGTTATATTTCCGGGCCCATATTCACAAAGCATCTTAAGGCTAAAAGTGGCTCCTAAATTGCCTATTTAGGAGAAACTCCTAAAAATAATGGGTGTGTCAGTCCTTAATGTAGGACCCCCAATTTTTTTGAATAAGAGCAATTCTTAAAGCCCCTTAGCGCTAGAACTTCGGAGGACACCTAAGTCACTAAGACCATTTCACAAAGTCTTAAAATTTCTGCTATCAATCCATGTTGTAATCTCTTGGAAACATTAAATGAATGTTGAATTGCTTAAAGGATACCGCCTCAATCGGGAGGGGATAATGATTGCTGTGGAGCTTGTGAGGGATGCAACATCTCCAACAAACCGACACAACCCAATCATAGACAGTGGAAACCGCCTATAGTGATCATTATAAATGTTTTTTTTTTCTTTATGTCTCAGGCAGATTACCATCTAACTGACATTTGTATGTTTTGTCAAGGTCGGTGCCCTCTGATCCCTCCTCCTGTGATCTTTCCTCATTTGGCCAGCAGGCATTGCTAGCCATTCTACCTTTCCCCCTCGCTTAGTTCCTAGTCTTCCCTAATGTGTTTCCCCCATTCCCTGGACTGCCCCACAGCATATAAAGCTGGGGGTTATGGGTTCAAGGCTGGCACATCCCAGTCTCACCTGTTCTGGTTTTAATTTGATTTTTGTCCTCCAGTGTTTTTAGTTTTGGTTTTCCTAGTCTGTCTATCATAGTTCTCACATCCATGGGCCACCCTCCTTGTGTTAGGACTTGTTTTTTTGCACTTGTATTTTGTATCAGCCTCGTATTTCCAATGTTTGATTAGTGTTTTCTAGTTTAACCTCCCCAGTTCTGTGATCCCTCCCCGTTCATTAGTTTCACCTGTTGCTCATATTGTGTTCTGTCTGATTGGTTGATGGGTTAATACTTCTCTCCTGTGTCCTCGTTAGATCAGTCTGGTTTGTGTATTTAAGTTCTTGCCTTAGTTCATTCTCCCAGTTGGTCATTGTGTTAGTTCATGGCAGCATGTGCCTGGTCATTACAGTGTTTGATACTCTGTTCCCTTGTCCACTTATGCTCCCTGTATTGCTTGGTTGTCCTAGTTGTTTTTGATATTTTTGTAGGTAGTTATTTCTTATTTCTCCCATTTGCTTTTGACCCCATGTGGTCCTATTGTTTTGTACTTTACCCAGTGTGTTCAGTGTCCCCAATAAACCCCTGTTGTCTTGTGAGCCACCAGTGGATCATCACCCTCTTCTTACCTGCACCACGCCTTACTGTCGTGATTTTATATATAAATCAGGGACCGGTAACCTGTCCATACAGACAAGCCAAATTACAGTTTTTCTCAATTGTTTTGGCACATTTCATGAAACGTACTTTACATTCTCAAGACTTTCTCAAAACAGTTTATGCATATAGCACAACACTATGGTTTAGCTGCAAAAGCCTGTAACTTGCCCAAAGCACTTAACTCATCTCTCTAAAGCAAATAATACCACCAATGAATTAGTCTGTGCCACAAAAACGAAAAGTACCTTCAGCATCATTTTCACCATGAGAGTCAAAATGCGTTGATATATCGTCAAAATGTCAGGGCAAGTCTGCTCCTCAGCTCCACAATTCTGAATGATAGTCGGTTCCCAGTTTCTCATTGTCACCGACTGATCATTTTTCTTTAGCAAACTGATACATATTCATGTCAAAGACACCAGTTTCAACTTTGCTAAGCTGGATAATACAGTATGTAAAGTTCCCTGGCAAAAGAAAGCACTCGAACGCAAATGTAACTTCTTCAGATCCCAAGACAGTACAGTAGCAAACAAAAAAGTCACACAGCAATGTATGCAACACAAAACACAAAAACAGCAAAATGGCAATACATGTACAACAAAATAACAACAAAATCATGTACTGTGGGAACCAAAAACACAATTGCTTTAGTCTTTCTGGTTATAGTTTTTCTCAATTGCTTTGGAGCATTTCTGAAATGGCAATTAACATTTTTGCAACAAGATGTGTAATCCCCACACTATAATGTCAGTTCTGCACAGCAGAACATCATTTCTCATTGCTTCACACAAATTTCCAAATGTTTTATTACATGTATGAAGATGGTTTTGTACAATTGTCATCATTTGGCACAATTTTCAGTTGCTATAGTCTTATTGGTCAAAATAGATTATGTAGCTTCCCATTGTAATAATTTCACACCCAAAATGATCATATGCACACGATCATTGTGTTAGTCAGCACATGCAAAGCGGGTAACCGAGCTTTCAAAATGATTTTAAAATACTGTAAAAGTGGGTCACCGGACCATGTTGTTATAATCAGAAGGCTTGCTGCGGGTTTAACCACTAAGTGGTGTTTATTGCACCCATACCACTCATACTGATAAAACGCACTCGCACTGCCTGTCATACTCACCACCCTGCTTACTCCTAATACGCACGGTGGACACACACACACACAAACACACACACATACATAACACCGGCATGCTGTGTACAACAATAAACATTAAGCACTCACCACCAGTCCTGGCTGCTCCGAGTGGGTCAGGGGCTGGTACGGTGCCAAGGGGTCACAGTGCAGCACAACAGTCTTGCACCGACCAGGCATTGGCACCCTGTACACCACTTCGGAGATCCATTCCAGGACCTCCCTAGGGTCCCTCCAGTGGCTGTCGGGGTTGGTTCTCCACCCCTTCTTCTTGATGGGGCAGTACACCCAAACAGCGTCCCTAGGTTGGAAGGCCTGTCCTGGCAGTGAATATCATATGTCCTCCTCTGTCTATCCGTGGGTGCATCTTGATGGTCCCTGGCCAGCTTGAACATGACGTGAACGGGCTCCCCAAGCTGGTGCAGGTAGTCCGGTCTCCGTGTCACTGGCAGCTCCAGCTCAGAGAGCAATCCAAACACCAACTCCACCACAGTCTGCTGCTATCAGCCAAATATGAGGGTGGCGAGGGTGCAGCTGTTGCTTTCCTGCAACACTGCGCGATACGCCCACAGGACCAGGGGAAGGTGGACATCCCAGTCGCGCTGCTGCTTGTCCATGAGGAATCTTATTTGTGCGGCTAGGGTATGGTGAAACCGCTCTGCCAGCCCATCACTCTGTGGGTGGTGCGGGTCTTCATGAACCCAAGCTGCTAGCAGACCTTGCCAAACACCTGTGCCTTAAAGTTCCTCCTGTGGTCGCTGTGCAGCTCCTCGGGGCCCCCAAAACTGCAAAAAACTTGTTGAGGAGCTTAGCCACGGTGGTGGTGGTACTCTGGCCAGGAATCACGTATACCTCAGGCCACTTTGTGAAGTAATCCATCGCCTCAAGTATGTAGTGGTTCCTAGCCTTGGTGCAGGGGATAGGGCCCAGGACATCCACACCCATGTGCTCCATGGGGGCACCCACCAGGTACGGCTGGAGGGGAGTCCAGGATTGCTGGCTAGAACCCTTCCTAGCCATTCACATGTCACAGCAATGCACAAATATCTTGGTGTCCTGCCAGCAGCCAGGCCAATAGAACCGCTGCTGCAGCTTCCCTAGTATCTTTGCTGCCCCGAAATGCATGGCCCGACAGCCCCATGTTGTGATCTTAACATGGCAGGGTGCAGGCTCTGGGGCACCAGCAGCTGCAGCAGCTTCTCTGTGCCCTTCGGCGATTGCCCACACCAATACAGCAGCCACTCGTGCTTCTCCAGAGAATGGTAGGCCTTTGTTTCCAGATCGGCCTCCCAGCCGGTCAGCTGCCCTCGGTCATTCACTCCCTCACCCTGGCTAGCATGGGGTTGCTGTGCTGCTCTGTGATGAGCAGCTGGCAAGCTACTTCTTTGTGGACCTGGTCAACTGGTGCCGTGTAGGCAGCAGCTACTCACTCCTCTGCTCGGCAACAATGATGGCAGCTCTTGGTGGTGCAGGGGTGGTGAGAAAGAGCATCTGTGTTTCCGTGCAGCTTCCCGTGGCAGTGCTGGATATCAAAATCATACTCCACCAGCACCTCCAATCAGCAGAACAGCTGTCCTTCCAGGTTTTGGAAGTTTAGAAGCCATGCCAGTGACACAAGGTCCATCCACAACCGGAACTGCCAGCCGCAGTGGTAGGGATGGAAGTGTTTGCACGCCTGCACCAGGGCCAGCAGTTCCCGTCGAGTCACGTAATAGTTTCCCTCCTACCGGCTAAGTGTCTAGCTGAAGTATGCAACCATGGCTCACGTTTGGGTGCCTCCATTTGGGTGCGACAGCATAGCTCCCAGCCCCACATTACCAGCGTTCATGTCCAGGAAAAAAGGGAGACATGGATTCAGACATGCTAGCACGGGAGCATTGGCGAGCACCACGCAAAGCTAGTTGAAGGCCATAGCACAGGCATCCGTCCATGCAAAATTGCTTCCCTTCTCTGTGAGACGGTGCAGTGGTTTCACAATGCTGAAATCCTTCATGAAGCGTTAGTAGCCAGCCCCAGAAAGCAATGTAGCTTTCTCACATTGTGCAGGGTTGGCCAGTCCCACAGTGCTGCCGTCTTTTCCGGGTGAGTGGCCATACCTTCCCCGCTGTCCATGTGGGCCAGGCAGCTGGAGAAGGGAGCACTTCAGAGGGTATAGCCGTATCCCTGCCTGCCGGTCATGGAGAACAGTCTTATGGTTCTGTATTGCCCCAGCAAGGTCAAAAGCATGGACCAGGAGATTGTCGAGGTAGACGATGCACTCAGTTTGGGGAACATGGGACAGGACTCGCTCCATGAGCCACTCAAACATGGCTGGGGCATTGCACAGGCTAAACGGCATCAACTGGAAGTGCCATAGTATGTAGCTGATGAAGAAAATGGTCTTATGGTGAGCTTCTGTGGCCAGTTTGACCTGCCAGTAGCCAGTCCGGAGGTCCAGGGTGCTGAACCACGTTGACCTAGTGATGTAGTCTAGTGTGACATCGATGCATGGCAGTGGATGAGTCTTTCTTCATCATTGCATTCAGCCATTGGTAGTTGACGCTGAACAGCCATATCCTGTCTTTTTGACTGCTGGAGCTGCCCACGGGCTGTCAAATGGCTCTATGACTCCTGCCACTGGCATCTCTCTGATCCTTGCTCCACCGCTTGTCACTTTGCTGGGGCAGTCTGTGCGGATGCAGACGAATAGGCAGGGCATCCCCTGTGTCGATGTGGTGCTGCACCAGGGAAGTGGGTTGGCAATCTTTGTCCCCAGCAGTGAATGTCCTAGAACGTGTCCATTAAAGCCTTAAGCTTGTCCCGCTGCTCCACTGTCAGGTCCAGGCTGCTTCATTGCCACACTTCCTGTACAGCTTGCACCATCTTGGGATGGCCATGTTACTGTGCCATGTTACTGTGTTCTGTGATGGGGCAGGGCTTGGGGCTGTGTTGCTGGTGCTCTTTCCTCAGTTGCTGCAGGTTGCTCCCTTCCCACAGTTAGTGGTCTTCTTCACTCTCTGCTGCCGACTGCTGCTATGGTGCTGGAAGGTCACCATGCTTGTGGATGGTTGCTCCCGGCATATCGATGGTGGCCCCAAGTCAAGACAGCAGGTCCAGACCAATGATGCAGGGGTTGGCAATGTCGACAAGTCAGACTTCCTGCACCACCGTGTGTCTGACCAACTGGATGCACAGCTGCCTCTTCCCCTTCATGGCCTGGCGCATGCCAGTGACAGATGTGAACTGCACATCCGTCATCCGGTCATCCCGGCCAGCTGGTGCAGCTCCGCCGGTACCTGGTAGCATGCCGGGGTGGATCAGGGTGATGGTGGACCTCGTTTCCACCAGGACTCGACAGGGTGTTTCGGCAACCAGGCAGTCGAGGTACAGACCTTTAGCCTTGCCAAGCCGGCTCACTCTAGGTGCAGGTTACACTGGCGTGCATTGTGGGTGGTGTCCCCCTCACAGTGCCACCTGCCAAGAATTTCCCAGTTGTTGTTCAGGGCGAGGGCATAGTGCCAGGGCAGTTGCGGGCAAAGTCTCTGCAGTGATGGCAGGGAGCAGCTGCTGGTGGGCGACGTCTCCACCATGGCTCAGTGCGGGTCATGCGCACGCACTGTGTCTCCTTCTGCACGGTGTGGCTGGTGACCAGCATGATGTTGCAGGTGGAGACAGGATTTCCGCCACCCTCTCCGCCTCTGCCAAGGCCAGCAATAGGATGTGTTTGTGCAGCCACTCTGGAGTTAAGGCCTGCCAGGCCAGATCTTCCTGTATGCCACAGGATAGTCCACATAGCCCTTCTGTGCAATGATGCAGAGATCTGCTATGAACACTCCCACTGGCTCCATGGACTGCCGCTGGCTGAAACACAGCTCTAGGACTTCTACCAGGACCATGAAATTTTGCTGCTCCTCAGGGACCTGACTGAGGAGAGCTTGGAGTGCCTCCAATGCCAATGCCAAGTGCACCACTATCTCCTCCTCACTCTACCCATTGTGCTAGACAGAAAGGAACGCTTGAATCAGGTAATTGTCCATGGGCTCCTTCCCTCCATAGTGTGGGAGTTTCAGTGTGAGCTTCATCCCCCTCTCTCATGCTGGTATGCTCCCTTCAGCTTGCTCTCCCTGAGGCTGGGATGGGCGGACTGTGTTGGAACCATTAGGTTTCCTGGGAAGGCTTACTGCTTGGTTCCTGGGGTCTTCTGCTGGTCTTCCAGTGCACCCCATCACTTCCGCTGGGACCCTTGCTCCAGTTGATGGAGGTCATCATAAGATGACTCTGATCCCACTTCTGACACCAATGTAAAAGTGGGGAGCCATGTCATTATAATCAGCAGGCTTGAAACGGTTGCGAGTTTATTGCACCATTTGTACTGATAAAACACACGGGCACTGCCCACCATGCCCATTGTCCTGCTTACTCCTAATATGCATGGTGGGCACACACACACACACACACACACTGACACAATATATACAACAATAAACATCCAGCACTATACGTGACATAACAACACAACACATTTACCTACAACACAAACCAGAATGGAGAACTATTTACAGGGCTGGGATCA
>JAODJW010017868.1:0-13676 GCA_026777045.1 Hyperopisus bebe | reverse complement strand
ACCAATAAAGGCATGACCACTATTCCGCTGGACCAATAAAGGCATGTCCACTATTCCATTGAACCAATAAAGGCATGCCCACTATTCCACTAAACCAATAAAGGCATGTCCACTATTCCGCTGGACCAATAAAGGCATGACCACTATTCCACTGGACCAATAAAGGCATGCCCACTATTCCACTGGACCAATAAAGGCATGCCCACTATTCCATTTGCTTAGTTGACTTGTTAATGTAAAACCTGATATGGCTTAATGTGGTATTGCTTGAAAATGCATACATATGCCTACCTCACAATCAGCTATAGATTTTATATTTTTTTAACATTTATTTACATTTGCATCTTTCATTTAATACAGCTTCTGTTCTACAGTAATTGTTCAGTTAGATCAAGACTTCACTTATCGTTCACAAAAAATGGCATCAGGAAGCTGGTGTTAGGTGACTGGACAGGAAGAAACCCAACAAATGGAGTTTGTCTTTCACTTACTTTCTCCTGGGTGTCTGCGGACATACGTCTAACTTTAAATGTATTTATATCCCTCATGACAGCTATACAAGAGGAATAAAACAATGCCAATTATTATGACAACTAGGGACAATAGGCTTGAAAAAGGTTTATATTTCTCCCCATTAAGTCATCAACCATTAGATGTTCTCATTTCTCGTCTTGCTGCTCCATCATAGTCTATCACCGTTTGCACAAGAGCAGTGCTCCTCATTACAGCACCGGATATCAGCTGCACTTCAACCCTGGTCCACCGTACAGCTGCTCTCACCTGCAGAATAGTCCTCCATCTGCATGTTATTACTCTTTGGCATTATGGTAAACAGATACCATTGTCTTTGGGCTCAAGCTGCCCTTCTTTATGTTGCTGTCTCCCTACTTGAGCATATGTCATTTGGAAGTGGCCCGCTAATTAGGAAAGCCCATTGTTGCAAACTTTGCTGTTCTTCCTATTATCCCAACAGGAGATCTTTCAGGACTTCTGATGGGTTTAGCTCGGCGTCGTTAAGATTTATCAGATCTCTTTCACATCCTCTGCCGAAGGCACGTCCTCTGCCAAAGGAGCTGGTGAAGGGATATTGATTAGAGGGGTGTGTTTAGGGAGCTGGCTATACTATCTTTTACCTTCTGTCTCTGATGAGCAGGGTCAAAATCTGAACTGGAGGAAGATATGTGTCCCCTGGTGTCAATAGGGAGTCATCCTAGAGATCTGCCAAGCACGAGAGTTTGCTGCCTTGGTTGCAGTTCTCCTTCTACTTTCTCTTGATTCTATTACAGTCGTTTTAATTTACTCTATCAGACTGAGTCTCCTTTAGCAGGGGCATCCAATGAGAGCGTGTACAAATGCAATTAGCGTACCGACAGCTGCAGCATATAACTGCTAATTAGATCATTAAATAAGACCAGACGCAGAATAAATGTGGCATTTTTTTTAGTTTTTTTTTTTCCGTAGCAAACAGGCACAAAATGCAACAAAACTGGCTGCTGCCTGAGTGTTTTTTGCTACAGCACACAAGTCGCTTATCCTCACTGGAGTTGGGAGTCTTAAGCCCTGAACTTCAAGAACTTTGCAAAGCAGACAGAGCTCACCAGTGCTGACTGCCCGTCTTTAGGGAATTCTTCTGCCATCTGATGTATGTTGGTTCAGAAGACTGTTACTCTAAAAGCACTCAACGTCACAGTTGTAGTAGAGTGTTTAAGGTTCAGGGTATGATGTAGGATTAATACTATTGCACTAGTCTATTCATTTGATAAACTGAAGTCTTATAAGTTCACAAATAAATTGTATAAAATGCAAACTTAATTGACCAACATTTATTTGCTATTTAACTGAATATTAAATCCAGAGTGAGTTCCTTGTTTCACATAGTAATAAAGATAAATTGTATTTGTTATGTATATAAACAATTTCAATTCCTTAACAAAAAAGTTGTGTAACTTAACCAAAAGCAAATTCATATTTTAGTATGAATGAATTAAATGAATTAAATATGAATTAAAACTATAAATTCTATTGAAATATAAAGATGATTGTTTCTCTAATTCTGTAATTGTTATTTCCATCACTGCATTTCTCTACTAAGATGTTCCCGAGACAACCAATTAACCACTAAAGGAAACCATTTTTTACAAGAGAAAAAACTTTAAAAATTGCAGTGAACAATATTATTCAAAAGCCTGCTGCAAACTCTCAGGAGATTCCAATCCAATGATCATTTGTGTTCACTCTAAAAAATCCTGTATGCAAGAAATACATTTTCCGTCTGGGTGTAAAACACCATGTCTTAGTATATTATTTTATATATAACAATTTATATTCAAATTGTTGAATATTGGTCAAAAAAATGTGCACTTAAAAGTGTGATGAAACACAACTCCAAGGCAGAAAAAGCATTACCGATTGTAAATAACTGATTGCTAGCACCAAACTTCATCAGTCATAAGTCAGACAATACAACTGCAGCTGGACTGCGGACTGGTTGTAGGTGTGGATGACATGCAGGAATTAGCAAAGCACGACTCTCATTGTCATCACCCTCAGCACAAGGCCAGGCTGAATTCTGAGGGCCTGCACTGTAGAGTATTAACTTGTAATCTAATCCTAGCATTCTCCCTGTTGTTTCTTGATGTGGCCCTTGATCTATTCAGCAGGACTGTTATGCTGTTAATGTTAAGCAAATGGCAACAGCACTGAGCTTATACAGAAAGAAGAAACTATCAGCAAGCATAATGGGAGGAACTACGTAAGAATATAGCTGTTCAGCTAATTCATGTTTGGTGGTCTATACAGCAATAGATGATAACTATATATGCCCTTAGAGCAGGGTTCCCCAATTACAGTACTGGAGGGCCAGAATTCAATACAGTTTGCAGATTTCCTTGCTGAAATACACCTACTCAACCTGGTAATTAGCTGTTTGAACAGGGAAATGTGCAAATTGTGTTGGATTCTGGCCCTCAAAGACCATAATTCTGGAACCCTGCCTTAGAGTACATGTTTAAGTATATGATGAAGAAGTATCTTCTAATGTCTATTACCAACTGAGCAATTTAATTTCTTTATTTTTCTTGCTACCTCGGTATTGACCTATTTGTTTTGAATTAGGGAGATGAATCTCATTTTATGCTCCAAATTAAAGTTTAATGAATGTACAATTTTGTTTCATATTACATCAACTCTTTTTAATAGGATTGTTAGGCTGTCAAAAAATTATGCTATAATCATGTATCCCATTACTGTATTATTAATTTGATTTATTGAGTAAAGTCTTTTGTAATATATATATATAGATGCAGACCTAAATTTGACTGAGTGATTTAATCAGTTGATGTATTTATGAAAATAAACTGCTGACCCAATTTAAAGGCACAAAGAATCAAATACGAGACAAAACAAGTAAAAACCAAGGTTCATTCAACTGTGCAAGTGACTATTTGTGTATGTTTTAACCAAACACACAAAACTAATTAGGAAAATGTTGGCAAGGTTGTGTAAAAGTTACATTATATTTTATATAAATTCAAAGCCCTTTACACACAAAGACGATACAAATTTTGAATGTTGGAACAAAGAAAAAAAGAGCTTAGATACTCCATGCATTAAAATTAAATGTTATTTTTCATAGTTTATAAAACCCAGATTAACAACTAAATGGGTCATTTTAATTGACAAATAATTGTATAAGTTACTGCAAAATGACACTGGGCTAAATCACGTAGCTACAACCGGTCAAGCAGTCACACAGACATTAAACCTTCCTGAATGAGCAGTGGTTTGAAGAAACTCCAGAAGACCCAGTGAGGGGTCTGGATGGGGACGTGAGTGCCAGGAACAGAGATGTCAAGGCTGCAGATGGAGCATAACAAGGAATAACTGGGGCTTGGAGAAGGGACCGGAAGGGTTAGCACATGGTTTCTATGGCATGCCATTTTAGGTTTATTTTTGAGTATGTTGTCCTATCTTTGCTAATTATTCTGGGAAAGATTTACTGTTCACTGTCTTTTCAGGTCTTTCTCAGCAACACACAGTTTGCCACAGTCATCTGCCCGCCAATGGATTTCTATCAATTCCACGCAACTTCTACCATTTCTGCTGATTTCTATCTTTATCAAATGGCTTGTTGCATGATACAATCCACAAAATCTGACAAAATAGTGAAAACCCTAGAAAATGTATGTGAAAAATATTTGATATTAACTTTCCCTATTAGTGAGTATCTGTCTCAGTTTGTAAATGGTCATTTTGTATGGATGCCACAAGTCGTCATTGGTTGCTGTTCATTCTTATAGAAAATATGTTTGAGTGAGAGAGTGCACTAACAGTCTACTGTTAGTCTACAAATATATTTGCTTCACAGAAGTGAATACAAATGCATTAAATTCATTCATTCATTCATTCAAATGAGTAGCATACCTTATACAAAAGAAGTAGGAGCACAATATGTTTCCATACACAGATTGAAAGATATGTTGCTTAGGTGAACTGATGTTTCCAAATTGCCCTTAGTGTGTGATTGCGGCCTAGAAAAAAAGAATCGGTATCCTAGATACGCATTTGGAACTCCAGTGTCAGATGATTTGCAGGTGCACTCATGCACAAAAGAAATGCTGTTTAAAAAAAAAACATGTCAATTGCCTGTTCCCAGAGAACATTATTGTCACAGCCATAGTCAAACCCTTAAGTGTAAAATACTGCTTATTGGCTGGCTATTTAAATGTCTATGATTCATTAGATAATGCATTCCACATCTAGCATTACTGTCTTCAGATAAATTAGCTCATTATTTAGTCAAATACATATGAATAAAAGTCATTCCATGTCTGGAATATTCTTCTTTATATGATGAGATGATGTTTGGATTGAAACTTTTTTTTTACCTTTTCTTTATTCCACTTTGCATATTTTTGCATCATTTATATATATGCATGTGTGTGTGTTTGTGTGTGTATGTATATATATGCATACACACACATACATATATATATATATATATATATATTGTTTGTATATTTATATCAGATGCATATGCACGCACAGAAGCTTCCAGTTGTTTGCCAGGTGTAGAATTTCGCTGACTGAAGAAAGCTTAAAATGTGTTCTTTTTCCGTAGTACAATAAGAGCACCTATATGACGCAAAGCACAACTTACAGATTTCAGCATTCCCTCGCAAGCCTGCAGTCCCTCTCAAAGTCATATCCTAAAAAATGTGACTTTAATGGGAAAGTGTGGAGCGCCGCTTCTCACCTGTCATCTTCCATTAGGAGGCGTGGCGGCTGACCTTGGGGCTTTCTCGATTAGAGCAGGGCTTTATTTTACCCTGATAATGTTGCTGTGAAATTGGGCCTGTGCAGAGCGCAGATTCTCATTACACCTCTCCAAATTAATTTGCAAGGTTGATTCTGCCCATTCATCCATACCTCGCATCGCACACACTCCAGCCGAATCCGGAAAACAATACATCTGAAAATGCTGTTCTGTACGTGTGGGGGTCTAGGAAAGTTCGTTCTGGGGGTTGCGATAGTACTGGAGAGTGAGAGGGTGTTGGCTTTAATATAGCAACTTTGGTGCTGTCCTTGATGTTGTCTCACAAGGGCTAATTTGAATAAGGAATAAATCAATATATAAAAATTCTGTAAAAATCTTTCTCAGACGACACACTGATCTATTAATCATTCAGAACTGCTCCCCAAGATCAGTGTAGCCCTATCTGTATATCATATGGGGATGTGTGAGAGGGAATTGTAGTGTAAGAAGGGTGGGTGAGACGTGCTGAACCGCTGCCAGGCAATTGCTGTGACATTTGCTGCCTGTCCGGACGTGGGGAGGAGTAGCGTGGTGATACACATCTCTTGCAGTCTCACTGTTGGTGACCTAACAGTCAATATCCAGCCACAATACAAAACTAGAAGCTTAAACAATGACAAAATGAATGCTGTGTTGCTTCTCATTCGCTGACGACAGCAAACACAGCTAAGGTGGTCTGCGATGCGCATTGGCTTTTGTTAATTTATATTTCAGGTGGTATCTTCAGGGAGAGGACGGGAAAACCAGCTTTAGTCATGTCAGTCGTATGGAATTAGAAATCGGAAATCTCTGCATATGAAAAAAAAAGGCAGAGAATTAAACCAGTGGATCAAAGAGTGCCAAACAATTGGTTCATGTGTGCATCAAGATCCCCTTTCACCAACATTCCTTAAATGCTCAATCATACCGTCAAAATGCTATTTTATTACGCCACATTTATCATGTCCTCCTCAGTGTCACTCCTGCCGTTTTGCCTGCTGTCACAATTTTAACGAAGAGCACATAGGAAGAAAAAAAAAATAGTATGCTGTCACAATTTTTATGGCTTTGTCAAAATAATAACAATGCTTCACCCCTGTGACAAGGTATTACTATCAATCAACTGTTTTCCTGGTGGAGGAGCCAGTGTGTTCGGATGATTATTATTCCATATATTGAATTTTACGTGCAAGTTGATTGTGGTCTCCATGGTGGCCAAGTGCGTAACACACACAGAGCCCAATTACAAAGAAAGGAGGAAACAAAAGAGCAAGAAGCAATAACCAGCACACACCAAGACACACACATACACAAAAACATCTATTAGGATAGATAAAGCAAGACAGAACTGGAGAAAAAAACCTACGGCAAAATCATTAAATTTGTTTTTTGCTGGTATAGCTATGAACTGGTAGAGAAGAATCATCACAAACCTCCATAAAGAAACTAATACAAATTCAAAAATTGTAGGGTTATGTAGCCATCCATTGCAGTTCACTGGAGACTCACTGAAATGTGATTTTACCGTAAATGTCTGTGCCTGTACAGGTGTTCTCTGGTTCTGGTTCTGAAAAGCTAACATAAATGTCTGTGACTATAGAGGTGTTCTCTGGTTCTGGTTCTGGAAAGCTAACATAAATGTCTACCTACCATTGAAGTTCACTCACAAAATGCTTAGACCCAAAACTTTGCAATCCATACAAGATCAGGTCTGTCTGACTACCGCTGTCATTATTAGAATATAGTTATTACAGATCATTTTGTTTAATGGACTACAAATAAGCCAATGATGTCTAATGATACAAATATTTTATTTTATTTTTAATTCCTTGAATAATACCTCGAGAAAGCAAACAAAGAATTTCTGAAATTGCAGTTGTTCCAAAATGTTACAACTAACCCAAATAAAGCTTTTAGTGTAGCAGAAGGTTCTTCTTGTGTTTTCTATACCACTGTTTAGTAGTAATTGCTTCTAAAGATAAAACAAGAAGTGCCATTCAGTAAAAGCATTGTAAAATGTCACCCAGGAAGCCACACGAAGCTGAATAGGACAATCAAGAGTCTCACAACCCAGCCAGAGGTCGCTTGGCCTCCAGGACACAGAATGTTCTCTCTGTGGGGCATAAATACAAGGGAACAAATGCGATGTGCTGTTAGGGTCAGAGACTAAGTATTGTTAGTGACCCTCAGTCACCATCTAACCCCGGTCCTACCTGGAGAGTCAGAGTTTGGCCTGCAAATTCTGTGCATTTCACCTTTCAAAAGTGGAAGCAAGTCACTGTAACCTTGCTGTTCTTAAATTGTAGCTGCTGTTTAAATAATTCCGCTTTGCATTCATGCATTCAAATGAATATTGTCCTATGAGCAATTAATCAAGGAAGTCATTAGCACATAGACGTAATATAGAGCAGCAAAATGACTTGGAGAGTCTCTGTTTATTTTTTTGCATGTGCTTGCTGGCTGACTGCACTCTCAGTTTATAGGATCAAGCCTTGCATGGTGACTGTACTAATGTTCATTCATCTGTCCCCCACCACCCAAAACCCCCAACCCCCCACACCGACCCCATCTAGCACACCTCCCCAGCAGCCTCCCCTCCCACATACTTTCCTGGAGCCTGTTCAAACAGACAATTGTGTGAAGTAAATAAATTACACTCGGCTCTCTTGGTCTTTTCTGACCAGCAGGCAGCATTTTGAGCAGCTGCCCAGGATAATAGACCCAGACTGTGTTAGTATACAAAGGAGTGGAGCTCGATGCAGGCAGACACCTTTCCGGGACCTTCTAGGCCTCTGAGCTCTTCTGCCTCTGTTGCGCTGCAGCTCCCAGGAAAATCCCTCCCTTTTGTTGCGGCCTGCCCCTCTCTTGTTCTCCTTAAATCTTGCAAGGTACAGATTGCTAGCTTTTAAAACCTAAACTCTAATAAGTAGTGTAGAGAATAGTCAGCTATGGTAAGGGAGATAGTCTTGTCAGATGTACTGGGGGGAGGTGATGGAGTTTATGGCAGAAGGGTGAGTTCTTGTGCCAGCTGAGGCAAAGGTATCTTCTACACTAAGTAACTGCATTTCTCTGCAGGTTTCTGATGCATGCGTGTCTCCAGCTGCTTCAGATACACTGGTAATAATTCACAGGCTGAAAAGGAGAAGTCACACATGATAAATATTAATCATATTTAAAATATAATAGATTTCAGTCGTGGTTTATTTAGGGTAGCAAATTATTGTAATTATGTTCATCACAATGTGTTTTAAAGTCATTTTTGGCCACACATGGCCAACACAGTGCTATGTTCATGAGATTCAAAGGGGAGCTCGAAGTTGCACTGGTAACTGGTAATCATTGTGCAATGCATATAAAAACAAGCAATAGTGTCTGACCCGGGTTAGGGGAACATCTAGCCGGATCCAGTACTGAACAAGCTGCAGTGCCTGGCCCGGGTCAGGGGAACATCTAGCTGGATCCAGTACTAAATAAGCAGCAGCATCTGACCCAGGTTAGGGGAACATCTAGCTGGATCCGGTACTAAACAAGCAGCAGCTTCTGGCCCGGGTTAGGGGAACATCTAGCCGGATCTGGTACTGAATAAGCAGCAGCGTCTGGCCCAGGTTAGGGGAACATCTAGCCAGATCTGGTACTTAATAAGCAGCAGCGTCTGGCTTGGTTAGGACAACAGATAGCCAGCACTAGGAAAGGTCTAAGATCTAGACAAGGTCAGAAGCCAGTGGGCAGCAGGGTTACACACATTCAGAGCTATGGGCATATAATAAAACACAAAAATATGTTAATGCCATGTGCCTTAAAAATGAGGAAGAATGCAATTGACAATTAACGCAATTTTCTCTTTAACCTGTGTTTGATGTGTTACTGCAAAAGTGCATTTGATTTTGTTTCTATAACCCAGGAGTGTAATTGCCTACTAAATATTTCACCCGTCCATCTCCAAGGTGGCCTATTATGGTATTAATACACTGACTGCGGAGTCATTTTCACAGCCCCCAAAATTACAATGATTATACTATGAAATACTAAAGGGGAAATATGAAGCAGTTCATTGTGCTATATGGGGAGTGCAGTAATGCAATAATGGAACAAAAGAGAATGCATCAAAATAATGCATAAAAGCATAAGAGGCTTATTTCAAAAGGCCAACACTGTCACTGTTGCGCCGGAGCAGAAGCACCGCCGCCCTTGTTGTTATGGTGTAAACTAAATGTTTGTTATTAATTATGGATCCGTGACAAAGACAGATGGAGCCAGGCATTGTTTCTGTTTACATGTAATTGACATTTAACTGTCTGTGAGAGAGTGGGTCATGCACCACTCTGCCTATGAGGTTTGGAGATATTTGGCAAGCCATAGCAACAAATGACCTCTAAACATAACTGAATGGTTTTGATATGCTTTTAATTGCTATCAAGCCATTTGTTTAGGGCAAAAGCTATATTTTTCAAGAATCCAGTTAAATAGTACAATCCAACATGTGACTTTTTTTTTCTTGGATTCACATCAGTCAGTATTTTTTTATTATTTATTATGATTATTGTTGTCACTGTTTTGTAAAATAATAATGCAAATCATTTTATTAATACATGTAATAGTTTGATAAATAGTTATTGTTCTGTAATCACCCTGTTTACATCTTCTACCTCATCAAGTTTTTTTGTGCTGTTTGTCCTTTTTATTCACTAAAGCAGATCATCAAACTAAAACACAGTTTGCCATGTGTAGGAGATCTTTTAATAAAACATCAGATTAGTACTCTGACACTCTCGTTTATTATAAATTAAATTCCATAATAGATTAATTTGAACTGTCACTCAGGTACATTGATGGATTATTTCAACTTCCATTTTTGCGTTTCACAGGGTAATGAACCTTTCTCATAAAAAATTAAACAATGTCTATTTCCCCCCTTTGCCCTGGATTACTAGGTCTGTGTCTGTTTTTTGCCTTCTGTCACGTTTCCTTCTACATTGTGGTCAGTCAAACAGGAAAACGCCCGCTTGGTTTGCTCAGGGATCCCAGTCTGTTTATTTTCTAGCTGTTCCGAAGTTTCCGCATTGCCAGCTCAGATCACAGTGAAAATACCTGACAGATTTTGCCCGCTTGGCTTTGAATACTAAGTACCACTGTGGATTTTTCCCATTTTTCACAGTACTGCCATCCCCTTAAATGCACATACAAATTCCCCCACACAATCTGTTACATGCTGCTTCCTTCCTTTATATTTAAAAAAAAAAAAAAAAAACATGCGAGTTGTCACTAGGAACCATTTTTCCACATTTATATGATATTATAGCACTCTAAGCCTGCTAAGAATAGGGTACTTTAGGACCAGAACAAGAATATCAAACTGGAAAAAATAACAGTCTTTAATACACATTTCCATAAGCATTGGTAACCATAAACCATGAACAATAATAGCAGTTTTCATTTGCTGATTTATTTAATAATCTGTTTGTTATTTGCGGATTTATTTAATAATCTGGTAAAAAAATATTCATAAAGATGTATATTTTGGTCACAGTGTTTCCTGGATTGTACTTAAATAATCTAGTAGAATTATATATTTACACACACACACACACACACAGTTAAAAATGTTTCCAAAATGCGGTAAAACCCAAAACTTTCTTACTTTTGGGGACATTTTTCAGGTCCCCATTTGGATAACCTCAGTTTTATAAAAATGTAGTAAAAATTTAGCAAAAATGCCAAAAGTCTTGTATTTTGTGTTGTTACTTTTGATTAAGGTTAAGGCTGGGTATGGGATATATATATGAGGCAAGTTTTAGGAGGGGATACATGCAGTGTTCTGAAGGAGCAACCCTGGGTTAATGTGTAGAGGCCAGTGCTTAGTTGCCTGGAGGCCCCACAAAGACTGCAGCAGGTGCAGGCCTGGCCTTTGTCTCTGGCCTAATGGTTTGTTTTCTCGACTTGTAGGAACAGGAAAACTTTTTTTCTGCTGCCTGAGGGAGAAAAGATGACTTTCCTGCATTCTTTCAACAGCATATGGCCCCTCTGCCAGTGGACGGCAGACGGCAGGTGCCGTACTCAAATACGTATGCATGCACATGGGGGGAAACATGCACACACACACACACACACGCATACACACACACACACACACACACACACACGCATACACACACACACACACGCACATACACACGTGCATGTGAGCCTTCCCTCAAACACCTGACTCACCCCTCCCCCACCTGCTGAACTAGCTACACCAATGTCTGGGCCTTTTTTGAGCCTCTGTATTTGCTGCAGTGCATCTGCCTAGCAGGTATGCGGACTAAACAGCCGCTCGGTTGTCGAATTGCTTAGACGGGTTTTTTTCCCCTCCGTCTTCCTGGAGAGACAATCCCATTTACACTCTCTTCAGCTCCCAGTAAAATGCCAACAGTTGCACTTTAATGTGCCAGGTTTACTTTCACATGAGTGTAAAGAGACCCCACTGTAGACCACCACTGTTTTATTAATATAACACACACTTCTGTGTTGATCTTAATTTAGCATTTGTAATGTCCATGATACAATAAAAATGACAATGTATTTCAGTCCCCCCTCTAACCCCTGTTTACCATGAACAAACATTCATTTGATATAAGTAAACACTAAAGGCTGGATACCTTTCCAATAAGACAAGGCCTGTCTGATACATTTCAGGAAATCTGTAAGATATCCAGAGATGGATAGTTCAGGTCCAGAAAGTAAAAATCCGGGCCAAGATTAGTTTCAACCAACCAGTTGAGTACTCTGTGGCTGTGACTCTTTATATTCAACCGGTTGGTTGAAACAAAATCTTGGTCTGGATTTTTATATCCTGGACTTGAACTATCCACCTCTGAAGATATCACAAGGGAAACTGAATGTGAGGAGACTCACAATGAAGGTAGAAGTGGTGTTTATTAGGCCAGACCATTGATTATTTGTTTCATTTCAGCGACAAACACGAAAGCTGTGTCCAGTCTCCCAGCAGTGCATTACCTTGTGTCATCTCCTGCTCACATCCCGCCAGCTGCACTAGCCACGCTGGGTATGCATTAAGCCGTGCTGGGCCAGATCTACTGGGGAACACATTTTACATTGTAGGGATGGAAAGTTTTTGAAATGGATTCCTAGATATTAGAGATGGAAATTTTATAAAGTAAAAGTCTAGACCATGATTTTGTTTCAAATATCCAGCTGAGTACACAGCCACAGAGGTCCTCAATTGGTTGGTTGAAACAAATCTTGGCCTGGATTTTTATTATCTGGACCCGAAATGTCCACCTCTGGCAGAGATCCGTTTGGTTCTGGTTCTATTTATCACAGCATGGAATTCTTGGCCAGATAAAAGGTGCGTCGAGCATGACCTACATGCATCACCACTCTTAGAGGATTTGACGTGCTGGAACTGTGTACCTAACTCCAATTAACGGCATGCCTAATGGGTAACTCCTTACTTGAGGGGGCACAAATAATGTAGTATTCTGCTCTTACTTATGTATAAATTAACTGCAAACTATCTCTTAGTTACATACTGATCTCATGTTCATTCGTCATTAATGAATTGCGATACATCTTTTAACCCAAGCAATTATTATATTATATCTGTTAATTTAATAATCCTCTGTGAACTACTGAAGGAACAAATAATGAATAACACACGTGAAATACTGATCACATGTTTGTTCATCATTAATGAGTCGAGAAGCATCTTTTATCCCAAGCAGTTACAATATTTACTTTATCTCTTTATTTTGTAAATCTTTGTGAACTACTGAAGGAACCATTGAACAAACTACTAAAGAAATACTGAATGAACAAGTAATGAATAACACAAGTGAATTGCTGATCTCATGTTTGTTTATCATTAATAAATTGTAATGCATCTTTTATCTTCAGTAGCTAATATATTTGTTCATGATTTGTACTTTAGTAGTAACTGAGGTACTACTAAGTGTGCCACGGCAAGTACAGTGTTGCCATTTAGGGAATAAAAATCAAACACTGAATCGGCATGAGCTCACCTGAAAGAAGGAGATCTGTAGGGCTCCATAGAAGTGTCACAGGACTTGGTTTTGCTGTTTGCTAACCTCAAAGGTTGGCCTTCAGTGTCACTCACTGTCAGCTGCACGAAACTCAGATATTGACACACATGTCCTGAATAGCAATGACCCATAATGCATGTATTCCATTTTTTTACAAGGCATTCTGTTTTTTAAATGCCGGGGAGAAAATTGAGCACTTTGTAGCAACAAAACTCCAGCAGCTGTTGGTAATCACCCTCTATATACTGATGGTAATGTGTAGTTATCACTGCTGGGTTAGGGTGCTGTGGTTGGGAAAAGGGTGGGGGGGGGGGGGGGGGCTTCTGGAATACGATGGGCGG
>JAODJW010017767.1:0-17806 GCA_026777045.1 Hyperopisus bebe | reverse complement strand
CACAAAAGTTTGTTCCTTCGAGCCGGATTCGAACCAGCGACCTAAGGATAACAAAGTTCTCCTCTACAGTCCTCCGCTCTACCAACTGAGCTATCGAAGGACATTAATAAGCTGCCTTCAGACACTTCTGACCAAGGTATGTTTTACGTCACTGATGTGTTAGAGTTGAAGCTACTGTGTGGCCACAGCACATAACAGGCTAACCCATATGGCTCTTCATTTGACTATACCTTAATTCTACACAAGCAGTACTGAGTATGCATTCATTTAAAACTCTGACTGACATAGACCCAGTAGCCTGTCAACCTTCATAACCTGCGAGTGAACCAATGGGTCATAGAATAGCTTTATTATTTTGCATGTTACTCGTGTGAATATTCAAGAAACTTTAACCGATTCCTTAATGATCTTCTGTGCGTCAGTAAAAAGCCTGAGCATTTTGGGAATACCCCCTTTGTACAGACATAAACACTTCAGTGTGGCTACAGATAAGGCCAGGGAAGGCTTACTTCAGTGTGTTTGCAGGTCTTGTAGTCATAATTCGTTAAAGCAATCAGAGCCGGCTTATGTTTATTTTATCAGAGTTGTTAAACAGCTTGCTACAACACAGCGTAACACCCTATCCGGATATTCCCCGTGTTACGGTTATCTTCAAGTTAAAAGCTTAGCTGCGTGTTTTGCAATTTGTCATAAACATCTCGATCGCCCGTAAAGAAAGGCGTCATTTACCGCTAAAATCGCGGACGAGTGATGTTCAAACTAGAAAAGGAAAAGTGACGGTACAGAAAAATGCTATTTTTCTTGTTTTGTTATTATGTATCTTTTACATTTTTACACCTTTTGTATGTTTCCTTTGCTTTTTTTACTTTATTCTACGGATCAGTCACTCATGTAATTGCAATAACGCAACTTAAGCACAATTTCTTATTTAATGTGTAGATTTCCATGGTTATCAGCCATACTTAGGTTCTCCAGATAATGTCATTTAAAAGCAGGAACCTACGGCGCCGAGCCTAGACCCCCCAATCCCCTGAATCATCTCAAATTGCAAAAAAGGGTGCAGGGCAATCACAAGTCCCCCATTTTAAACTTTCATACCGCATGACTGCTAGGGCACTGTATGTCAGGCACAGTGTTTGCATGGACGATGGCTAACGACGCAACAAGTCTGGCACGTACTACATCAAAACAATTTAAAATAATGGAAAACACATATATTGCGGGATAACTTTCAAATGTGCCTCTCGACCAATCGCTCGCCTCGCGTGACGTACTCGCTTAACTAGCTGTGGGTCAATACGACTATAGTCGGATACACAAGACGGAGTATAGACAGATGTGTTTATTAGGTATTAAAAATGAACTGAGAGAAAATTACATATATCAGCGTTTGTTATAATGATCAGATTCTTGCACAAAAGCACACACCCAGTCTGTCAGCATGGCCCATTTCCTTTGGTCCACGACATTAAACAGTTAGTGGGAGGGGCAGGAACAAATCAAATAGCGTAGCCTATTTACTGTGTTTTCAAAATAAGAACTAAGCAATTGGTTAGTTAAATACCTACTAGCCAAACCTGCTTGCAGGTTAATCGTATGTAATATGCGAGACATCTGAAATAAAACTAACTTGTTATTCTACTAGGAACTATATTCATTTATATAACTTGACTGGGAATTACACACGATATCACGGGTGAAATCCAATTAGCTGTAGATAAGTGAAACAAACTTACAAAACTGTGCCTTCTTGTGATCAAGTTTGCGTACTGTATCCTGCAAGCTCTCCAGGCGAACTCTCATTTTTTCAGACCTCCTCATTAGCAACTTTGTTTCTGTCTCTATGTCCAAAAACATGCTGATTGCATGTCGCGATAGATCGGAAAGTTGACGGAGGACGTTGGTCAGCGTGTGATTACAGACCTCCTCCAGAGAGGTAAATATGGTTGTCTTTCCATTTGGGCGTCTGTGGTTCTCCAGCCCCACGAAGGTATCGCCACGGTTACTCAGCATGGCAACTTTACCATCCTCTTTCTTCAACCTGCACACGCATGCGGGTCCCACTGTCCGTTGGTAAAAAGGCATGTTCTTTCGAGTAAAAAACAAATAAATGCAAATGACGGCCGATCAAAAAGGCACTTTTCAATATGCACGGTCAAAAATCTCCTCCAGAAATTTCAACTGCTTTAATTCGGGGATTGACCTACAGCGGTCCCATTACGCATTACAGAGGATGCTGAGTTATTGTCTTCTCCTTGAAACACGGACACTGGCTTAAACGTGCGAAAAGCGCAGACAAAACCGAGAGAGGACGCCGCCAACCACCTGTGGAAACTGGAACTGGAGTCTGGCTTAGGAATCGGGGGGCAAAAGACGTGAGAGGAAAAGTTACCTGCGATATTCAGCCAGAAGTCATGCCTGGTCTGCATAAAATGCGGACTGGAGTTTCTTCCAGAACAGCGGACAAACGAAATGTGTGGATAGAGAGACATCTATAGGAAATGTGTTAAGAATAATTTAGCTTTTGTTTTTATGAATTTTCGTGTAAATTCTGTTGTATCGCACCAGTAAGAAAATGTGTTCATGCATAAGGCAACAAATATACGATAAATAGCCTAGATTGTAACCGCCGTTACCACGGTGAAACATCCCTGACCTTTGAAAATAATAACATGTTGAGATATCGAGATATTTGAGACGTGGAAGTTGAATGTGTGGGTTTCAATAAATATTAATTCTTCCTCTTGCCTGTTATTTCTTCTTGATCAGAATTTTGTCTAAAGTATTTAAAAAATTATAGTAAGTTTCTCCCCTACTCCAAAATGAAACACCAAGAGCCTGAGCAATAAAAGCTTCAGTACTTACGTGAGGTGCCACCGTGTGGATTCGAATAATATAACAATTGCAGATGCCAAAATCCTATTTAATATATTTGCTTTGAATGATCCAGCCCCCCGCCTCGATATGGATGGGTAGATTGATCATTTGCTTTGGTATTCATACCCAAAAAAGTCATACCTAAGCAATACTTACTATGCCATTCAACATTAATTTGCTTTATACTGTATATCATTCAAAACATTATAATGCTATTACTATTTATATATGTATAACATATTTGTAATTTATTTTTAGGTAAAGCCATTTCATCTTTATTCCGCGGAATACCCCCTCCCATTTGGCATCTGCTTATCCTGGTCATATTGGGAGATGGCTTGGAGCCTAGCTCAGGTCACAAGATTGTACTACTTAAAGTATCCCTGGACTGGATGGCATCCATACACCGTGTTTTATAACAAATAATAAATATATATTATAATAGGCTAAGCAATAATAAGCTGTGCCAGGACGACTGGCACTATAGGAGTCAGGACGTGCCAGGACGACTGATAATATAGGTATATTAACAGCGACCATCGGGGTCACTTATCGTAGAACAACAGGCTGCTCAAAATGTTGTTTATGAAACTACATTTCCCACAAGCCACCGCAGCATAAACGCCTTAGCTGCACCAGAAGAAGGAAGTGAGATATGAAAACTTGAGAGGTGAGTGAAAAACAAACGGTTTATTAAAACATGCATTTCATATTTTAGAAAATACAAGATGTGTATATGTGTATGACAACTTGGGCTATGTTGTATTTGACGCTAACTGGACCAGGACGTTTTAGAAAAAAAAGTTAGCTGGCCAGCCAACCATACAGCCAGCTGCTTAATATTTGATGAAATAGCTAAATATCATTTGTCACTGAAACAGCGCGATTGTGATTTCTTCGTAGTGTTTAGTTAGGTGGTTCATTTATATTTGTACATATTCCCTTAATTTATACATAGTCTCTTACTGTATCTAATACATCAAAGGCATGTTAAAGGTTTATGAGGGCTGTTCTCAGGCTCCATTCTTCTGGAACAATCAAACATTAAAATGCATCGGCTAGTGTACTGGTAATTTAGGAAACCCTGAAAACGCATGAACTGAAGCATTTAATGTCACTCTTCAACTATCCGTTTCTGAGTAAACTTTTTTTTTGAGTGATGTTTGCTATGTCAGTTAGCATTATGGTAATATTTCATTTTGCCGTAAATATTAATTTCCCCTAGTACAAACATCTGCCCCGTGCTTGCTTCAGGGATCGATTGAAGCAGTATGAAATGGAGGAGAAGAAGTTAAAGAGAAAAAGCCCCCGGCCGCCCAGCGCCCAGGCAGCTCATCCTGTGACCACCCGAAAAAATGCGGCAGCCAGTCGTAATCTCAGCTTGGGTAACACGGGGACCACGCAGAGGACGAAGTATAGGAAGTGGGTTTTGGTTCTGATCCATTCGTCACTATCTGAGACTATTTGTGGGCAGCCAAAGTAGTATGATCTTTTGTCTCTATCATACATTCACCGATGTTTCTACTGTTTTTCATACATTTTGCTTAATTTCATGATGTTTTGGGTGTGCCTGCTTTCATATTTAGTGAAATCTTATGGAACTAATCAGAAGATTCAGTGATACACCTGAAAAGTTTCTCACCTTTATAATAGATCCGTTTTGTGTTATAGTGTGTTTTGTTTCTTGTGTACATTTATCCTCAGGAATACCAAACCCAAACAGCAAGGACCATCAGGGAAGGGTCAGACTGGCCCTGTCCAGCACGCCTTTCTTACCGACGTTTCAGACGTCCAGGAGATGGAGAAGGGTCTGCTAAGTCTCCTCAATGACTTCCACTCAGGCAAACTACAGGCTTTTGGTGAGAAGGTCCATATGGATTGGTTACAGTGTAACTGAGAACTGCTGATTGCCTGGAATATTGATAATGTTAATACTGAACTGGTTTCTCACCAGACAAACTTTCCATTATTTCAAGGACTTTTGTTAGTAAGAGACTAGACACAGCCAGACTGAAATTCTTTGAACAGCCCTGTGCGATTTTTTTAAATAACGGCATGTCATTGAGAAAGAGGGTGAATCTCTGGTGGAATTTATCACCTTTCAGATTTTGGAAATTTTTACCGCCAGAATCTGTAGCACATTACATTTTAAATTGTATTTGGAGCTGTGGTAGTAGTGGTCTGGCTCAGAAGTCACAGGTAATTCTAATGATTGATCAGTAAGTAAATATCATACATTTTATCTATCATTGGTCTTTGTGGTTTCACATTACTGATATGAATATAAAAGGACAGCAGTGGTATATTAAGGACTCCCTCAGCATATTTTAGGCTTTAAATCTTTTGTTTTAATGCAGGCAATGAATGTTTGATTGATCAGATGGAACATGTCCGGGAGATGCAGGAGAAGCTTGCGCGACTACACTTTGACCTCTACGGAGAGGTGGATGAAATGCCAGACGACAAGAAAAAGCTTGCAAGCGATAATAACATGGATAAACTTCTAACAAATGTAAGTTTTCGCACATTAACGTTTTTCAAAACTAGGATCATTACAGTTAGTGGTCAGCGATATGGCCAAGATGTGACGTTATAATATTTTTGGCAGAAATCACAATCCATGATATACATCGTGATTTCATTGTTTATTTACAAACCAAACCAAATTGGAATTATGTTAATAGCATAATAATGTTAAACACATAGGCAGCTATTGCATTAACTGTAGTTATTACATTATTGGCTGCAGCAGACCATAACAGTTGTGACATCACACAAAATTGATGTCCTAACTACAGTTGGTAAACAAATATCAAATGCGTCTTTCATTTGTTAGCCTACTAGATGTCCTAGGCATCACAAGAATAACTCAAACCAAGGTAATGAAGGCAGTACTAGTGCCACTCTGTTTTGCTGCTTTCAAAAGGTAGCAAGCTAACATGAATTCCAAACTACCTGCCAGCAGATTACATGATGTGAATAATGTATGTTTGGATATATTCCTAAATAGCATCCTGCAGAGGGGGCGACTGATTGGCTAAAAAAGTCAGAATTTCGGCTTAGTCAGAATTGAGATTTTTTTTCCTACTGCAGATGATGAACATAGGCTTCCATGGAAAACAAATCAAACTGTTTAATGAAAAAAAGGTTTAAAAAATCATACAAAATCCTGGTTGCATTAGCGTGCACACCCATAAATAATGAAGGATATTGCTGTGTTCAGAATCAACCAGTCACATTTGTCTCATCTTATTTTTTAAATTTTTTTACCAAGTTAGCTAACTAGTTAGAAAAATACCAATGACGCTTTTAATTCAAGATTTAGTCAATAGGTTGTGATCCATTGAGGCAGATAATTGACAGCAAAGTGAGGTATACAGACCACGCTGATATGTTATGCAGGCTGAAATTCCTTTGTTACACATTAGTCTGTTAATGTACTGTTTCAGTCTCCAAATGCACAGGCATTTTGTGATAGGAGCTTGGCGGTTTGTTCTGTCATTATAATAGTAGTGTTATGTAGTGCTATATCGCAATTCTTGTGATAACTCTGAAGCACTTATCATGGATACAATTACAACCAGTCACAATAAATTACTGCGATATTACCTGCTACTAATTACAGTTGTGGGTATCTTTCATACGGCTTTTCACAAGCCTCATTAAATGCGACAAAAGCAAATGACAAATGTTCTTTACTGTACATGAGGGCAAGCAGTGATAATCAAATGATTTCAGCTTTTAATAAATAATTTTAATAATTTTTTTTTTCCATCTTCAGTTGGAGGAGTTGAGTTCATCCATGTATCCTTTTCTTAAGGTGAAGTATTTCTAGGCTGATAACCTGTTGATTGTTGCTTATTTCTTCAGTGACAGATCTGACAAATGTGCCATAATTAAATAGAGGTCATATATGAATTATGTTAGAAAAGGTGGGTATATCCATCCATCCATCCATCATACAACCTCTTAACCTTATCAGAATCACAGGGGGTCCTGTAACGTATTTCAGGCAGGACATAGCGCAAGGTTGGATTATACTTTGGCTCTGATGGGGTAGACATGCACTATTGCAAAATTACATTATGACATCATTTCTAACGAGGACTTAATCATGTTTTTGAGTCTCACCAAATGATTATGATGATTATATGAATTGATTAATAACCTAAATTGATTTACACTTTTAGCACACTTTTGGCCTGTGATTACTCTGGATGATCCTTAATGCCCATTCATTACTAGTCAAAAGCTCAACCTTGCCGAAAGCCAGGATTTACCAAGAACATCCAGCAGCTGATTGGCGGATGCTTATTAATGACATGTATCTTTCAATGAAAAACAGCAAGAGGCTGTAATATTGCATATTTATCATGAATTAAGTGGTATGGTGATGCACCCAAAATAGAATTACAGGATGGATCTATTTTGGCGGGATGTTGAGGGGTTTAACAGTGCAAGCACTCACTTTGCATCCAGGCCTATGGCCAAGATGATCCAGTCATGATTGGGAGTTCCCCAGGGAAGGCCTGTAATTAACATTGTTTCACTGCTGCAGAATTTTGACCAGACAGTGCCTCCTATAGACCTGTCAGGGCAAATTCAGTTTTCATGTCGGTGTGGTGTACTCTTTGTCCCATCAGTGCCAAGCAGCTCTCCCAAATGGTGCAATGTAATATATTTATTTTTTTAACATGTCAAGCTTATTAAGGCACCGGACAAATTGGATGACCAAACCTCCTGCTAAGAATTTAATAGATTGGGAACCAGCTTAGGACATTAAAGATCTTAAAACTACATGGTCTGAAGTTTGCAGTTATTTACCTTAAAAGTGACAGTGTAAGCATTAAAATATATGTTCGTTTACAGTTATGATGGACGGGATTGCTTTCCTCAGAATTAATAACTTTTCATGATTCTTGTGATTCCATGTGTACAGTAAGTCCGCATTAGGAACCCCGGATTGTGAACTGACAGCAGCTACTGCTGTAAATAGATCAGCTTTTATTTAAATCGCTTCTTTCACCTCTGCACAGCTGTGAATTGTTACATTTATGAATTATATGTAATAACTTTTTATGTATATGACTACAAATAAAATATTGGGCTTCCAAATAACAAAGATGGACCACTATTGCTTTATGAAATAGTAGATAAAATGTTATAATGACCACTAGCCTTATTTTCTTTTAATTTGCCTTATTATTATGGAATGTATTGCAGATATCAATAAAAGTTGATTATTTTGCACAAAATGTTGGTGTTTTTGAGCAAGCAGGAACATGTGTTTTCTGAAAACAGTTATGATTGTTTGTGATTAAGAATTTGTATGTACACTCTAAACCCAAAAGTGTAATGCCTTTTGTGCTTTATTGAAACTTACCACTAAACCTTGATGGAGGTGGGCGGTGCTATAGGCACTCATCCTCATGGAGGTAGGATGAAGATTGGAGGTGCCTCAGGTCCTCACCCTGATGGAGGTTAGAGGTACTGCAGGCAGACACTTGGGAGGAGGTGGGAGGTGCCTCAGGTCCTCACCTTGATGGAGATAGGGGGTGTGGAGGTGCTGCAGACACTCACCCTGATGGAGGTTGGTGATCAGAATAACAGTCTTTATGTTATTGTTCATTTTCATTTGAAATCTAGTGTAGTTGTAGTTTTTAGGGTGGTTTCATTAGTTGTTATTTAAATTATGTAAATCTATTTATATATATCTACTTTGGGTTTTAAGTCATTTTACTTCTCGGGATAGATTGATAATTGTACGACTTTGTTGGCTGTCATGACAGTGCTGTAGGCTAATTCGATGGTTCAAGTGCATTACATCGTAGATAAACTAGATTACTCTTCAGCTAAGGAATATCTTTAAATGGTAACCAGAAGTATTTGGCGTTTATTTTTAATTTTTCCAGCTGGTTTCAGAAGCAATATTTATAGTTCTCGTTTAGTCATAGTTTTTATTTTATTTTCATATTAAATTTCAGTTCATAAAAATGTTTTGATTAACGATAATAACCCTGTCTAGCGCACCGTATGCACATAGTGCGCAGTTAGTTTTAGTAAAATTCTTTATTCTCCACACCCATACATCCCACACATCCTAAACGTGACTTTTAAGATCAGCTTTGCTCTACAGCGCCACCCCAGGCCTGGCATCAAAGTACGCGGTTACCTGGTGCTTTGGCGGTAGATGTAAGAGCCGAGCATCCAGGATAGCGGACAGTTCAGCACGGCGTCGTGCGCACTGCGCATGTTTTTGCGTGGAGTAAATACCAACCATTACTCATCAGCTCCCAAAAAAGTGCCGAAAGAATGAGACTGACCTTCAAATACGGCCGGGAAGGGAAATGCCGAATAAAACACAGCTGATTGAAAAATCGATCCCAACATGATATTTATTTATTTGAATCTTTAAATAAAGGGATGTGTGTTTAGTGACATTAATGGGTTCATCTCGAGGAAAACAAATTGCAACCCGAAAATGTGGGTTTTCCTTTACCAGCACTTTATTCGTTTAATATTTTAGGGTCGCAGTAAAGCAAGCTAATAAAAATAATTTGATCAAATAAATGATAAATGTTTTTATAATTTAATCCTACTTTAGGATGAACGTTTTTGATCAATTCAGTTCAATTCAGATCAATGCAATTTCAAAATGATTATATTCTTCAAGCAGTATTAATGGTTTAAGATGAGTTGGTCAAAATTAATGTTGATGGCAAAGTTAAAAATACGAATTACGAGTAAAATGTTTATTCCAGATTTCAACAAGTTAACAAAACAACACTACACAATTACAAGATAAAGATAAAACATATTTTATAACATATAATAAAACAATGTTTTGCATAATTTTACCTAAAAAAAATTCGCAGTGCTTCGATATGAACGTGTATGTGAGGTTGTGTGATCACACACGCGTACATAAACAGTCCTGTTACCTCAAACTAGCCTAAGGCCACACATCAAATACACAACAAAGTGATACCGAGAGAGACATGAAAAGTGGAATAGGACGGATGAACACTTGAACCATGAACTATACGACCGCACACGTACCTGATCTAATCTGTCAGAAAAAGACAGATATCAAATTCTTCCGTTTTTAACCCATTTTATAAATTTAGACCTGTGTCATTTGATTCTGAACCATCCAACCTATATTCATTCATATATTTTAAACGTTAACCGTTGCCAGAAACAATGGACTCGATATCCCAGATAGGTAAAATGCAGATGGCGCAACTACAGCCTGTTCGGAATTAATGCTAAATTAATGATTAATGATAGTTTTGGTTTTATCAAACATGAAAATATACATTAAAATGATTGGAATTACGTTAAAGCAAACATATAGAGTTAAACAATATGCGCAAGCACGCGAAAATGTTCTCCATGCAACTTAATTTAATCCAGAAATATTTTTTTATCATACCACACCGCTCATTTGTTTACTCATTTAATTCAACCTTTCCGTGATACTTCATTTAAACGCTGAGCTACAAAACAAGCTATATAGCTTGTTTAGTCTTGTATACAATACCATACTTAAATGTCTATACAGCGAAAGGGTCACCGGTGACCAGCTGACGGGTTTGTTATCTCGTTTCTAAGGGAACCTGCGCTTGCTGTGAAGAACTAAACAGCCTGTAATATCCGGCAAGAAAAATATAGGCTACTGACGGTAAAATGAAACAATTTGGCGATCATTTTCATGCTATTGAGATTCTTAAGAATGAACACGTAGACGTACGGTTCCGCACTTGATTTGCAATAAGTTTAGTTTATGTAACGGCCCTAACCCTCATGTATTTTACTCTCCACATGTTGTAAGAGTTGTCGTGGTTTTCTGGGGACATTATTCTCCTCGTTGTACAACAGCATGTGACCAGTCTCACTGCGCAATCGTATAAAATGTTAATGTTTCAGATATCCTTCTACTTACAATGGAAACCGTGGGAACGGATTTGTTAAAATCCAGAGGAAGAGCAAGTGCCCACAGCGTAAAGCAGCGGCATTTCAATACCAAAGACTTTCGAACGACACTGACTGAAGATTTATTGGTCGCATCTGAGACCCGTCTAAGTACTTGGACACCAATTGTCAATAAGCCAGCGAATCACCAGGTCAGACACCTAGCTGCCGCTTGCTCCGGTTACACTTGAAATAACATTTAATAAGCAACTCACCGGTGAATTTAATGCGAGAAAAATATTCAGTATTAAATCTATGTAGCCTGTTACTGATTGGTTGATGGTTACTTTAAACTAGAAACACAATTTAAATTGTTTTTCCCCATAGCTTTTTCAGGAAAGAACAACGCTCATACTACACTGGTTTGATCTGTGGACTGATAATCAAAGAAAACAGTTTATTCATGATATACTAAGAAGATGCTCCAGATCTCAGCTTAAGTATGCAATACATACACACTTACAAAAATTTGTAAAGTAATATTTTATTACACCATAAATTTGTAAATGTAATTAACATAACCAGTGATTTGGAAGCTGCTGGTCTTTCTCTGCGGTCCAAGGTTCACCAGAGACTGGTTCATGGACGCTTTTCCCAGTACCAACATGGACTTCACCAGTGTGTTGCCCCGCTTCCTGTCCCTTTATATCCTGTCCTTCCTGAACCCCCGCGAGCTCTGCATTGTCGCCCAGGTTTGCTGGCACTGGAAGTTCCTTGCAGAGCAGGTCAGTGGACCACAGGTTCAGAAGTAGCTCTGAAAATGTTTCGGGTTTATTGCAATAACAGAGCAATATATATGCAATGTATAATTTACACAGAAACCTCATTTTCATTCACAGAGAGGCAGTACAGTGCAGAACATAGTTTTTGTGTTGATTTATTTTTTTAATATGGCATAGGGGTAGCATTGTGGTTTAGTGGGTTGCACTGTGGTCTTACAATTCCAGGGCTGTGCTTCAGTTCTGAGTTCTTGGTGAGACTTTGCATGCAGCTAAGTGACCTGTTGCCACTTGATTACTCTTAGAATTAAGTGATCAGTGGTCATTGTTGACACACCACAGCACACAGTGCACAACAATGAAATGTGTCCTCTGCATTTAACCCATATGTGACGTCATTTAACCCATATGTAACGCTCTACATAGTGTGGGATTAATGGTTATTATTGTTAACAAAAATTAAAAATGAAAAAAATATTTATGTTAATGAAAATGAAAATGATAAAATGGCAACATTAACTCTAGCTCCAATCCTAAGGGCACCCCCTACCCCTAATCCAAGCTCTGTGCTTTCTGGGATAGTCTGCAGGCCCAACATGACTCTATAAAATTAGCGGTTCTGAAGATGGAAACTGCGTATGTCTAGTTGTCAGCAATTGTGACTTTTACCTACAGATGGAATATGGCCATTCTCCTCTGTCTACTGATAGCGTTTGACATCCAACTGACCAATGATAAGTCAAGTATGAAGTATCTGTTTAGTGTTCATGTTTCTACTAGTTAGGCCTAACATTAATTTTTATGATGGTGGTTTGGATGGGTTACTTTATATTGCCAGTTTTAGCAACTTAACATTGATGGCTAGATACCTAGCTAAGTAATATAATTGTTAATTGTGAATATAAAGCAAGATAAGTTTGTATCTTGCTGACACTGACATATTTGCCACGTACTGTAAGTCCTTATGAAACATTAAACCGTTCACTGATGGCTATGTAAAGATAGGTTTCTGTTTGTGATGTTAAGGGTATGTCATTACATTGTTTTAGGTTTACTTTGTAAAGTAGCTTCTGAGAAAATGTATTTTTTCACACTCCTGAAATAATGGATTTTTGGAGATGTGTTTTTCTTTGGACAGTGATACTATGCTTTATTAGCCATTTGACCCTGTTCAGCATCATTAAGTATGCATTCCTGCAAAGCTACATGCACCTGTGACTTTGTCTCCCATGGGTGGATCCAGGACTGTCTTTGGGCCCCAAAGTGCATAAAGCGTGGCTGGTTTCTGCCCTACACCCCCACCGACCTGGAGTACGGAGCCTGGAAAAGGCACTATATAGTGTGTGTCTCCAGCCTGGATTACCTGACGCCCCGAGAGGCAGCGGACATCTATGGCACCTTAAATGATCCCATCCAAGACAAGGAGGAGCTGGAGGAGAGACAGAAAGAGAGGTGGATCAGACAGTGCATCCGGGAGAAGGTGGCAGAACACAAGCGTGAGTTTTCTTTCACATTGTCAAAACTGCGGCCACTTTAGAAATTAAAAAATATGTCTTGCAAAAGAGTTTAGTTAGTGCCTGAATACCCTTAAATAATTGGTGAACCACTGTTGTACCTTTGAGCCCAATAATCTGAGCATCTTTACTAAATGAAAATGCATCAATTCGTAGAGTGACACTCAGAACTGTTCCCTTTTTCTTGATTAATTTAGGACAAACTGAATGTTTTTTGGGTGGCATGATGGCTTACGGATCCAAGATTGGGGGTTGAAATTCCACCTCTGCTGAATGTGTGGCATTTGCATGTTCTTCCTCTCTTGCTTGTGTTTCCTCTGGTTTTCTTCCCATGGTCCACAGACATGCAGTTAGGCTAATTGGTGTCTCTAGATTGCCCATAAAGTACAAGTGTGTGTCCTGCATCTTGCCCAGGGGGTGTCCCACACATCCTCTGTTGCACGGAATAGGGCTCTATGTCCACCCCCTACCACTCTGACTAGGATCAGTGGTTAGGAGATGGATGGATGAATACTTTTTAAAATGCTTACTACCACAGGAGGTATGCTGATGTCTAGACATGCCTGGCTGAGTAGCAGCTGGTCCCCGGGGACAGCCAGTCCTAACATCCGTAGGGAGAAGCTCTGGGCAAGTCTGGTTCAGCAGGACAGAAGAGCTGCTTTGGTGCTTTTAGGGGTAAGACAGTCGACGGCATCCTCTGTTTTAGTGACGGCCTACCAGGTTAAGCCCAATTGACAGGTCAATCACCAAGATATTTCTAGTACATTATGAAGCAACATCCAACCTCCCCCCACCCCCCAATTGCCAAAATATAGGTTTATCGTCATGATTCGGTATTTGCTAGAGTGTTTTCTTCGTAAAAGTGGCTCTTGCTGTAAAGACGGTTAGAAGCCACTGCCCTACATTCACAATAGGAATGTTCTTCACAGACGTCTTGGGCATCAGTGAAACCGAAGGAGATGAGTGAAGTCTCTGCACTGCACTGGATAGACCTAATAGTTGTTAAATGCATAACAGAATCTCTGTTCTGGTGCCATTAGTGATTCTGGCAAAGATGGCACTAGTGATGATACCGTGTTTGCTGTGGGTGCCAAATTGCCTTCATTTTGTGTCCTGCATGTTCAGGAGAGAATTCGCTCACGGTCCAGCCTATCGCTGCTAAGGGATCAGGGAGGTTGGCTCTCCCCCACTGAGGGATCCCTGCTAATGAGCAGTCATGTGACCAGCTCCATCCAATCACTATACAAAGGGTCTACTAAGAGGTTTGGAGGCTACAAATTTTCCTATTTCAGTCAAGCTAATTTCAGGCTATGTTTAAACTGCGACATTTAAGATTGCACCAATTTTGGAGTATGTTTAAAAGGTAAAATGTTAAAAAGGCTATGTCACAGAAATGTTTTATTTGATAAGCAGTATGGCTGGGTGATATGCCCTAAAAAATGATCATGATATTTTCAGAGATTTTCACAATAGCGAAATTTATCACAATATTCTAAAAGTCAAAGATTCAAAGATCAAACGTAGAAAACTGTAAAATATGACAGAAAGTTTGAGTTACTCTGATTATGATAACCAAATTTCCTTACTAATAGGAGCATGTGACAGGTATGATGATAAATTACAGCAACAACAGACTCATACCTTGATAGAATTTGATTAAAAATAGTGCATTTTAACTGTTAATTATGTGAGAAAACAAGTGACTTGGCTATACTAAGATACCCATAACATTAAAATTGATGACAAAATGAATGTTTATAGGGGTAGCATTGTGGTTGGAACAATATTTTATTGGTATATCACCCAGCCCTAATAAGCAGTTACATAGGCGGATAAAAGAATATTATGATTTACAGTATTTGATCTGGATGGGATGTGTGTAAAACGTCCTTTCCCGTTTTCAGTTACCGGACAGAAGGTGAATCTCACATTCTGCCATGTCAGCCTCCACTCCACCTGCTCCTGGTCTCCTCCAGGGTACCAGCATATGAGGTAGGAGATGGTGATGCTGGAGATGCAGTATAGTGCAATGCAATGCTACAGGATGCTAATTCAGCAAAATAAATCAGAAGAGGGATTACACTGCAAAAAATAATTGTTGATGAAAAAAAATGACTCAGCCAGTCAGCTTTGACCCAGTGTTCTGGACAGGCTTGTTAAAGTGGCTCTTTTAGTGACATTTCCCCCCTCCCCCCATAACACTCACCTGCTTATGCACAGCTGCTGCTGTCAGCTGCGCGTGCTGCAGTGGTGCCATTGCTGTACGACCACAGTGGGAGCACTCTGGAAGCTCTGCTCTTCAGGGTAGAGAGGTTGCTGCAGGGAGTGATGGTCCAGAGCGTGGCGGTTCTGGCAGAAGGAGATGCGGAGGAGCTTAACCTTTTACAAGGTAGATGTAATATCCTTTCATATTACCTAATAAGTTACCATACATATACATACTGCAGTACCCCTCAGTGTATCTCAGATAAACTACTGACTTATATGGTACAGAGAACATTGAGCAGAGATTGAACAGAGAAAAACACTTTGGACCCCCCGTGGTTTTTTTTCTCTCTCCTTGGGGGTTTTTGGTTCCTCTCCTCCATTGTCATCTGGTTCTTTCCTTCCTTCCTTTCTTCTCTCTTAATGATGTCGTAATGATGTTGTCATGTACCCCAACACGCCCAAGCGCCTTGCGATGACTCTGTTGTGAAAGGCCCTATATCAAAATTAAATAAATTGAATTGAAATAACATTCTGTAATAAATTCTGGATTTTTAAATATGAGTTATTAGCATTCAGTTTTAGGATTGCTTAAGGTTGCTGTGAAAGATCATTTCCACTTCTCTGTTTTATATGTCTGCGCTGATTTATGGTTGAATTAAGTATGGTTTTCCTTCATGCATGAAACTCAGATATTTCCTCATTTGGACATGAGTTATTAAGACAAGCACTGGGCTTTCCTTTTCCACAGGCTGCAGGGTGACGCAAAAGTCAGTGCTGCGGCCAGATGTTAGGGAGTTCTGGGAGAGATTGGCTGGCTGGGTAGCACCACCAACAGAAGGAGCAAGTCTGTTCATCTTCACCCCTCTAGCAGCTTCAGGTTTACACATCTTACATTGTGTCTGCCGGTCAATGTTTCTTTATGTGCTGTTGCTGTGTGTCATTGTTAAAATCAGAGGAACTAGAAGCTTGTTTTGCTATGAGAAACACTCCTGTCTTTGTCACCAATGCCTCATACTTGACCAGTTAAACTAGTTTTAATCTCTTGACCAGCTTAGTTCATTTGGGAGGACGTTTTAAAAAATTCTCAAAGTATTTAAATGCAGCTATCGTATAGCAGAGTGTTTTACAGTTAAATTTAACAATTCCTTTTTTTTGTTTCCTGACATTTGTTTGTTATTGATAGAATGAATAGGGGACATATCATTATAAAATCACTTAACAATTTTGAGAAATAGGCCTCACTGTTAATTTTCCCCGCATGAGGAGCAATTCTGAGAAAAACATTTCACTTTTGTCAGATTTATTTCTGAAGCCATTGAGACATCTGGTCCCCCTTTATAAATCATGGCTGTTGTCACATCCCAGCCCTCATCTTTTGCCGCTGTCAGTGACAGGGACTGAGCTGATGGTGAAGCTCTCCACTCTGACAGGCCTGACTGTCTGTGCTCCCACTGGGCTGGCAACTGGATCGTACCAACAGAGTGAGCATGAGGGGGGGATTATATGCTATTTACAGAACCAACAGAGATCGTAGTTATGAGAGCAATTACAGTGAATCAAATGAATATTAAATGTAAAGTTTATTCTCTATCAAAATCTGATCTCTTTAAAAAAAGACTAGGACCTACAAATTTACATAAGGGGAAGATGCTGAAATATTTAGGGTTTATATCCTTATATTTTAATATGATGAGTTATTTGTTGCTATGCCCTAGTTCTAAGTGAGTGGTCAGGAGGGGCAGAGTTTCCACCCGGGCTGTATTTTGGTGAGGCCGAGCTGCTGAGTTGGGCGAGGCAAGCGGAGCGGTTGGAGGAGACCCTGGGGACCATCAGGGTACAGCTGGGGCCCCAGCTGAAAGCACTGTCTCAGGAGATAAGAGGCCGGGCGATAGGTGAGGCACTGAAAGGGAAAGAGACATATGTACTGATGAGAGGCTGAATGTGTGCTGTTTTAACCCAGACGTGACTGGAGGAACGCTTCAAAATATCCATGACGGTGATGTCCAGTTTGTTTTTTATCATATAATCCAATCAATCAGCAAAGCATTAATGCACACAGTGTTACAAATATACCATAGCTAAAATTATGCAGGGTACACTTGTTTTGTTTGCACTTTGTTGTGAGTTTTCTGCATTAACTAATTTTTGAGGAAATTTTAAATATTGAGGAAAATACATTCAAGAGATGTTAGTGTTTGGAACGTGGCCTGGGTGTATCTGCAATAGAGACATCCCTTATCAAAAAAAAGTATACTTAAAGTTCATTTTATTAAGTATACTTTTTGGGGCTAAATTGGCCCACTTTTAGTTTATTAAAGTATATATTTTAAGTGTATTTATTTAAAACTATAAAAGATAGGACAGTGATTTTTGCTGCACAAACACAGCACTAACTAACTGCTCGTTTGTGCCGCACAAATCAGTGTTTTATCTCTTTTACTTTATGAGATATTAAAGGTTTTTTGTAAAAGTCAAAAGTTCAGCCAGCCCCCTACAAAGGCCTTCAGACCTGAA
>JAODJW010016870.1:0-20850 GCA_026777045.1 Hyperopisus bebe | reverse complement strand
CTATTGATTGTCATAACGCTTTATAGTGTGATTATAATGCTTCATAAGCTCCAATGAAGCTCTCCTCTATAAGGCACCATAGATACCTTTATAAGAATATTGGTTAATAAGGCCTTGCATGGTGATGCGGTGGTTATCACTGCTGTGTGGTTCCCACACACCTCTGAGACATGGGTTCAAGTCTCTGCCCAGGTTCCAGGTGTGCTATGCTTGCATGTTCTCCTTGTGTTGTCATGGGGTTTCCTCCAGGTGCTCCAGTGTGGCTGAGGGTAGTTATCGAAACTGCCCGTGAGTGTGCCCTGTGATGTGTTGGCACCCTGTCTTGGGTTGTTCCCTGGCTTGTGCCCATACCCTTTGGGGTAGGCTCCATACCCACCATGACCCTGAATAGGATGAGTGGTTACAGAGACTGGATGGAAGAATTAATAAAGTATTACAGCATCTTCTACTGACAGTGATAAGGTGTTATGTTGAGCTTGGCAGGTTTCTGCCCCCCCAACACAGTGCCGTTATATTCCGAGATCCCTTTCAGACCCCATGTCTGTGTAAAAGTTCCGATGTTTGCCACGAGCCATTGTGCGTGCTGACGCCGTTCCCAGTCTCATGCACAAGTACACAGCATTTAGTGCCAGGGGAAATTAAATGCTTGGAGCTACAAGAAGGTGTCTCTTTTACCAGAACTACACTCATTTTTGCAGTTATTGGCAAATGGTTACCATAACAACTCACCTTAAACCAGACGGTTGGCTATATTTTAAAAATGAATATACTTGATTAAAAAAAACTCTTAATGCTCCATTTTCTGATCGTTTATTCTTTTTCATGACATTATTTTTACACACTGCTGTACAACATGATACCAGAGCTGCATTTCAAAGAAAAATAAAATCCCATCACACTTTCATCATGTTTCCTAGTAACACTGATGAATATCCTGGTGACTTCATAACAGGCTCAGGAAGGCAGATGCCTAGAAATAACACTATAAATAAATATGTTTAAACTGGTATTCTGGCACAGTCATAGGATTGCAATTGAAATACGCGTGTGTGTGTGTGTGTGTGTGTGTGTGTAGAATTTAATTACTTTCTGGCAATTCAACACACCCCACTTCGTTATACAGTTCAGTCAGTGACTTGACATTAATGACTTCATATATCCCAGCTGCACACTCACACTGAGCTCTCCACCTGCCTGGCATTTACACAAAGGCTTTGCTTTTAATATGTTCGACCTGGAGCTACGTACCACACTTCTAGAATGCCTACACTTTTACGGTAGTCACTGTAGAGACACAGCCGGGAAGGTTATCTGCACCTGGCTCATTCAGGCTTCCCTGATCCGGCTGCCAGAGGTAGCCATCGCTTTACTTCTGGGTTGCCCAGTCCTACCGTTTACATGTGAGGCATCAGTGTTTAACTCTGAAATTTCTTCATTTTGTTCGAGCTTTTTCAAATTTGAAGCACTTTCGTTTTAGCAAATAAAATATTGTCATACCTATCTTAAAACCCACAGTTTCTTTAAAGCTGACTGTGGAATTTGGGTTTTCGACCTAGTCTGTAATACCTGTTTGTGCGCAAAATGAAACAGCATACTGTACACGCCTTCTACACAACTTTAAATTACATATATATTCACCACGTTCACTTGTCAAGAATGATAGTAACACGGGTTAACATCTGCATTTCGAAAACAAAGTGCAAGGTGATGTGTGCTGAGCTAAAAATGGTGGCACTTGAGTAACCTTCCTCCTGGGCTGCAGCAGGAGTGTGCCGCAAACAGAGCCACTCCCATTGGCCAGGTGAAGGAACAGAGCTGCTCCCATTGGCCAGGTGAAGGAACAGAGCTGCTCTAATTGGCCAGGAGAAGGAACAGAGCCGCTCCCATTGGCCAGGAGAAGGAACAGAGCTGCTCCCATTGGCCAGGTGAAGGAACAGAGCCACTCCCATTGGCCAGGAGAAGGAACAGAGCTGCTCTAATTGGCCAGGAGAAGGAACGGAGCCGCTCCCATTGGCCAGGAGAAGGAACAGAGCTGTTCCCATTGGTCAGGAGAAGAAACATGCGCTTCACTTCTGGCCCCCCAGAATGCATGGGGCTTGGCTGGCTTCTGTTCTCGCATTAATAAGTACCTGGCCAATGTGGTGCTGTACAAGAGGCCAGTTTGGGCATAAGACTCCTGTTCTCAGCCACACTAATACTAATAATTTCCCTCAACTAGCAACTGATCCCTTTAACCTTCACGGTTTTTGTTCAAGAAAAATCTTCCATTTCATTCTTTGACTGTCATTGAAAAAGGATAAAATAATACAGGCGAAAGTCTGACCCAGAAATGCTCCTGGATTCTGCTCCTCTCAGGAGTGTTTCACTCTTTGTGCCAAACACTGGATCACTGATGCAGGGTGATGTGTGATGGGAGTCATGCTGTAGGGGGCGCTCTGTCCACTGGCTGGGCAGAATCTTCTTTCAGGATGAGTACAGAAGTCCGGTCTGCTCTCGGACCTCGTTAATGGCCGGCCGAATCCGCCTCATTTGACCCACCTTTGAAATCCCACGGACCTGCAGGAATCGAGTGAAGTCAATTAGAACACAGCAATTTCCTCGCCATTACTGTTGCCATTTCCGAAGAAGTATTTTAGCGCAGTGATTCATGGTACATTAGGGATTATCTGCATGGGAATAATAATTACAGACTTCCCTAAGGATGGATTATCAGAACTAAATTTGATGCGACCGGTTAAAATCCAAGAGTGCAAAATACTGATACCTCGACCTTTCAGTAAATCTCCTTTTTGAACGGCTGTCATAAATAGGACGATAAAGAATGAAATGCAAATGGTAATAGTTTGCTGTGAATATGCACGCCCCACTGTACCTGTGTAATAACCCATAAATAATCATCCAATAAAAAGAAAGCCTGTCATCTTTCACTTTATTAAAGAGATAAAGAGACCAGCTGAACAGGGTGGGTCACGGTTTATGATCCATGATCCTTTCCTGGAACTCTGAAATGCTGCAATGGAAAAAAAAAACACTGCCCCCTGGTGGGCACATTCTCCCTCTGGCAAACGGTAATCTCTCTGTATTCCCCTAAGGCAGCGATTCTCCCCATGTGCCCCTGGTCCCCCTTTGTGCTTCCGGGTCCGGAATACAAATCAGTAGATGCAACGAGCCCCAAAATACATAAGCAAGATTCTTGGAGGTAGAGAAAAGCAGAGGAGTGAAGCAAGAGGGCCTGTGGCGTGTGTGGGGGGGTACGGTGCTATGATAACGACCTTTAAAAAGAGGAGGAGTGGTTCAGAAGCTCAGGCAACAGAGAGCTCCTCTGCCTTACAGTCACATGACACCTGCCCCGGTGTGACATCACTGTAATGCTCTGTTCCCATTGGCCGGGGACCGTGGAGAGGTGGCGGGGGCTTCTTTACCCGGCAGGGAGCACAGCGAGCTGTTGGATTTCTGCTTCTGCAGCTTCTCTCGATCCTTCTTGATCTTGATCCTCAGCTTCATGCCGCTCTTGCTGCCGCCTTTGGACACCTGCGGGCAAATGGTCGGTCTAAAGCCTCAGCGCTGTACACCAGGCTAAAGCGGAATACAGGCAAGGTGCCCACCTCCTCCTCGGAGCCATGTAAGACGGGGCAGATCCAATGCACCTCCCCCAGCTTCTGCAGCTCGGCGCTCAGGCAGCCCAGAGCCGTGTAAAGCGAGTCGTCCTGGTGCGATTCCAGCTGCTGTGGGGGACGACAAAGGCAGTGAGTCACGGTGCTGCTGTATCGGCAAACAGCGCACCGCTGCCTGATAAAAATAAGCATCCATCGTTACCGTGACAACATGGCACTCCCTGCACAAACAGCAGGGAAACTCACTCTAGGGGCATGTAGCCATTTGTCAAAACATGCTTGTCTCTGTGGACTGAATGTTTATCCGAGAAACACGAGTTTCACTTCCATCAGATACAAACCACGTTTTAAGGACTGATTCTGCTAACACTGCTATTTAAAGTATTACTCTGTGAAGTGGCTGATCTTGTTCTCATGCTAATTAAAAGCCAGCCTGATCTAAATCTGTGTTCATGGGAGTTTTACTTCTGAGGGCAGAATGAAAAATAACTGGTTCAGAGAGATAGCCAATCAGATTGTAGAGCTAAAGCGGCTAGAGGAGGCCGGACCAACAAATCAGGTGTCTTGTTCCCGCCTCCTCTACTATCTGATTGGTTATCTCTCTCTGAACTAATTATTTTTCATTCTGCCCTCAGAACATTTTTGTGTAAGTAAAACTCCCACGAGCCATATCTGTGTGCAACATCGGTACAATGCCTTAGTCTGCAGCCTCAATTGTAATTTATTGAAATAATAGCTGTTAAAATGGATCGTGTTCTTTTATCACAAGGGCGGCGAGTGGGGAGATTAATGATGAAGATTTACCAGTTGTTTGCCATCCAGTAACATCTTGGTCTCTGTCTGTAAGGCCTTGGTGCTGCTGACGATGTCCAGCACTGTGGTGCGGCTCAGCAGCTGCCAGCAGAGATCAAATCAAACACCAACATTTCACATATAAACCCTGCCTCGCCTCCCGGATGTCTCCGGAAAGTTCATCCCTCTCAGCACTCCGGTGCTGCGTATGATGGTATTGCTGGATATGAGGCATGACGGTATATTACGCCGATGTCTAAAAACGGTGCACTTTATGCAAAGTATACAGCTTAATAGTCCACATTTTACCAGAATTACAGACCTTCAATGTACATTAAAATGATCTGCCTACACTTGCCAATGTAGTGGTGTGGACCAGGAGTATGTTAGGAAACGGTGGAGGAGCCTTGTGCTGCCCAAGCTCAGGCAGAGCGTGCCAGTGAGCACCTCACCTCCGGGGAGGAGACTTTGCTGGAGAAGGCTTCCTCCAGGAGCAGCGAGCTCCCGTTCACCACGTGGGCGAGTTCCTGCTCCAGTGATTTCTGCGTCTTCGCCACCTCCCTGATCCTGCGCATCCGGTCATAAGCCGATTAGAGCCTGTTCATGTTGCTGAAGCGACTTACGGATGGAAACGTGATGGCTGGAGATCAGAACTGCAGGTGAAAACTAAAATAATATATAATAATATAATAAAATAATAATCCAGCTGCTTAAACAGCTGTGGCCATCAGTGCCCTCCTACCATCCTAGATGAGTCGCCTCCCATTAAAGTCTCACATTACAATTAACTTTGCACATCTGCAGGACAGAATAACGATCAGAAATAAGATGATGCTGTGTCACCGCAGTGTGGTTTAAAGCTGTGGTTTAGACATGGATGTTTGAAACAGGCTGCAATAAGTGAAAGAAAGTAACCCTTAACCGTCATGTTGGTTAAGGTCCATAATATTTCGCATACATCTGTGACCTTCATTTTTTTTTTGTTCGGGTTTTCTTAGTCTGGGACGGCACAGAAGAAATGACAAATCGCAGCCAATAATGACATGGTAATTTGAGTCAATTAATTAGTGTAGAATGTAGAGGGACATCATAGCAAATTGTGAAAATAAACAGGGGAGAGCTGCAGAGGCCCATTAACACTGGAGGAGGATGAATGAGTGAGATCATCGGTGCGTCGCTAAATGGACCAGATGGTGAATGGAACAGAAGGCGCTCGCTCTCCGCTGCAGTCGCCGTGGCGACGGCGCCGCGGTCAGGTGGTGCGCACCTGCTGATGAGCGCGTTGGCTGCCTGCCCCAGCTGCTGCATCTGGGCGCTCTCCTCCTCCGTCAGGTACTCCATGGACTGCTGGGAATCGAGGCGCGGTCGCCCCGAGCGGTAGATCTCGCCTTTCCGCTTGTCCTCCCACGACTTCAGCGTGTTCTCAAACGCCTGGGCATGTAGAAGGTGGGGGGGGGAAGCTAAAGCACTGTGAAAAGCTAACACCGCTTGGGACTCACACCAAACTTTATCGCATGAAAACAAGTGGTCAGGACGGTGCCCGTGGGTGTCACATTGTCTTTGTGCGGTGAATCGGTCCCAGCATGCGAGCGTGAGAACGTGTCCCTGCATAGACACTCCAGCAGCATGCATGTCATGCTCAAGTCCATAATACTGGTAGGGCGCAAGGTTCCGAGACACTAGCCAGGCTCACCAGCAAGCGGGCTTGAAGCGTCACATAAAGCCGTGATGGAGAGAGTGCCGTGGCAACCACATCCTCGCTGCAGCACCTACCCGATCTCTGGTCAGCATCTGAGCCCGGTTCTTGTGAACGATCTCCACGATGCCAGGGGGCTGGATCCAGGCTTCCCCGTCCACCTGCACCGGGACGCCCTCCTCGCCCAGGATGGTGATCCGCACATGCCGACACTGTAAGGGACACCATGCTGGATGAAGGACATTTAGACGCTGGGGTCCTCAGTTTCTGGATCTGTGGCAACGTCGTAGGTTTGGTTTCAACATTGGCAGACACACACGGTACTCTTACAATATCAGTAAGGACATGTCCACAAATCTCCAGCCTTGATCTGTGGCATTCTGTCAGAATGGTAAAGGACAAATGGTAGCTTGTCTCCAGGAGGTGCCTCTCCTGTTTTCCTCCAACGAAAAGAGCCAGGGGCAGGAATCAATGCCGCTACTCCAGAGGCGTCACCACCCCCTGTGCCCACTGAGCCAACCTGCCAGCTGCGGCCTGAGATTCTGCAGTAACATCTCCACCCATATAAATGGATAAAATCACTTTATATTAAACTGTGAGCAGAGTAACTATACGTACCGGGAATATGTGCTGGATTATCTGCATTCCTGTGGCTGATAAAATGATTATATTACTGCTGGCCCCTTGAGCAAGACCCTTAACTGCAACTGCCGCTAGGATGCTGACTAATCCTGCTCTCCGATCTGCACTTTGGATAAGAGTGTCTGCTAAGTAAATGGATGTGATGTATTAGCTTTGCCCGGACGTGACCCCGCGCTAACGGCCCTGAAGGAGACCGAGCTGCCCGGACCTGGGCGATCCTGTGGTGCTGGAGGCTGATGACGCGGGACACGGCCATCTGCATGCTCCCGAACACCGCTACCACCTCCAGCTTGCGGTCGTCGAAGGACGGCGCCCCGAAGTTCTGCGAGAGACACAACAGGCGGGCGGTAAGGCGAAGGCCGCCGTCGGGCCAGACCGGGCCACATGCTGGCAATAAGCGGAAGGACGGACTGACGTTGTCTTCCTTGGTTCCTCCCCAGAAGTTGATCCCTCCTGCGTAGCTGGGTATGTTGAGCACTGCCAGTCCCTGGAGGCTGGGCAGAGACATGGAGACGCCGTCGCACTGCAGACACATGGATACACAATGAAGCCCAAGCATCAGGCCATTTCCTGAAGCTCCATGTAAAGCAGACCAATGCCGGTGCGGTACCTCCAGTTGGACACGCTGCTCTAGGTTTTTATAGGTCTTCTGCACCAACTCTTTGGTCCCAAGCACTCCATACCACATCATATTCTTAGTGCGACTGCTGTGGAGGGAGATTACATCGTGTTAAGTGTCGTGAATCTCTCTGAAGTTGGAGGGTGACAAGCATAAATGTTAAGGCGGTCCTTAGCTGTTAGGTACAACCCTGACTGTTACTATACTAAATTCCCTTTTGAGGGACACCAACGGGAGACTCAGTATTCAACATCGCAAACAGGCAATACCTGCATTTCTTGGGGTGCTCATCTCGCTTGTTGTTGAACTCCAGGGAGATTTTTGCATCCAGCCCAATGCCAAAGTAATTGTTCATGACACATTTTTCCGTGTAGGACCTAAAAGGGAACCTCTCAGCGTGAGAAGCAGAAGTGACTATGTTGGGTTATTATCTCATCCTGTTATCATAATGACAACGACCCAGATGTGGGACCTCTGCTGTTACAATAAATCCACGGGCATGTATTGTTCTCATGAGACATCTGGCATGCTTGCATCATAACGGTAGCTCTAAACGGCATTTAGAGAGCGTGTCACGCCGGCCAGCTACATGTGAACTTGTGTGCAGCGATCTGTGTGCGGTGAACGTGTCGGCTCTTACACAGAGTCCTCGGAGAAGACCACCGAACCGAGACTCTCAGATTTCTGCAGCAATACTGATGAGGAGCTGGGGGTCATGCTTCCACGGCCTGCGTGTTTGACGAAAAGGAGTGAAAAGGAACCAGGCGTCATGCAAAATTATGGGCGTCTCAGAATGATGACAAAATACAGCACATTCAGCTTGAGGAACCTTCTTTATGTGTTGCAATCATCTAACTAACTTCAGAAGAATGATGTCTGGAAGATACTATTGCTTCTCCAAAGCGCCTGTCTTTGCTTTCCACTGAGCATGAATTTGTTACTCACATGTGCTGCCCTCCTTCAGGTCCTCACAACTCTCCTTCTTCACTGAGGAAGAGGAGGACTTGCGGTATATCTGTGTATGTCTGTTCTGTTCATCCACCACTGCCGAGGAGGAATACAGGAGACATATCAGTTCGGCCCTGAAATACGTCGAATACATTGACTTTTTAAACATGGTTTTCCAGTAACACTGAGCAGGTTTAATTTTCAGCTTTTTCTCTTCCATAATATCATCAGACTTTTCCCAAATGAAGGCCATGAACAGAGAATGTTTTACTTAAATCTATGGGTTGTTTGTAATTGTAAACAAATGAATAAGGTGATGATTTGTATCATAAAACCAGTGAAGCTGTAGTATTTTTACCGAATTAAGCACACGCCCCAAGACGTTCTGTGAGCCTGGATATCAGAGAAGTATGTGCTACTTTCTAGCAAACAAACCAGTAGTGAGCCTAAAAATGTTACTGTGCCGCTGTGGATAGGGAACCACCCCAGAGAGCATCTGAAGGGGGTTCAGCCATCACAGGAAATGACCTCAAAGGCACCATTTTAGAAGCAGTGTGCCAAAATAACAAGTCTATGATTAGCCTGTCTTGGGCACCTCTCTTCGAGGTCAGCACATACTTCAAAGAAGCTTTCTTTTACAATCAGTGGACAGTTTATTAGGTATACCTGCTCATTAACATAAACAGCCTGGGCCCCCAAATAGCCAATCATATTCCTGTAACTAAGTACATACAGCATTCAAACCAGGTCCAGGAAGTTCCTTAACTGCACGGTCGTGCATTAGAACGGCTAAAGGTGGATCCCCTATGCAGACAAGTTGAAGGAGGCATAAAACCTGGTGTGATTGTTGGTTCCAGTATCTCAGACACAGCTGCCCTCCTGGGATTTTAACACATCACAGTGTCTGGCGTTTACAGAGAACGGTGTGATTAACAAAAGACCTCCATTTTGTGGCAGCTCCGTTGCTCATTATAGTATGGCCAGACTCTTTAAAGCTACTAGGAAGTCCTAACAAAGTGGCTACTGACTGAATATTACAATAATGCATCATAATTAGGCTGGAGAAGTCATTTGGGAAGTCAATACAGAAATAAGTCATTTTGGCTCTGTGTAAAGTTGGACTAAAATGCGTCTTGGATATTCGGATTACAAGTGGATAGCGCTAAATATGAGTGTGAAGGAAGTATAAGTGTAAACAACCATCACAACGCATTGTGATCCGATCGGTCAAACCGCTAGCTGAGGTGGACTGGGATGCATTCCACCACGTCTTTTGTAGGGTAAATTTTAAAGTGTCCTGATTCGTCCCTGACAAGGACGTCACTATAACTGTGCGAGGGGCCATCTGACCTTCTAGCAGAAGTGACTTAGGCAGTATCTGAACACCTTCGACAGACACATGTGTAAATGGCAGTCAATGTGTCTCAGCTGTCCACTAGACATATCCAAGACGTATTTTAAAAGCAAGTGTAAACAGGGCCTTTGTTATGGTTCTGGGTATAATTCAGATCACTATCTGTCCGTCCATCCATCCATCCATCCATCCATCCATCCACTGCTGATCCTGGACAGAACTGCAGGGCTTTTTAGAAGGCCAACCCTTTTTTTACAGCTGTTCCAGTTTGCCCTGTTTCGGAACAGAATTACCCGACATCCAGCCTCAGTGAGAGGAGCTGCAGCTGAGCTGGGAGGTGCCTACCTCTCTCTGCCTGCTCGATGATCTGCCGCAGCGCCTTCTTCAGGCTGTTTGCTCTCAGCATCAGCTGCTCTTTGGACCTGAAGGCCCGTGGGACACCGGTGACCCCAGACTGGGCGTTCTCATGCCTGGGGACTTGCGACTGCGCACCGGCGGGCACTAGCTGGGCCTCGGCCTCCTCGCTCAGGGCCTCCACCAGCAAGTTGAGCTTCTCGTTCAGCTTGGCACACTGCGGGCAGAAGGGCGAGGGCTCTCAGAGTCACTCTGGACAGGGCATGGCTGAGACACTGTCAAAGCTCCACGACCACCTGGCAAACGACGCAGTGACCACCTTCTTGGACATGGTGTCGGCCTCCTCTTTGTTCTCAGACATCTTCTCGTACGCCTTCCCCACCTCTGACACAAAGTTGTTCACTGCCTCACACAGGAACCTGTAAGCGGAAAGACGGTCATTTCCAGCACTGGCCGGGTCATGGGTTTCAGCTTTTAGGTTTGTAAATACAGACTCCATTGCAGAAACCCTGTGACATGATGGAATAGAGGGACAGTGAAGACCCTGCTGAATTCTCAGGGTTTCATGTTTGAGAATCCGGTCCTTGGGAACCCTTAGATGATCCATATTTTTGCTCCCTCCCAACTCTTTGGCAGACAGTCCGAGCAATGATGTAGACTGTTTGGGGGTCACCGGGTTGGGAAACACTGCTGTAGAGCATCTGGGCTCACCTGGCTGAGGTGATGACATCACTGTGCTTGTCTGAGTCTAGGATCTTGGTGAGGTGGGATGCCACAGACTCTGCATAGAGGGACATCTGAGCCTGGAGGCCAACAAGGGAAGACCATGAGAAAGGTATCTGACGCCCTCAGCTTCTCATCGTACCTGAAGGTCTGCTGGTTCTCTACCTGGAGCGGAGAATCTAGAAGGTCTTCCTCTTTGATGGTGGATGATGACTGTTTGCTGGGGACCTCATACGTCATCACACTCCATCTAATGACCGGAATGAAAACCACGGAGAACATCTCAGACACAATGAAGGGCCACTACTGCGAATGTGGGACACGGGAACCTAAAGGCACTGAAGATGCGGGTGTTACTTATCACTGGGGGCACAGTGCACCCCAATATTTAATATGGCTTCAGTCACCCCCCCATAAATAGACCTTTTCATTAAAATCGTTAGGATTTGCCCCCCCTCGATATCACACTTCCCTGTATACCCTTGCACATCGCATCACTTTCATTCAGCTTTGCTGGTTATTGTCCACAAAGCACAATGAGACCCATGTTGTTCCTGATCTCATTAAGGCACAGAGACCCCAGCTAACAGTGTCTCGTAATGTACAGAGTGTGACACCCTGCGAGACCCAGCTGTGTCCGCTGACCAGAACAATGAGCTCGTCTGATTTGTGCCTCTTACCTCTAATGCCATTAAAAGTCATGAACAGATACAAACCGTAACGGAACCATTTTGTTGAAGTGACATTATTACATTATGGCATTTAAAAACAATTTCTTTATTACTAATTTTTATACTCATAAGTATTTTCTTCCTAAGAATTTGTTGGTCTGCATAACTTTATTATTAAGATAGTAATAATACTAGTGAAGGAGAAAATTCTTGCATACCATATGCTAATTTCTTTTAGTGGGAGGAAAACTTAATACTCTGGAGTATTAGAGTAACTTTCATTAGCCATATGTATCTACCGTAGTGGCCCCGGTGGTCCTGGGCGACCTGGTGGAGCTGAAGCCCACCGGTTCAGCGTTCACGGCGAACGTATGATAAACTCAGGCTCCTCCATTCAGGGTTAACAGCGAGCGGAGAGATACAGTGTGTGTGTGGTTAGATCAGTCAGAGGAAATGCGCTGTTGGGAGGCAGATAGATTTTTCTTTCTCTTTGTTCATTAGCTCCTAGTAATGCCACAGGTCATTTAGAAACTGATAAAAATATGTAGTTCAGTCTGTAGTGTGTGTAGTGTGATTTTGTCACCAGGTGAATTGTTATGGGACTTAAATGGCAACGGTGGCACTCAAAGCGGCCCCGGTGTTTGTGACAGTTTCTGTCAGTTTCTGTCATTCATCCAGCTTGCAGTTCACCAGTCTGCCAAGAGTGGTGCTTGTGAGCAGGAGTGCGAGAAGCTTCAATCACGTTGAGGAAGTGCAGCTGCAGAGTTACTGAACAAGCCATATGACTCACAGAGAAGCTGGTACCAGTGACAGAGCTATATAGAGCAGCTCAATATGGACACTGTGCGTCACACACTCACAGCTTGCTAGAATGCCAGGATCAAAGGAGATCTGTTACATAATCTGCTTCTGGATCACTACCTCTCTCCCACGCTCGTTACCTGTCCAGGAGATCTGTTACATAATCTGCTTCTGGATCACTACCTCTCTCCCACGCTCGTTACCTGTCCAGGAGATCTGTCACATAATCTGCTTCTGGATCACTACCTCTCTCCCACGCTCGTTACCTGTCCAGGAGATCTGTCACATAATCTGCTTCTGGATCACTAACTCTCTCCCACGCTCGTTACCTGTCCAGGAGATCTGTTACATAATCTGCTTCTGGATCACTACCTTTCTCCCACGCTCGTTACCTGTCCAGCATCTTGGTGGTGGCCCTCTCCAGCTTCTCCAGGATCTGCAGGAGCTGGGTGTCGTCATCGCATTGCCCGCCCCAGCCCAGGACGCGGGCCAAGTCGTTCCCAGTGCCCAGGGGCAGGACCCCGAGTTGGCACTGAACACAAATGCACGGGGGGAGTGGGAATCAGGCACTGATCCTGAGCACCCGCTACAGTGCCGCAGTGCCGTGCTCCCGGGGGCACCCACCTGCTTGTGTAGGCCCAGTTTATCCAGTTCAGACAGCACCCAGCCCACACTGCCATCCCCACCGCAAACCAAGATGCGGAACGTCACAAACTTCTGGAACAGTCGGAGGCTGCAGGGAAGAGATGGGATTATCCCATGCTATGCTCCGCCCCCCTCTCTTCTGTTACTTTGCATATGTCACGTCACAGACAAGCAAACCAGATGGTAAGGGTCGAATGAATGGTTTCTGGGGCTGTTTCTGTTGTGTCAGTCACTTGACGACCTATGGCGTGTCATGTGACCATCAGGCTCCCCGTTCAGGTTCTCTCACCCCAGCTGCGGACCTCCTATCATCAGGTCGAACACCTGTGCCGGGTTCAGTAGCTGCTTGAACCTGCGCAGGAACTTTACGCCTTGGTTGTCTCCACTTTTAGAATTGACCAGGACGAGCAGCGGACTAGAGTAGGATGGGCTGGCGGCTTTCCAGAAGCCTGCGGGGAGGGCGGGGGCACCGGGGAAGGAAGAGTGGGGGAAGAGGAGAAATGGGGGGGGGGTGACCAGTAATGACGGACATAAGAGTTAGACCATCACAAACACCAAACACCGTGCATCTGGAAATGTGATGCTCATATTAATGATGATCACACAGCAACAGCTAATCAAATCAGCAAGCAGTCATCATTCCTGGCATCTTAAAGCTCATTACCGTCCGAGTCGATGCTGTTGATCGCGGTGGGAGGGATGATGGAGAGCAGGAACTGACCGAGGGAACAGCGCTTGCCCACAAGCTCCTTACAGCTGTTATGGACCTGGACACAAGGACACGGAGTCACATGGAAATAAGGACACATGGACGAGAGGACACATGTAGACACACACACGGGGAAACATGCATACACACACACACATGCACATAGATATATGGACACATGCACAAGGACACACACAGAAATATCCATGATTAATCGAAAGGTTTTATCTACTGTTCCCAAATCAGTCATCAGTATTTGTCCACCTGACAACATGGCAGTCAGAATAAAACACACTCAGTACTGGTTAAATGAGCTGCCTCACCAAGGACTGGGCTGCCAGATTAAAGCTCTCCTTCACGCATGAGCAGAAGGGGCCAAGCCCTCAGAGACACTTCATTAGGAGATCAGAGCTGAAGCTAATCGGAGTCTCCCACACCTCTGTGACCCAGATCATTATGTAGGACATGAATGAGGGCGACGCGCAGACTGCAGTGTCATGCGTGACCAGCAGGGGGACTCACGATGGCCTTGCACCACAGACAGCGCCAATCCTGGAGCCGGCGCACGCTGCCGCAGTTGCGGTCACACACCACGCACTTGGCGCTCACCGGCAAATTACCCTCCAGCCACTGGTGCGGCATGGGCACCTGCAGCGGAGAGAATGGGCATTAAGGACGCAGGCTGTATGATACAGTGTGAAACGGGAGCTGCCTTTGTTAGGCATCCCTGGCAGCCAGCGTTTCAGCTCTGGAAGAGGGCATTCAGCAGGCCGAGGGGTTTTTCCCCATATCAAATAATATGAATAATTATCACAATATAATTCAAGTCATTATTTCTTTACTTTAATGGTCCAGGTTTGCTTAAAATTCCCTTTAAATTGGCATTAGAAATTCAGAACAAGAAGCAGGTGAAACACCGAACGGATTGCAAACTGAAATATACTTTTAATAAGTTAATCGTACGAATAAATGTTTCTGACGTAGAGTGTAATGCAAGAAAATGTAGATGGTACATTTTTTTTGACAGGTTTTTTGTTCATCGTGCGTTCCATGGAACGGGTTTGACTAAGGCGGGGTGATATGCTCTAAGAATGTTCACAATATCGATCTTTATCAAAATACAAACAGTAAAATATGACAGGTGGTTTTCAGTCTTATGATGACCGATTCGTTTGACTGCTAATTATGAAGCATGTAACAGGTATAATGAGAGAGTACACAAACAAGAGTTATGCCTTGATGGAATTTGTGTAAAATAGTGCATTATAACTGTGAATTATGCATTTGCACACCAGCTCTCACAGACGGCGGTATTCGAGGTCAGTGAAGATGCTTCCTACCCCATCCTCATCCTCCATGATGTCATTCCCGATGGACGCCAGCGTGGTCCATTTGCAATTGTTGGTGGACCTCACGGCACAGCGTTTGTGAGCTTTAAATTTGCACACTGGGAAGGCATAAGGTCAGACAGACAGGCAGAGTGAAGACAAGGACGATGTGGCTTCCACATGTGAATGACAACAGAGAGCTCGGCTATTGGAGTGGATCTGTCATGAGTAGATGCTAACGCACAGCCTTTAGCCACATTAAAATATCATTTTAGCTGCATATCTCAAGTGTGTCTGCACAGCTGCAGGCTAATGAGCAGATAGCGGTGGGTAAGGGGGCGGTACCTTCACAGGACAGCCCATGGGATGTGACCCCAGGGAGTGCCTCGCGACATACGTTGCAGAAGGTGGGCCGGGCATGGGAACACGCGTACCAGTTGTGCATCCCAGAGAAGTGCTCCACGTTAATCTGGGAAGCCATGGAAGGAAACATGCCATCAGGTGGGTGGGGGGCACAGTATGTCGCCCCAACCCCACCTCACTCTGCTTCAGAATAAGCGTGAGCAAGCGATAAACCGCTAACCTCATAACTCTCCCACTTCTGAACAGATTTCAGGGCTCCAATCCAGTCCTCCATCTCCTTCCTCGTAGCCGCACAGAGCATAAGTTTCCGGAATGGAGTGATCACCTAGAATGTCAAAGAGGGGAGGGGAGTCAGGTGGACCACTGCAGGAGTGTGTTGAGAAAGAGCAACGGGAGAGTGAAGGGAGAGGGACTAGAGAGGGATGAGAGAGTGACGAAAGAGGGGTGAGAGTGAGGGGGAGGGACAAGAGAAGGAGGAGAGAGGGACAAGAGAGCAACAAGAGAGGGATGAGAGAGTGACGAAAGAGGGATGAGAGTGAGGGGGAGGGACAAGAGAAGGAGGAGAGAGGGACATGAGAGGGATGAGAGAGGGACAAGAGAGCAACAAGAGAGGGATGAGAGAGTAACGAAAGAGGGATGAGAGTGAAGGAGAAGGGTGGGAGAGGGACAAATGTGAGGGAGCAGGATAAGAGAGGGATGAGAGAGGGACAAGAGAACAATGGGAGAGGGATGAGAGAGTGATGGAAGAGTGATGGGAGAGGGATGGGAGAGGGACAAGGCAGTGATGGGAGAAGGACTAGAGAGTGATGAGAAAGAGATGAGAGACAAGAGATGGACAAGAGGGTGATGGGAGAGGGATGAGAGAAGGATGAGAGAGGGACGAGAAAGCTGTGGGAGAAGGACAAGAGAGGAACAGGAGAACAACAAGAGAGGGGTGAGAGTGATCAGAGAGTGATAAGAGTGAGGGAAAGAGACAAGAGAGGGATGAGAGCTGGATGACAGAAGGACAAGAGAGTGATGTGAGAGTGATGAGAGAGGAACAAGGCAGCAATGGGAGAGAAACAAGAGAAGGATAAGAGAGTGATGGGAGAGGGATGAGAGAGGGATGAGAGCGATGGAAGAAGGACAAGAGAGTGATGACACCTCGAAGAAAGTGTGATGAGAGTATTAATAGTGATTACAGAGCAATGACAGAGTGCTGAGTGAAGAGAGTGTTGAGAGAACACTGACAGAATGTTAAAAGAATGTTGAGAAAGTGATAAAAGAGCAATTAGAGAGTGATTAGACAACGATGAGAAAGCAACGAGAGAGCTGAGAACTGTGAAATGGCATTAAGAGAGCGATTAGACAGCATTGAGAATGTGCTTAAACGAACGTTGAGAAAGCTTTGACAGAGTGATGAAAGAGCGCTTAGTGAGCGATGAGAGAGCGGTAAGAGAGAAATGAGAGAAGGATGAGAAAGCAATGAGGAAGTGCGTCAGAGAGCTCTGACAGAGTGTTGAGGCAGCACTAAGAAGATGGTCCGCATGTAAGTGCATTGTCACCGTGAAGCTGTTGTTGATGTTCTTGGTGCCAGTCTCAGCGACACTGGCATTAGACAGGTCAACTTCATCGAATATCAGAGACTGCAATATCCAAACACACACATACACACATAGATTAGGTATCTATATCTTTGTAGGGACTCTCCATTCATTTCTATTCCCAACTATGATATCCTTAACCCCTACTCAGCCCCAACATTAACCAAGTATCCAAAAAAAAAACAGATTTTTATCGTATTGTGGGGTATAGCCCCCCAGTAACACACGCACGCACACACACACGCACATACATACGCAAACACTTAGAATTTATTCACACGAAACGTTTAAGGAATCACAAATGAAATCCTTGTGACCACAAAAGGTCTCCGTCACCTTGGAATCCTTGGCGTAGTACAAGGTCCGACATCGTAGCTTGAAGTATCTCCTCTTCCACCTCTGGAAGGAGCTGGTTTGTTTGAGAAGAAATCCCTCCTTCACACATTTCTAGAAATGACAGGAAGAAGAAAAAAAATGGTTTCTGTGCTTAATTGCTTCTGAGCATGTATGTGTGTGTGTGTGTGTGTGTGTGTGTGTGTGTCTGTCTGTCTGTCTGTGTGTTGTGTGTCTATCTGTCTGTTGTGTGTGGGTCTGTGTCTATGTGTGTTTCTTTTTTTGTGTGTCTATGTGTGTGAGTGCTTGTTTGTGTGTCTGTGTATATTTGTATGTCTGTGTGTGCGTGTCTTCTTTGCACTGTGCCCCCCCCCCCACTTGGGGTGACAGCTGTGGGGAGCCCAGGGTAAGTATAAGACTAATAGCTTAACACCAGAAACAAGATCAAGAAAAGCCACAAATCGCAGACCACCCAGCATGTCCTGGGCTGTCTGTTGCAGACCACAAACCGGCAGTGCAGCGGCAGGAAGAAACACAGGAATACAGGACAGCTGGTGTGAAGATTGGGTAAGCGAGACCCCCGTCCACCTCAGTCTCCCGTGATAGACGGTGCCCCCACCTCCGCGCAGCATTGAAGACAAGCAGCACCATTTTACGCTGTGGAGATTTGCTGGAGTGTAAGGGGGCAAGGAGGTGCATCTTCAGCTCTGAGTGTGTGTGGATTGTAACATCTGGGTCAGTCCATTGAGCGATTGGGATTAAGGGCCTTGCTCAAGGGCCCAAGAGTGACATTTAACAGACAACCTTCTCAAGCTATGAGGATGCACTAAGCCCCACCCCCTGCAGGCTACCCACATGGATTACAGGAAGGAAAGAGGAAAAGGATCTCTGGTGGAGGAAAAATCTAACAGCAGTAATGTTAAGGGGGAAGTTCCCAGGATGGTGGCAGACACGTCCTGCTCACCTTGCCCTATGGTTCCCATAGGGGGCGACGTGAGTAGACATCCCAACATTTGACTCAGCACCTCAGAGCGGTACATGACAAATGGCAGCTGGAGTCAGAAAAGTGTGTCTGCATTCATCTCCTCACACTGGAAAAGCATCCCCACAGGAAGGGACTAGGACACTATCACTGAGCAGCCGCGCCATACGGTAGGTATATTCATATCTGCTAGGTCACCTTACCAAGAGAGCCCCATAATCACAGACATCGGCTCACGTTAACGTGTAAATAACAATGCCTATGAGATCTGAGATATACAGACTCTCTTCTACTTTCGAACGAGTTACGTTGCGAACAGCTGTTTGTAACTTGAAATGTTCGTAAGTCGTTATTCAACATCATTTTAAGGGTATATGCAAGTACAAAGAACTAGGATGCTGGGAGTACGCACGCTACGCTGCTGCGCGGTGGGAGTAGCGGCCAGAAGTCGTACTAGGCGGAACTGGCATACAGAAAAAAAAACTGATGTTGCGGACAGGAAGCGGGAGCCCAACGAACACAATTTGGACTTGCAGTCCTCTTGTTTCATATCTCTGATAGTTTGTAAATTGAAAGTCGTTAAGTAGAGGAGCATACGTATTTGCTAACCTACCTCTTTAAAACCTTTAAATGCTCTATGTTACTGCATTTGCCATTCTGTGTAATAAATGTGAAACTTGGCAGCTGAATGTCTTGCAACATTCAAACTGCTGCAAACTTCCTCTCCATTCCCTGCTGCCTCCTTTTCTCCACATGAGTCCTCACCTGTGAGTTGGCATGTGCCCCTGCGGGGGGGGGACACGTTCCTGTGTCTGTACACATGTGGTCCGCAGAGTTCCTACGCACTTAGGGCAGAGTATGCTTGCAGCTGCGTGACACGACATCCTCACGCCTGTCTGATCCTGTTTGATCGGAACGTGTCACAGCTACTGGAGTACAAAGATTCCAAAACCAGAGAGGACAGATGGCCTCCCTTTGAAACCAGATAAGCAGCCATACAGAAACAATTCTAACCAGTGCAAGTGACTCCAGTTCCTCCCAAACTCTTTTGAAGACATTCTGAACAACCTAACAGTGCCCAAAGCACAAGAGCATCCCAGTGGTAACACAGGCTATGTATCCACTGGCACTCAAATCATTGACTCAAATCAATTTTTTTGCCTTGTGACTCAGATCTGATGTTTTCAGGGCTGTGTGGACACACAAAACTGATCTTCTCAAATCAGATTTGAGTCACTTTTATATGTGTTTATATACATATCCAATTCACGGCCATGCAACATGAAAGTGAACAATCAAATTGGAATTCACATAGTTTGTTTGTTTTATGTTTCTGGTGATGCTGATGACTTAAGGCGTAAACCTTAAATCCCAGGGCCCTAATCCCCAGCACCTAAAGCATCCCCACACCTAAACCCAAGGCCCTAATTCCCACACCTAAACCCTAATCCTCAACACCTAAACCCTAAAGCTTAATCCCCAACACCTAAAGCCTAAAGACGAATCCTGAAGACTTAAGCCCTAAACCCAAGGCCCTAATCCCCAATACCTAAGGCCTAAAGCATAATCGTTAACACCTAAACCCTAATCTCCAGCACCTAAAACATAAAACCTAATCCCCAATATTTAAACCCTAAAGCCTAATCCTCAACACCTAAACCCTAATCCCCAACTCCTAAAGCCTGACCTCCTATCTACAAAAGTGTAGCCCCAACTTGACGGTTGACAATGATAGATGGGCTTTCATTTATACAGAGAAAACATAATATCTGATAAAGATTTTAAAAAATGAAGAGATTCTGTGACCCCCCCCCCTCCCAACATGAACCTTCAGTCCCTTCCCAGCCACATCCGCTCACCCAGGACCTTGCTGTAGCAGAATGACATGTAAGTATCAGGTGCCCCTCTCCGCCCTTCAGTTTAGCTTGAACAGGAAGTGGCTGACAGAGGAATAGATTTGCTTGCGCTGTGAGCAGGAAGTAAGTGATCGCTTGCCGCTCATATAACGTGCCTGCACTATCACTCCATTCCTATCGCCTACTAGCCTCCTCACATGGTCGGCGGGCTGAGCTTCATCCTAAAAGCTAGTCAGCAGAAAGCTTGCAGCCGCTGCCGGCCCAGATAGTGTAGCTCAGAGCTCTGCCCATGAACTTTGGTGGTTAACCACTTGCCTTTCTGTTGTTGCTACAGGGCCAGGTCAGGACAGTACGGTCTGGCTGAGAAATGAGAGACCCATAGGCCCATCGCCAGCCTTGGGAGGGAGGTGCTGGTACAGCAGCTACACCCTGACAAGTCCATCCATTCTCTCTCAGGAACAAAGCTGACAAGTGCTGGCACCTGAACCACAGCAGGAAGGAAGCGTTCAGAAACACCAGCAGATGGATTTTGTAATCAAACTGAAAAATATTGTGATCCAGTTGCAGGTAAATATGGACTAGTCATCGTAACGGCAAAACCCTAACCTCAATAAAAACATCACTGGGGGCAGTCACAGTAACAGCAACCCCAAGCTCCATGAAAGCACCACTAGAGGGCAGTCACAGTAAGGGCAACCCCAAGCTCCATAAAAGCACCTCTAGAGGGCAGTCACAGTAAGGGCAAACCCCAAGCTCTATAAAAGCACCACTAGAGGGCAGTCACAGTAAGGGCAACCCCAAGCTCCATAAAAGCACCTCTAGAGGGCAGTCACAGTA